>CM038793.1:259966700-260319519 GCA_021764765.1 Vicia sativa
AAAGATTCTTCCACTAGCATAAGTAGGAGACTACGATTTCTACGACTTTCTCAACATCACCCCGAGAATACGTAGGACACAGTCTCATCATGGCGAGCAAAATTCTTTCTCCCTCAGACCAAACAAACCATAGATCCCTTTAGATCCGAGCTACAAATGCTACGATTCCCACTAAGGGATATGTATGCAAAGATCCAAAGATCTTTGCGAGCACAATAATAAACACTAGGATCCCACATAATCTATCCTTCTTAAAATCCCAAAGAGAAACTTTCCTAATCATAGAAATAGCAAATTAAAATACACAAACATATCAAACGATTCATATATAAAGCTATAGATAACTATATATATTTAGGGTGCTCCATCTATTCCCTTTATATAACAAACCTTACCCAAATATCCCCGATGCGTATGCCTAGTTTGCGCTAGTCGTTACGCATATCAAAATCAATTGAGGGTATTAGCAGCTTTCCCCTTTTTCATAATCATTAAATCATCTTTTCTTGTGTTGAAAATAATAAAGCTTGATGCTCGCGACATCTTTATAAACAAATCAAAAGAGTAAATCGTTTCGAGCCGAGAATCAATTCATATTCGATTCCTAGCTGCCACTTTTAACGCGATCAGAAAATGGCGACTCTGCCGAGGAAACAAAATTTTGATTTTCAAAAATGTGACTTCAAAGAGCACCAAGCTTTTTTTGTTTTCAAAAAGAAATGAAAGGGGTTAAGCTTTCATATATGCATATGTTTGTTTTCTTTATTGTGTGTTCGCGATTTCATCGATGGAAAGAAATCCTAACCCAATTTAAGAAACATTTTAAGATCTAGGTGGGGGTATAGTCCTATTAACTTGTGAGAAGTCTCTTACGGAGTTAATTTGAGATCCCTCTCAAAGGAGGTTGTCTTGGGAGTATTTGTGTTTAGCAAGTATTGCAAGACATTTTGCTTTCAAGAGAACTTGCAAGGCGAGTGGTCAGTAGAACACATAACCCATCCTCGCCATTTAGGATGTAGTGCGTAAATTATTCGGGCGTAAGCCTAGAATAATTGTCATGCGAGACCACGATCAAAGTAGTTTCTCTTGAAAAATATTATTGGACCATCGAGTATTCAACAAACCGATAATATTTCAAAGAGCGTTGAGCAGTATTATCGAGAGAACCTGCTTACGATGAATAAGCCCATAGAACTTACCCACGTTTGATTCTTATCGTTGGCCTCATGCTCGTGACTTCGAACGCTTGACCGTGTGTATAACTACTAACCATGTTTGCCGCATTCATGCATTCATTCAAAAAAACTTCATTTCTCTTCCCATTTCCAAAGAATTTAGAGATTTTTCTTTGTAAATATTCTAGGTTAGAGTGATGGACGTCAGAGGAAGATTCACCAAGAGATATAGTTTTAGAATTCCTGGTGTAGGAAAGTTGAAAGAGTTAGCATCCTTGGTAGAAGATCCCTCGGATTTTAGAAAACTCTATGGAACTCTTTTAACTATTCTGAACACTAACGTTGATGAAGGACTTCTCAAAACTTTCGTTCAGTTTTACGATCCAGTCTATCGTTGTTTTACTTTCCCTGACTATCAGTTGATGCCTACTTTGGAAGAGTACGCACACATACTAGGTATCTCAAGATCGTACAAAGTGCCTTTCAATGGTTTGAAGCCATTCCTAAGTCACCAGTCATTGCAACAATGACTCATTTAAAGAAATCTGAGATAGACAAAAACCTAACTACCAGAGGAAAACTCTTAGGACTGACTTCAAAGTTCCTAATGGAGAAGGCTCTTAAATTCTCTGAAGTCGGTAGTATGGTAGCCTTTGAAGCTATTTTAGCTTTACTCCTCTATGGATTGGTGTTGTTTCCAACGTCCCAAATTTCGTTGATATCAACGCCATAAGGATCTTTCGATTGGAAATCTGCTCCCACTCTTTGGTGACACGTACTTCTCCATTCATCATAGGAACCGCCAAGGAGATGGAACTATCGTGTGTTGTGTACCTCTGTTCTTCAAATGGATTGTCTCACACTTGCCTAAATCTCCTATCTTCTGTGAAAACAAAGACGATTGGCATTGGTCTAGAAGGCTCATGTCTCTTACAAATGACGATATCCATTGGTATACCTTAGCAGACAATGAGATGGAAATCATTAAAAGCTGTGGAGAATTTGCCAACGTACCTCTCATTGGTACAAAAGGAGGAATCAACTACAACCCATTCCTGGCGAGACGTCAACTTGGGTACGCAAACTCTAGTAAACCTCTCGGTTTTACAGTAGAGAGCTACTTCTATCATGAAGGGGAGGATTCTCAAGGTTTGAAAGCCAGAATGATCAGAGCTTGGCATCACATCCGAAGGAAGGAAAAAGGTAAAGCAAAGAATTGTGTAGCCATGGAAATCTACACTTCTTGGGTGAAGAAAAGAGCGAAGGAATTTCGAATGCCTTACGCTTATAAAGAACCCATGTTCTCAACAACTGCCAAATCAACAATTTTTCCCGTCGAAACTATGGGAGAATACCAAGAAGCCTTGGACAAGATGAGGCTTGAGAAAGAAGCTTTGGAAAACAAGTTCCTTAAGACTGATCTCGAAAATGAGAAGCTCAAGAAGCAAGTCAAAGATCATGAAAAGACGCTTTACTTCCAGGCTGAATGGCTCATGGAGAAAGATGAGAAGATTCGTCAGAAAGATAACGCGATCAAGAGATACATCAAAGAAAGGAAAAGGAAGCTTGAGGAAATGACAACCAGCGATCCTGCTCCCGACGAGTGGAAGAAAGTCATCAGCAAGCTAAAAGCCGAGAAAAATGAACTGAAAGCTCACTATGGAAAGGAAATCCTGAAGTTGAAGCTACATCAAGCCTTTGGATCTTCATCCGACGAGGACGATTAATTAGTTTAGACTGTATTTTTTTTATCATTTATTTTATCATTTGTGTGAGCAATGCTCCAAAACAAAATTGTTGTAATCTTCTTTTAATAATCAATAAAATAAGTGTTTTCCATCCAAATATTTGCCAGAAATTTCTCTTTTAGCGTAAATTCTTTGGAAATCTTTCTTTACATTCATAATCATGCATCATACTTTGCATATCGAGTCTATTGTCGCGTCTTAGAGTTTCTCGACCACGTCCACAGCCTACTCGAACATACAATACACGTTCAAAAAGAAGGAAAGTAATGGAAGTATTTGAGCAAGAAAATGTTGAGCTTCGTAGCACAGTGGCAACACTACAAGAAGAGGTGGAGAGACTCACTTCTTTGGTCAATTCATTACAGCAAGCAAAGTCAGCAAGCAACATCGGGTACCAAAATCAAGCAATATTTCGAAGACACTACTACTCAGCTTCAATCATGCAGCCAGAGTTCACTCTTCAATGCGGAAGGTTATCCATGGGCATGCCTTTCAACTTTGCATCGGATTTCGCCAACCGACTTCTCAAGTACAAACAACCACGCTTGAAATACCTGCGCGGCAAAACTCAACACTTACTCCAACATGGGTAACTCTTCCATAAGTAACAATGACGGTTCCTCAACCGATCATGACAAACTCACCTCCGTAGTACACATCACTCAGCAGCATTTAAGAAGTTCACCATATTCCAGGTGACAACACGAATACTCGTGGTTCTATGGAGAATCTCCAGGAACAACTCCTCAAAATGCAGCTTGAAATTAAAACGATCCGTGGAAAAGAATTGTTTGGGAAAAACGCCCAGGATCTTTGCTTAGTTCCTCGCGTAAGGATACCTGCAAAATTCAAAGTCCCTGACTTTGAAAAGTACAAAGGAAACTCCTGTCCACAAAGTCATCTCACGATGTATGCCAGGAAAATGTCTACGTACAACGACAATCACCAGTTGTTAATCCACTACTTCCAAGATAGTCTTACAGGTGCCGCACTGAAGTGGTACATGGGGCTAGACAGCGCAAGTATCCAAACATTCAATGACTTAGGTGAGGCTTTCGTACAACAATATAAGTTCAACTTGGATATGGCTCCCGATCGGGATCAACTCCGCTCCATGTCTCAGAAAGAAAGAGAGACATTCAAAGAGTACGCTCAACGTTGGAGGGTGCTGCCCAAGTCAACCCCCCATTAGAAGAAAAGGAGATGACCAAGGTATTCCTAAACACTCTTGGTACATTCTACTACGAACGAATGGTCGCCAGCGCTCCCGGAGATTTCACCGAGATGGTAAGCATGGGAATGCGTTTAGAGGAAGGAGTTCGAACCGGACGCCTAACCAAAGAGGCGGGATCTTCTAGTGGAACTAGGAAGGTTGGGACCAGTTTTCCAAAGAAAAAAGAACATGACATAGGAATGGTATCCCGAGGGAAACCGCAAAAAAATGTCAGTCAACAGCGACAGGTAGCTGCCATAACGCCCGCTGTTAACACAAGTCCAAACACAGGAATTGCTCCCCAGTTCCAGCAAATCCAACAAACTCAACAGCCTCGACAACAGGCTCAGCAGTTTAACAATCAAAACCGTGCGCCTCGGGTCTCGCAATTCGACCCAATTCTGATGACGTACACAGAACTATACCCTGCATTAATAGAAAGGAATCTGGTACAGACAAGGTCACCACCTCCGGTCCCAGAAAAATTGCCATGGTGGTACAAAGCGGATGTATCTTGCCCTTTTCACCAAGGGGCACTAGGCCATGATCTTGAGCATTGCATAGCGTAAAAAGTAGAAGTGCAGAGATTAGTGAAATCTAATCTTCTTTCCTTTAGAAATACAAATCCCAACGTGCAAGAAAATCCACTTCCCAGTCATAGTGGACATACCGTGAGTTTGATACTAAGAAATACAGATCGGTATCTCGTCACAGACGTGAATTTGATCAGAGGAAACTTAGTACATCTCAATGATACATACAATATAATGGGCGCTTTCACTAAACACGATTACGCAGCTTGCAACATCTGCTTCAAGGATCTTCGAGGGTGTCCCACCATAAGAGCAGACATTCAACGATTGCTAGACATTGGTGACTTACAGATCTACAGAAATAGAGATGACTATGACGTAAATACAGTAGGGCATTTTCTGCATGAGCTTTTAGTCTCAGATATCAACTCGGAAAATCCCGAAGTAAACGTTATCATCCCCTGTTTCAATGTACCCAAGCATGTGGAGATTGAATATAACGGTTCCAGCGTTCCAGGGTCTCTTTTGGTGATTTGCTTACCCGGTCCTGTTCCCTACAGTTCTAGCAAAGCAATTCCTTATCAATACAATACAACTGTGATAGAGGATGGAAAAGAGAAACCCATGCCAACTCTTCCGGCTAATGTCAACATAATTGAGATAGGACGAGTAACACGAAGTGGACGAGTACACACTCCATTGCCACCAAGACCAGCTGTCGTTCCTGTTGTTAGACAAAATCCAGTTAACATATCTCCCGAGAATCCCACAATGATTCCCGATGCTAATCCAAGCACAAATGTTGGTCTTCCTGATAGAACCAACGTCAACACAGATTTTGATGAGATACTGAAGTTAATCAAGAAGAGTGAATACCGAGTCGTGGATCAGCTGATGCAGACTCCCTCCAAGATTTCAATATTGTCTCTACTGTTGAACTCCGAAGCTCACCGAGAAGCTTTGATGAAGGTACTAGACCAAGCTTATGTAGATCACGATGTGACTACAGACCAGTTTGGAGGTATTGTCGCCAACATAACAGCTTGTAATAATCTAAGTTTCAGTGATGAGGAACTTCCAGAAGAAGGGAAAGATCACAATTTGGCTTTACATATCTCAATGATTTGTCAAACAGATTCCTTGTCCAATGTATTGGTAGATACTGGTTCATCTTTGAATGTAATGCCAAAAACGACACTCGCTCATTTGGCTTACAAAGGGACACCAATGAAATTTAATGACATAGTGGTAAGAGCCTTTGACGGGTCACGGAAGGCAGTTATTGGGGAAGTCGATCTCCCGATGACAATTGGTCCGCATACTTTCCAGATCACTTTCCAGGTCATGGACGTGCCAGCTGCGCTGCTTACAGTTGTCTACTAGGAAGACCATGGATCCACGAAGCAGGAGCAGTGACTTCCACTCTCCATCAGAAACTGAAATTCACGGTAAATGGGAAGCTAGTAACCGTCATCGATGAACAAGCTTTGCTCATAAGCCATTTGTCCAGTTTCTCTTTCATCACAACCAATGACGTTGAAGGGACACATCTCCCCGGACATCCGTTAGAAGATGAATCTACTAGCAAAAGTAGATCATCTATCTCTTCTTATAAAGAAGCAGTGCAGATAGTGAAAGATGGCAATACTGAAGGATGGGGGCAAGTAATCAAACCTGTCAACAACAAGACAAAAGCCGGACTCGGGTTTGCACCCGTATTCTCCAAAGACAAGCAAAAGGATGAAGCATTTCGTCCAATCAAAGAAATATTCAACAGTGGGGTTTCTTAAACCCTGTCCCACAAGAGGTTAACGTTATTACTGTTGAAGGGGATGAAGATGATCTCTCTAGATCTAAAGAGTGGAGCACTTATTTAAACAGCCCTGAATATGTGTCTCAAGAAGAATCGTACGCACCATACTATCCTCCAACTGATCAATTCAAAGGAATATCCCTACAGCAGAATAAAAATCCACCAGTCCCTTCTGAAGTTTGGGACACCTTGGGAGATCCAAGTGGCAAGTTTGACTACATGGTGAAATACACTGCGCCAGAAAGCTCAAAAATCAGAATTGAAGACATCCAGCCCACCGGATGGGGTGATTCTTTTGAGTATCCTGGTCAATCGGAAGAGGTGTACCCATCTTCCCGATCTAATCAGCCAATCAAGGTTCCCAACGAAGATTTCTGCTTTAGCGCACCTATAGAGTTTGTTAAATCAGATGTTGATTACCACTACACCAACGTGATCACTGAAGATCAAGGGTACGATTCGGGAATCAAACTAGAAAGTGTCGCCGACAATGAGTCCCTTCACTCAGAAGATTGGAGGGTACATCCCCAGAATTCAACACAGAGGCCAACAGGAAGCACATATGTTGTATCCCATACTTCCCGATCTATTCATCAAGCCAAAGAAGACTGCTTTAGCAGCACAAAAGGCAAGGTCCGTCGTCTAAAATCTTCAAAACCTGCTCAACCAACGACCAAAGTCTACTCGAGGATTAAGCCAAGTGGAAAATTACCCGAGTACCTCGACTTCCAAGGAGTTCGCCACTACTGGAAACCTGTTGAAGTTCGGACTAACACTCCTAGTTTTAAGTAGTTTATCTTTGCTTTTGTTTTGAACTCTCGCTTCACCCAGAGAGAAGAGATGTTTTATAGGGTTTAGCTTTTAAATAATTTCTCTTTGTCTTGCCCAAGACGAATGAGTTTGTATTTTAGGGCCCTGTTTCATATTGTGAATCATAAATAAAATGCGTTGTTTTGATTCCACACTTTGTGTTTGTTTTTATTTTTACCCTTTCTTGGAAATGATAATCCTAAAAAACACAATAAAAATCTTCAAAAAAAATAATAATAATCTGCATTCACTTTCACATTAACTTCAAAAAAAAATGATGAAAAATTAATTAATCAGACATAAATCAAATATGCAGATTAACAGATGGACAAATCCATTGAAAGCAATAACTCTATGCTCTCTCCCAACTTTGAAATCCCCTGTGAAGTCGCCGAGGAAGAAGTTGAAGAAGAGATCCAAGATGAGATTTCTCGATTACTTAAGCACGAGGAAAGAATCATTCAGCCTCACAAAGAACCTCTGGAAGCAATCAACTTGGGTTTTGAGGAAGACAAAAAAGAAGTAAATATCGGAGCTTCACTCGACAGCAGCGTCAAGAGCAAACTGATAGATCTTCTCAAAGAATATATTGATGTGTTCGCTTGGTCCTACCAGGACATGCCAGGTTTAGATACCATCATCGTGGAGCATCATTTGCCATTAAAGCCGGAGTGTCCGCCAGTCAAACAAAAACTGAGAAGATTTCACCCTGAAATGGCCGACAAAATCAAAAAGGAAGTTCAAAAACAGTTCGACGCAGGTTTCCTCGTCACTTCTGAATATCCTCAATGGCTAGCCAACATAGTACATGTCTCCAAGAAAGACGGAAAGGTCAGAATGTGTGTTGACTACCGGGATCTGAACAAAGCAAGTCCGAAAGACGACTTCCCGCTACCGCATATTGACATGCTAGTGGATAGCACTGCAAAATTCAACGTCTTTTCCTTCATGGATGGTTTCTCTGGCTACAATCAGATCAGAATGGCTCCCAAAGACATGGAGAAGACATCTTTCATCACGCTATGGGGAACTTTTTGCTACAAAGTAATGCCGTTTGGATTAAAGAATGCAGGCACAACTTACCAGAGGGCAATGACTACTCTCTTTCATGACATGATGCACAAAGAGATCGAAGTCTATGTGGACAATATGATAGCAAAGTCTGACACTGAAGAAGAGCATATAGAATATCTCTTGAAGTTGTTTCAACGACTAAGGAAATTTCAGCTTCGCCTGAATCCTAACAAATGCACATTTGGGGTAAGATCGGGAAAACTCATAGGTTTCATCGTCAGTCAAAGAGGTATTGAAGTCGACCCTGACAAAGTCAAGGCTATTCAAGAAATGCCTACGCCACATACAGAAAATCAAGTAAGAGGATTTCTTGGACGGTTGAATTACATCTCCAGATTTATCTCTCAAATGACTGCTACTTGTGGGCCGATATTCAAGCTTCTCCGCAAAAATCAAGAAGTTGTGTGGACAGAAGATTGCCAAAGAGCGTTTGACAATATCAAGGAATACATGTCAGAACCTCCAATACTGATTCCTCCAGTCGAAGGAAGACCATTAATCATGTACCTTACCGTGTTAGAAGATTCCATGGGCTGCGTACTTGGACAGCAAGATGAAACCGGTAAGAAGGAGCATGCCATTTACTACCTGAGTAAAAAGTTCACAGACTGTGAAACTCGTTACTCCATGCTCGAGAAAACATGTTGTGCTTTGGTGTGGGCTTCAAAACGTCTCCGTCAGTACATGATCAATCACACGACTTGGTTAATCTCCAAAATGGATCTGATCAAGTACGTATTTGAAAAACCTGCCTTAACAGGAAGAATTGCTCGATGGCAGATGCTATTATCTGAATATGACATCCAGTACCGCGCTCAAAAAGCGGTCAAAGGAAGCATTCTCGCCGATCACTTGGCTTATCAACCGCTCCACGAATACCAATCTCTCAAGTTCGATTTCCCTAACGAGGATGTTATGTACTTAAAGATGAAAGATTACGACGAACCGCTACACGAAGAAGGCCCAGATCCAGAATCTAGATGGGGTTTAGTCTTTGATGGAGCAGTTAACGTTTTTGGCAATGGAATTGGGGCAGTCATCATTACTCCCGAAGGTTCTCATATCCCGTTTTCCGCCAGATTACTATTTGATTGCACCAACAACATCGCAGAATATGAAGCTTGTATCATGGGTATTGAAGAAGCCATCGACTTAAGGATCAAGATCCTTGACATATATGGAGATTCAGCCCTTGTGATCAACCAAATCAAGGACAAGTATGAAACTCATCATCTTGGTTTGATTCCCTACAGAGATTATGCAAGACGTTTGTTGACTTTCTTCAACAAAGTTGAACTGCATCATATCCTCGAGATCGAATGGCGGACGCCTACTCTATCTTCCATGTTCAAAGTTAACGATTGGAACGATATGCCTAGAATCAGTCGACGCCTTGAAAGACATATATGTATTTTCAGCAATCTTAACAATAACCGTGGTTTCACGACATCAAGCGTTTCCTTCAAACACGAGTACCCGCCGGGCATCGTACAAAGATAGGAAAACTCTAAGGAGGCTTTCTAGAAATTTCTTCCGAATGAAGATGTGCTATACAAAAGAAACTTCGACATGGTTCTGCTCAGATGCGTCGACAGACAAGAAGCAGACACGATCATCCATGAAGTGCATGAAGGATCTTTTGGAACCCATTTGAATGGGCATACAATGTCTAGGAAAATCTTGAGAGCAGGATACTATTGGATAACAATGGAATCTGATTGCTGTAAACACGTCAAAAGATGTCACAAGTTCGAGATCTACGCAGATAAGATCCATGTGCCACCAACTCTACTCAACGTTCTCTCCTCTCCGTGGCCTTTCTCCATGTGGGGCATTGACATGATCGGGATGATCGAACCAAAAGCGTCCAATGGACATCGCTTCATCCTAGTAGCTATTGATTACTTCACCAAATGGGTCGAAGCAGCATCTTACGGCAACGTCACAAGACAAGTGGTTGTGAGGTTCATCAAGAACAACCTCATTTGCCGATACGGAGTTCCAAGCAAGATCATTACAGACAATGGATCAAACTTGAACAACAAAATGATGAAAGAACTGTGTGAGGAATTCAAGATTGAGCATCATAACTCATCTCCTTACCGACCAAAGATGAACGACGCCGTTGAAGCTGCCAATAAGAACATCAAAAAGATTGTCCAGAAAATGGTCGTCACTTACAAAGACTGGCACGAAATGCTGCCATTTGCTCTGCATGGGTATCGTACCTCAATACGCACATCCACAGGGGCAACTCCTTTTTCTCTAGTATACGGCATGGAAGCAGTGCTCCCCGTAGAAGTTGAGATTCCTTCAATGAGAGTTCTCATGGAAACTAAGTTATCTGAGGCTGAATGGTGTCAAAGCAAATACGACCAGCTGAACTTAATCGAAGAAAAGCGCCTGACCGCTTTGTGTCATTGACAGCTATATCAAAGAAGGATGAAAAAAGCATTCGACAAAAGGGTCCGACCTCGTGAATTCCGGGAAGGCGACCTCGTGCTTAAAAAGATTCTTTCTTTTTAACCAGATTCTAGGGGCAAATGGACTCCTAATTACGAAGGCCCATACATCGTCAAAAGAAGCTTTTGGCGGTGCTATGACTCTCACAACTATGGACGGTGATGAACTCCCATCCGTGAATGCGATCAAGAAATACTTTGTCTAAAAAAAAAGAACAGCTCGGTAAGTCGAAAACCGAAAAGGCGGCTTAGGCAAAAAGCGTCTCGGTGGATGAAAACACGAAAGGCGGTCCGCAAAATTAGAGACAATAAACAGAAAATATCCTGATAGATTGAAAACCTGAAAAGGCAATCTAGGCAAAAATAAGGATACAAAAATGACAAAGTAACTGCAATCAGTCGGTACTTCGTGAATCTGAAGAATCTTCCATCAACGGATCTTCAATCAACTCTTCTGAAGCAACAAGCACAGTTTGGAATTCAAAGTTGTTAGGGATAATAGCAGTTAGTTGCTTTCAATGTAGACTTTTCCCAATAAATTATCATTTCCAACTTTTGTAAATAGCTCATGGAATCACGCCTTTGGCTGATTACCATTCTATCAATAAAATTTGAGCCTTGTGCCTTTTTTGTTTGCAAATTCCTGCTTTATTCTATTTTGCAAAATAACGCTTTTTATTGTGAAAACCACTTTTTGAAACTACAAAGTTTTTAAATGAATTTTTACTTCAAAATTTTGAAACAAAAGCGAAATTTTCCTTTGAACTCTGAACACAGAAAGAACTTCAACAATTTTCTCCATAAGTGTTTCGATCTCCGAAAGATAGAACAGCTGCTACGGAAGTTTTCTTTTCCTCAGCAGAGATTATCCAAGGACGATATTCTTATCCAAAAAAGAATTCCCAGCAAAGTTGCCAATGAAATGCCTTTCTCCGAAAGTCTAAAGTATGCAACTCAGATCCTTCATCAGTAACGTCTACGCCATTGCTGCAGATTTCACCGAGTATTTGTTCGAACTGTGACGTGGTCCTTTTCCCAAATACCTCTTTATTATCTTGTAAAGTATTGTCAGCATACATATAACATTCATGACATAATAGGCATCATTCATGCATTTTTGCATTCCTCAAAATGTTTGCTTCCTTATCACTGGTTTAAATCACACTTACTCATGTAGGTACGATTATATCCCCAACAGATTATCCCCAAGCAAAGAAATACATCTTTTCTCTATCATATCCCCCAGCTGAGATCATTCCTCATTAGGAACAAAGTCTTGATTGACCGTTTCTTTCCAGTTCATTCCTGGATAGAACCTCGTCTCTAACCAACAAAACAATAAGCAATAGCCTTGTCATCCGAGCTACTTATTTCCTTTTCATCTTTAAACTTGTCATAAAACAATTGTTCTTCTCAACAAATTCAAATCATGACAGTTCAAAAAATTTCCACAGTTGTCTTTCTGTCTAAAAGAAAACCTGTGTCTTTCAATCAAAATGCCCGCATCTTCTCAAAAGAGAGATCCTCGGCAAGATTGTATCCATGGAAATAGGAACTCGTTTGAGATCTGTTTCCATTATTAACTGTTATTCACAAAGCTGAATACCCAGTAATATATCTCAAGATTTACCTTGTTATAGTTATCACTTCGCTGATAATTGGTAATATCTTCAAGAAACTCATTTGAGATCTGTTTTCATCATTTGTCTGTTATTCACGAGGCTGAATACTCAGAAATTTTTTCAAAGATTTACCTTGTTATAGTTATCACTTCGCTGATAATTGGTAATATCTTCAGAATTCATTACCATGAACTATCACAAGGCTGATAATTGGTAATATCATCTTCTCTACCTTAAACATTGTTACAAGGCTGACAGAAGGTAATCTTTTTATTTCCCAAAGCGAAACAGATATTCACATGTTTTGTGAATCTCTTTTTCCCCAGCGAAACATATTGCTTGTTTCCCAACAAACAGGATTCTCTTTTCTTAGATAGATTGAGTCATCCTCACAAATTTTTCCCCACCATGTCATTTTCTTTGATATTATCTGGGTAAAAACTTTTACAATCATTTTGCATCACTCGCATCTTTTGGTATCTTAGGTCCAAAATTTGCGTATTCTGATATTTAAGTCTCTTCACACCTATCAAAATGAAGATATTCATCTTCATATCTCAGGTTAAAGAAACTTAAATAGGGGCATCTGTCATACCCCAATTTTTAACCTAATATACCACCTCACATTTGCATCATTGCATCACTAACAGTTCAGAACGGAATTAATCGGGTGTAGCTTTCACAGGTCTAAATTAGGGTTTCATCAAATTTTCATCTAAGTCAAGAGGCAAGCAATTAGGGTTTGAGTTTCACTCACCTTATTTGATCTATCTTGACCAAATCATCAACCTCTGATCATCAGATATCCAATTTTCCTCTTGATCTATCGAGGATCGACCAATTAGGGTTTGCATCGAGGATAAGAATTCTATGATTTTTTGATCAATGAATGAATTTTTTGGTTGGATATTGATCTTCATATCTTAGATACAACATCTTGACCTAATTTCTGGATTCAAAACATCACAGAAGTTCACAGACTTCATCAGTCAATTTCTGAAACATCTAATGAAATTTCATCTGCATTGAAAAGTCAAACTTTGACTTTTGGCCAACTTTTTCAAAACAAAACTTTTCAATCATCAAAATACTTCAAATGATCCATCATGATCATAAAAAATCAAGAAATTTGAAAAAGTCAACAAAAAGTCAAAATTTTCAACACTTAGAAATTTTTTTAAGTGTTAAAATTTTGTACTTTTTCCAAACTTCATGGCATTTTTTCACATAGTTCCACTTTGAATTGGAAAAAACTCAAAACATGAAAGTTGTAGCCTTTGAAACAAGCTTTCCAAAATGTCCAAGAACTCTCAAATCCATGGAGTATAGCCATACTTTTGAATTTGAAACATAGAGCTCCAAAATCTTTGAATTTCAAGTACAAACTTTGAAATTATAGGTCATTTTGAGTTTCTTTCTTTCTAGAAGCATGACACCTTGCCAATTGAGGATTAGAGCTAATAAATATCAGAGGAGAGTAATTTTAAAGAGATAAGATCAAGTTGGAAAAATTAACCATGGTTAAAAGGAAGTTTCCTTTTGCATTTAATGCAAAAATGACTTCCTTGCCCTCTAAGGCAAGTTGAATTTACCAAAGCCAAACTTTCTCAATTATCTTTCAGAACTCATAGCCTATAAATAGAGGTTTTTCTTGCCATTCAAACCACACCAAAGCCATGCAAGTACATGCTTTCTCTCTACTTTCTCAAATTTCATGAAACATAGTGCAAATTGAGTAAACTTGCATTTTTGAAAACTAATGAAAAACTTTGAGTAATTTGGTGTCTAACATGTTTTAATATCAACATGAAACTTGTTTGAAACATAAAATCAACACTAACCAAGCTGAAAACAGATTTTGCATTCTATGCACATAAGCTTGCCAAAACTGCCTTAGAATTCGAATCCATAGTTTGGCTTGAGTATCTTGAGTTCTGATCATCCAAACATCATCAACATACATCATAGACATGATGCAGACCCTTAGCAACAATCTGTAACAGCTCTAACATTGATTTCAAGTTTCAGTTTGAACCATATGCAGGTCGACTTGGGTAGAAGGATTCAGGCAAGCTCATGATGTGCAGATCATTCATACACTTTCCATAACAGCCGTTGGTGCTAGAGGAATCATAAAAACACAACTGGAAGCACTCAAACATTGAATTCGATTCCAGCTTCAACAGGTAAGAAACTCAAACTCGAACTCTATGATTCTTTGATCCAAATGAAAAAAACTCTTGGCCATTTGTTTTCTGCACTATCCACGATCATTAACCCTCAATCAATTGAATAAATCATCAACCATACACGATTTCAATTAGATTTTTCAGTTTTAGGGTTCTTCGTGTTCTTCAGAAATTTAATCATTCTGGGCTTAAAATAAATAAAATTAAAGAGTGCCATCATGTTCCTGGGCTTGAAACGAGCAAGTTTCATGTTTACATCTTTGGATTTCATCAAGAAACAAAGATTTGAGGACTGATTGAAGATTGGAGAGGAAGAACAAGGCTTGCGCGCGTTTTTTTTTAATTCAAATAACAGTTTAAAATATATTTAGTTGGTTTAAACATCATACACGGATGTATTGCCGCCCCAGCGGTTGCCAGCTCACTCTTAAGTCATTACACCTTGCCTTGCCTAATGGTCCCGGGTTCAAGCCTCCATGGGACCATTTTTTTTTACCAAACTTTTGTAATTTTTCATACTTTTGCAAAACTTTGACTTTTTTCAAAAACCAATCAAAACTCCTCATTTTGAGGTGATTTTTTGTACACTTGTCAATTAATGTATCTATTTTATGATAGTACAAAAAATTTCAAAAAAAACTTTCATCCGATTATATTTTGATCGAGCCGAAAACGACACTTTTTAGTACTTTTCAAAACACTTTTAAAGGTGATTTTTCCAATCTTTCGAAGCCCGATTCTTTTCAAAACTTCTTATAAATAAACTTCACATTTCAAAAACACTTTCAAGTAACATTCTTCAAAACTTTTCATCAAACTTACATCTTTTTTCCATGATCGATCCGATAAAACGATAAAATCGAATTCGTTTTCTCTCGTTTTTCTTAACCGATCATGGGCCTCCCTTACGGTGTAAGTCCCAACATTCTTTATGTACATACATATTTTCTTTGTACATATCCAATTCTTTTCATGAATATACCAATCTTTACCTGTACATAATACATATACCTTTTATATTCAAGTACAGACAAACTTTGATCGTTTGTTTTCACTTCGCTTATGTATACACTGAATACCATTGGTATTAAAAGGAGCATTATTCCCTGTGAAACTGCTTTTAAACCAATGGGCCTCCCTTATGGTGTAAGTCTCAACCATCCTATGTACATCTACATCCTCTCGTACATAAATACTCGTTCGTGTACATACTTATTTCCTTGTACACAATTCAAACTTGTAAATAATCAAGTTGCGCTCGTTTTAAACGTTCGTTTCACAGACACTTGTTTATATTTCCTTCATAAACTCTTG
This sequence comes from Vicia sativa, assembly GCA_021764765.1. Classification (NCBI taxonomy): domain Eukaryota; kingdom Viridiplantae; phylum Streptophyta; class Magnoliopsida; order Fabales; family Fabaceae; genus Vicia; species Vicia sativa. The sequence goes on from CM038793.1 coordinate 259,982,654, forward strand.
TAAATAAACATCATGCATTGTTTATATTTCCTTCATAAACTCCTGTGAATACATATCACGCACACACACTTGTTTATACAACTGTCTAGTTATAACATAACAACTAGTCTAACCAATAGGTTCCCCACTGTGTAGCCTCCTCTTGGGCTTTATACAAGATGACTCTCCCCATAGAGTTAGCCTCCTCTTAGGCTTCATATAAGAAAACTCATTCATCTGAGTTTAGCCTCCACTTAGGCTTCATATAAGACAGCACTCCCCTGTTGAGTCAGCCTCCTCTTGGGCTTCGTTCAAAAGAACTCCTTATTGAGTTTAGCCTTCTCTTGGGCATCATACAATGAAAGAGACCATAAAATCTCTTAATAGCCTCCTATTGGGCTTCCAATACAAAGAATCACCCGCGTTAGGATAGAACCCAGAGAGTATAATTTCCCGGTGAAATTGCTCTTAATTCCAAAAGGATGGTTTCCCGGTGAAATCCCTTTTAAAGACTAAGCCAGCCATACCCTATAGCTTCCTCTTGAGCTTCGTACAAGGACCCTCGATGACCCTCAGAATGCCTCCTCTTGGGCTAACAATACAAGGACCCATGGGCTTCTTAAAAGCATCCCTTTAACCCAATCAATTTCTCCTAGAGATTTAGACATCTATCATCTCTATGGAAGAAGTATCTCATCTATCACATCACATACAATAAAAAACTTTTCAAACTTTTTCAAACAAAAACATCTCTTAATCGTAAGTGGTAACGCTTGTACACTCAAGCAAAACACCCAATGCTTACAATTAAAAGATTCAATCATCTTTTTCAAAACATTTTTCTTAAACATGTATGTGGTAACGCTTGTACACTCAAGCAAAACACCTATAACTTACGATGAAAGATTTTAATCAATCAAAATTTTCAAAATGTATGTGATGAAATAGATTAGATACATTTTTCATTAACATGACATTTTTCTGTGTCTCTTACTAACATCTCGTTGCTTCCACTAGCATAAGTGGGAACTACGATTGCTCTGACTTTCTCAACATCCTTTTGAGAATACGTAGGCACAAGCTCTCATCCTTGGCGAGCAAAATTTCTTTCTCCCTCAGACCAAACAAACCATAGATCCCTTTAGATCCGAGCTACAAATGCTCTGATTCCCACTAAGGGATATGTATGCAGAAGATCCAAAGATCTTTGCGAGCACAATAATAACAAACACTAGGATCCCACATAATCTATCCTTCTTAAAATCCCAAAGGAGAAACTTTCCCAATCATAGAAATAGCAAATTAAAACACACAAACATATCAAACGTATTCATATATAAAGATATAGATAACTATATATATTTAGGGTGCTCCATCTATTCCCTTTATATAACAAACCCTCTTACCCAAAATACTCCCCAATGTGTTGCGTCTAGTTTGCGCTAGTCGTTACGCATATCAAAATCAATTGAGGGTATTAGCAGCTTTCCCCTTTTTCATAATCATTAAATCATTTTTTCTTGTGTTGAAAATAATAAAGCTTGATGCTCGCGGCATCTTTATAAACAAATCAAAAGAGTAAATCGTTTCGAGCCAGAGAATCCGAATTCATATTCGATTCCCTAGCGCGTCACTTTTTAACGCGAACACTAGAAACTCTCATTTCAAATTTAAGCTTATTTTAACTTCAAATATCTGCCCAAAATCACTCATTGGCACCTTCTGAAGCTAACAGAACCATTACAGAAGCTTGCCACCTCCTGCAACTTTCAACTCGTTTTCATCATTGTTGACCTTTGAAGCTTCAATTAGAAAGGTAGATACGAGTTAAATTTCTGAACAAACAAGCTACCACACTCTTCGTCTTGATTTATTGATTCAAAACCCCCACTCACCTTGAATTTATCCTTCGTATTAGTCACTTAAATTTACTTTGAAGCACTTAGGGCTTTCTGCGCTGCTGAGCAAATTCTCTATGCTTACATCCAATCAATGACTCTAATGAATATAAGCTTAACCATGTGGTGTTTGAGCTTGGAACTCAGAGCTTATGAACCTGCAAAATCGTGCCAAAGGTTGAAGATGAAGCAGACTTTCGCGCACTTTGGTGAGATAATTCAAATTTTGACCAACCACCACATGCCACACATGCTAGTCGATGGATATTTTTATTTTCTTTTTGTTTTAATTCTTTTATCTTTTTTGATTTATTTAGCTCCATTAATATTTTTGACTCCAATATTTTTTCATAAATCACAAAAGTTATTTTCTAACACATATTTTTTTTCTTCAGATTTTTAAAATCATTTTTAGCATATTTCACTATTTCCTTTCTATTTTAGTTTTCATTTACCATTTAATTTTCATGCATTTTGAAATATTTTTCACTCCAACTTTGAGATCTGAGATCCAATTATTTGGAATATTTCACTAACACTGAGCTATTATTTTTTATAACTTTTATTTTTATGCACTTTTACTTTTATGCTCTTTAATTTCATGTCATTTACATTTATGTCATTTACATTATTGTTATTTTTATTTTTTCCTTTTTACTTTATGCCTTTTATTTCAAAAGATAAAAAACATTAATAAAATGGCTAAAACTCTAAAAAACTTTAATATGGATCTTGTGGACTTTGTGTTACTATCCCTTGCTTGAGGAGTATTTTAGACTTTGGAATTTAAGACTTAGTGCTTTCCTTTGCTTGAAGTGGTTGTATCTGAGACCTTGTGATTCATCTAGATCTTTAAACTTCAATACAATATTTGGCCTTGTATTGAGAACTTTGATTTTTGCTTGAAGACTTGGATTTCTCTCATGGCTCTGTAACCTTGGCTTTCATCTGGATCTTTTGATGTTCATCTGCTTCCATTGCTTGCTCTTGATGATTCATCTGCTTATATACTTGCTTATATGATTTTCTTATCTTGTGGATTAATCCAAAGGAAAATGAATGCTTTATCTTAACTAATGTCAAATGCTTGCTCCATCTCGTGGTTAGTTCACTTGTACACACAAAGACTTTCTCTTGGTATACCTTACAATGAAACCTTTTATTCAAGTAATCTACTTTATGCTTTATGATAGTCTCTTAATATCCTACCTGCTTCTTCAATTTTAAAATCTTCTCCTTATTTTCAAAACTTCTCCCTATTTTCAAAACTTCTTATTTTAAACTTCAAGCTCTTCTTAATAAACATTGACCTTGTTAAGTGATCTTGAAATTCTTTTTCTTAATAAATGCTAAAACACTTAAGCATATTCAATCTCTTTTCAAAAGTTCTAAAAAAAAGACAAACCTCATCAAATTTACTTTTGTGTCTTTGTGCACTTTTCTCTTTAAAAGCTTTTCAAAAGATTGGATATTAGTATATTCAGTAGTGATGCAAACCACTATACTTCTATAATATGTTGTGAAGTGTTAGACATTATCTACTTGAATGTTGAGACGTGCTTGTGAGAAAGTCCAAGTAAAAGTTCTCCATATCAAGATGATGCAAATTCTCATTCCTCATATTGTGGATAGTAAGTTGAGTTTTCCACTCAAATACTAGGAAATGTCTTTTCAATTAAAATCAATCAATAAAATTTTGTGGTTTTTACCATAAACTACGAGGCCCTGATTTCCTTATTGCACTATGAAAATATGTGGGCACAAGATCTCGAAGTCTTGGTGAGTATAAACATAATAAAATACTTCTTTTCTCATCTCCACAATCTTTTAGCAAATAACCTGGTTTTATCACACCCTTGATTTTTAAGAGGTTCCCATAGAGTACCATAGATGTGAGGGGTGCTAATACCTCCCCCTTTGGAAACAATAAACTTCAGTGACAACTCTTATTTTTTCCGAGTTAAGTTAGTCAATAGCTTAATCTCAAATTTTCCCGCCACGACAGTTCTGATAAGTGCCAAATTGTAGTTATTTTGTATATAGGTTTTGTGGCACTTATCCGTTCTTTTGTTGATATTTAGATGAATATTCCCAACTTTTTGTTGTAAATACATTTTATTGCATTTTGTGTACATATTGTACCGTTTGATTAGTTTTGTATATATTTTGTAGGTATTTGTTGCATTATTTGAGCATTGAGAATAAAGTCCAAATGGAGCTCCAAGATGCATTTTTGATCGAATAAAGGAATAAGGCTTGAAGGTGGAAGCCATTGGAAGCCACAAGAAAAGCAACAAAAAATGATGTCTGGGCAATTTCGCCAGGCGAGGGCTCTACGTCGCCGGGCGAAGGTCCTGTTAGAGGAAAATGAGCTTCGTTCTGACTTGTTTCGCTGCCTGGGCGCTGGGCGATGAAAAGAGAATTTCGCAGGGCGAAGCTAAGTTTCGTCGAGCGAAGGTAGATATTTGTACATGATGAGGACGTGGCTTAGTTAAGGCCAAGTTAAATGAAGATTCGCCAGGCGGTGCTTTTAGTTCGTCAGACGAAGCTGCGTAACCAGATTTTCTTTATACTTTCATTTCATTTTTTGTGTATGGTTTTGGGGTGTGAGATTCTTTCCCCCAATTCCATCACCCATATAGTTTTTGATAGTTTAGCTTAGAAAACAACACTAGGGTCTTGCTCACGGATGATTGGAGGTGGATTGCTCTTCGATAGGTGTTGATAAACCGGTGTAAATGGATAGTTTATCTCCTCTCTTCTCTTTGTATTTCTCTATTATATTGGTTATGTATGTATATTTACTCTGAACACATGTATATTTATCGCCCTTGGAGTTGTATACAGTTTGCTTTATGAATCTGTGTTGGTAGTTATCTTAGGTTTTTACTCTATGTTGGGGATTTGAGCTTTGCTAGAGATAGATTGCTTAGATTCTTTCCTAGGATGATTATCTGTTAGTTTCTGAATGCTAGAAATAGGTTTAGAGCTGACATTCACCATAGAGTATCTGATCTTATGCCTCTACGTCGGTGAAGTATGCTAGAGATGGGTATGGAGGTGACGTAGTTGACTTCTGGTTGTTGAGATAGGCCAGACATGGCTATCAAGGTGATTCAGGAGGATTCTCAATTTGGATTAGAAATAGCTTAGGTTGTGAGAGGTATGTGATGACACGGACGAGTATCGTAGGCCGAGTATAATTGGATGGTAGATTTAAGTCTGTGACGGGTAGTGTGCATTCGTTTCGGACAAGCTGTCTATCCTTTATACTTTTTAGTTCATTTAATTTCTGTCTTTTATTTTCAACTCATTTTAATCTCAAACTCATTAACGGTAGAATTTTCGAACGACGAATCAATAACCAATCTCTATGGACACGATACGATATAATCTAACCGATATATATCACCCGGTAAAAATAATACAAAACTCTTTGCTTGTCGCTTTACCGCTGCAACAAAATGGCGCCGTTGTCGGGGATTGGTTTTATTGTTTCTTTATTGCGATAATTCTGTTGTTTTTGAGTTTTGTAATTAATGTATATGTTGTATAGACTTTGTATAGGAACTTGCATATTGTTGCTTGTACATTTTGTGTGTTTCCTTTTCATACTTGTACATATTTGTGATTTTCTTAGTTTTCATGTGATGTTGTGAATTATCTCGTACTCGTAACATTTGTTGTGTGGTTGTTAGGACACTTTCTTTAGGTTTGCACGGTGTGGCAATACCATGGCATGACGAGAGAAGGTTACTAGTGCTCGCACAATAAAGGCATCGAGCTTACGACGTAAAACAGGCATGTTTTGTTTATGTTTGTTTACGTGTGTGGTGGCTTATGTTTTAACAAGTTGAAATAGGACTTGCTCTTAATTTCAAATATTCACTTTTCAACTTGTTAATTCATTTTCACCAAGTTTTTGTATCGTTATTTGCTTTTGTTTTGTTATGTAATTTGTTGTTTTTTCGCAAGCTTGTTGTGTTTAGCTTAAGGAGTTTTGTTGGTTGTAAATATTGTACATTTTATTTTTCTAATTCTATTATTGTTGTTTGGACTCGAATTTTGGTCCGGTAACTTGAAGACTTTTGAGGTGATTTTCCGAGTTTGATCGTTTCAACTCGCGGATGTATGGTAATGATAGTTTCAAAGTTGGTACACATCAGATACTCGTTTATCACTTTCTATAACATAACATGTTTAGGAAATTTATCATTTGTATAATTACCATGCCATTCATTCTTTTTGCATTACTTGCTCATGAATCGAATTACTTTAGTTCCCTTTTTACTCGTAAATGTGAGGAAGCTTTCTATTGTTCACATATGCTGAGAGTCCACATTCTTGTTTTAACTGGATTTTATTATGCTTAATCTTTTGTTTTGTGTTGATTGTATGATTGCATGATTGCATGAAAATGATCAAGGCATTTTGTTGATTTTGAGCATAACTATCTTGGCCAAATACTTAATTCACCTTGTGAGTGTGTGAAACTTTGTTACTCCCTTTGAACTTTTATCAATATCCATGTTTATTAGAATTTGATACTTGTCTATGAGTGTCAATTCACCTTTTTTTGTATGGATGTTGATTTCTTTGTTTCTTGAACCCTTAACTATATGTTGTTGTATGGATTTTTACCTTACCTTAGAAAGTAGGGAGTATTCACACATTAATGTTGGTTGGACTCAAGTTGGGGAGAGAAATGTTTATTACTTATATTGTGGTTGGTATGAGGTTAAGAGAAAAGAAAAAAATGTGAAAAAGAAAGAAAAAGGAAAAAAGCTTTGAAAAATAAAAACAAAAAGAGTAGGAATAATGTTATGTTAATAAGTGAGGTGTGTTTGGTGTGAAATTTGTGATGAAGAATAAGTTTGACTGAAATTATATTGTTTGGAACTTTGTGAGTTGATCACTCCCTTAGATTTAGGCAAGTTTTTGTTTCGACTAGCTTTAGGACTTATCACTTGTTTGTTAACCAAGCCACATTACAACTTTGAAAAGCCCTTGTGATTCTTGCATTTGTATTTTCAATACGTTTTTGGATGAATGCATATTTTAGTCTATTGTTTGCAAGATTGTGGAGAAGTGTTTTTTATCCCTCACCTTTGTGTGTTTTTCATCTACCGATGAAGTTTTGCTAGGTGTGATTCATGATTGAGTTTATTTTGTTTTAGAATGTTTTGCATGACTTTTGTACTTAGGATTTTTTTCGTTTATATGTTATCATTGTAGCATAGTGGTAAGTTTGTATTTTGTCGTGTACGTTTTTGTTTGAACCATACATTTGTTTTTCGTTTTAAAAACTTGTTCGTTCATGATTCTTGGTAATTACCTTTTGTTTCTTTAGGTTTATTTGACTTTGTTTGAGGACAAACAATGTTTCAAGTTGGGGAGAGTTGATAAGTGCCAAATTTTAGTTATTTTGTATATAGGTTTTGTGGCACTTATCCGTTCTTTTGTTGATATTTATCTGAAAAATCCCAACTTTTTGTTGTAAATACGTTTTATTGCATTTTGTTTACATATTGTACCGTTTGATTAGTTTTGTATATATTTTGTAGGTATTTGTTGCATTGTTGGAGCATTGAGAATAAAGTCCAAATGGAGCTCCAAGATGCATTTTTGATCGAATAAAGGAATAAGGCTTGAAGGTGGAAGCCATTGGAAGCCACAAGAAAAGCAACAAAAGTTGCTGCATGGGCAATTTTGCCAGGCGAGGGCCCTGCGTCGTCGGGCGACAGTCCTGTTAGAGGGAGATGAGCTTCGTTCTGACTTGTTTCGCTGCCTGGGCGCTGGGCGAGAAAAAGAGAATTTCGCCGAGCGAAGCTAAGTTTCATCGGGCGAAGGTAGATATTTGTACAGGTTGAGGACGTGGCTTAATTTGGGCCAGGTTAAATGAAGATTTTCCAGGCGATGCTTTTAGTTCGCCAGGCGAAGCTGCGTAACTAGATTTTCTTTATACTTTCATTTCATTTCACCTTTTATGTATGGTTTTGGGGTGAGAGATTCTTGCTCCCAATTCCATCACCCATATATTTTTTGATAGTTTAGCTTAGAAAACAACACTAGGGTCTTGCTCACGGATGATTGGAGGTGGATTGCTCTTTGATAGGTGTTGACAAACCGGTGTAAATGGGTAGTTTATCTCCTCTCTTCTCTTTGTATTTCTCTATTGTGTTGGCTATTTATGTATATTTACTCTGAACACATGTATATTTATCGCCCTTGACGTTGTATAAAGTTTGCTTTATGAATTTGTGTTGGTAGTTATCTTAGGTTTTTACTCTATGTTGGAGATTTGAGCTTTGCTAGAGATAGATTGCTTAGATTCTTTCCTAAGATGATTATCTGTTAGTTTCTGAATACTAAAAATAGGTGTAGAGCTGACATTCACCATAGAGTATCTGATCTTAATGCCTCTGCGTCGGTGAAGTATGCCAGAGATGGGTATGGAGGTGACGTAGTTGACTTCTAGTTGTTGAGATAGGCCAGACATGGCTATCAAGGTAATTGGGGAAGATTCTCAATTTGGGTTAGAAATAGCTTAGGTTGTGAGAGGTATGTGATGACACGGACGAGTATCGTAGGCCGAGTATAACTGGAAGGTGGATTTAAGTCTGTAACGGGTAGTGTGCATTCGTTTCGGACAAGTTATCTATCCTTTATACTTTTAGTTCATTTAATTTATGTCTTTTATTTTCAACTTATTTTAATCTCAAACTCATTAACGGTAGAATTGTCGAACGACGAATCAATAACCAATCTCTGTGGACACGATACGATATAACCTAACCGGTATATATCACCCGGTATAAATAATACCAAACTCTTTGCTTGTCGCTTTACCGCTGCAACAAGTTCTCTCAAATTTATTGCTAAAATGGGTCTTGGATCTTGATGGTTATTATGAGCTTGATCAACATTGAATTAATACAAAATTGATCAACTCTCTCTGGTTTCTCTCAAACAAAAACAATCTACACACACAAAGTGTAACAAAAGGGAGATGCAATCTAACATGGATTAATACTCGAGAAATTATTCTTCAAAAAGAGAAAGATTTAAAGGTGCTAAGAATAGACACACTAGAGAAGGAAAAATAAATTGACATTTTATCTTAAGGGTTTAATCAAAACTTTCATCATGAAAAAGAATCATAATGAGAGTTTCTTGTGTTTGGGTACAAGAACTATTTAAATCTAAGGTGAAAATTGGTATTTTTAAGTTCTAATTTGAAATATTATTCAAACCTATGACTTGAATCAAGAGAAAACCATGATTCAAGTCATTTAGTGTTGTGACTTCAGTCACTTGATATCTATGACTCGAGTTAAATCAAACAGTGCCTAATTTAACTTTCATGTAAAGTTGTAACTCGAGTCAAGTAATACTTGTGATCCAAGTTAAATCACACAACGCCAAATTCCAACTTTCAAAAATTGTATGATTCAAGTCAGTCAATGTGCGTGATTCGAATCAAGCAACGCAACACCTTGACTCAAGTGTTCTAACTTGTGATTCAAGCAACACCCAATGAAAAGACAAAACCAACTTGCTAGGCTAAAAAAGTAAAATAGCATGGATCAACACTAATTTATTGAGTAAAGAAGGGACTTAGGGTACAATGCTAAATAGCCGAAGAAAACATAATACAATTCAAATGCGAATGAATTACAAATACATGAATAATAAAATAACGAGCAAATTACAAATATGCAAAAAATAATAACACATTCTGGAGAATTGACAAAAATATCAAAACTAAAAAACCTGCAATTTATCTCCCCCACATTGTGTGTGTGCAACTGTAAATACAATTGTTCCTAACTAGTATTTGAAATATACTTATATATACACTAATGTATTTTGACTAGATATAATTGTTCTGCTATTGCTTTTAGTAAACATGATAAATATTGTTAAATTAACGATCTTAATTAATTATTCATTAGCATTAATATTTCTTCTCATTTTATTTTTATTAGATTTTCTTTTTAAAATAATTAATATTCTTGAAAAATTAATTAATTAATCCAGTTAGATTAAGTTAAAATAATTGACAAGATTTGGAGTAATTCTTTTGAATTACACTTGGAGTAAATGTGTGTTTATATATGTTATTTTGTGCCGACCAAAGACTCCGAATGCACTGCTCAGTGCCAGCCAAAGACCCAATAGCACAAAACTTATTATTCAACCTACTCTGTTAATCCCAATGTATAAATACATTCGTACAGGGTTCTAAGATACACAATTTCATCCTCAAGCGCTAGGGAAAACCAGTTGACAAATACCTTTGGATCTAGATTGAGATTCACAAATCTGGGTCAGTTGGGTGTTGTGTCGCCCTCGGCCGAGTGATGTCATAGGTCTGATCCAGCCAAGCACATCTTCGTTCGGGTCTCATCAAATCCGAAGCAAAAATTTAGCCCGGACACAAGCAAGGTCAAAAGATAAAAAAGAATATCTTATAGTAGTGTTATAGGTTTTGAGAGAGAAAGTTGTTTTCCAAACTAAGCAAGTGTTATTTTTGGATGCAATAAGTAAAGGTTTCTAGGTCATGTGCTATCATAGGGAAGGGTACCAATATACCCAACAAAGGTAAAAGATGTGTTAAATTGGGAGAAACCTACTACTATAGCAAACATTAAGCATTTTCTAGGGTTAGTTGGTTACTACTAGACATTCATTAGATAATTTCTCAATTAGCTTCACATTTACCTCAATTAACCCTTTAAGATCAACCTTTTATGTGGAACGAAGAGTGTGTGACAATTTTTTAAGAATTCAAAACTCTTCTAACCCAAGCACATGTTCGATTGATTCTTGAACCTACCTAAGGCTTCTAAGTTTACTGTAATTCCTCATTGAAATGCTTAGGGTATGCATGTGTGAAAAACTGTAAGGTGATTATATGCATTAAAACAACTTAGACCTCATGAATCTCACGAACATAATTATCCTACACATGACTGAGAGTTAACATCAATAGTCTTTTCCTTAATAATTCAGAGACACCACTTGTATGTTGTCAAGTTTGAGAATTTTAGAAACTGTAAGAGTTTACAATACCCGTTTGATTAAAAAATGTTGGATATGATGTATAGAACACGGGTGAAGTTCTTGATCAGAAGTATCGTCCTAACAAGACCAATGTAGAGACTTATGCATTGAGTAAGAAATCTCTCAATGTATCTTACATGATGGTCCATGAGAGGAACCTATTAGAAGATTTTACAAACCTTTAGTTTAGTGGTTTACACATAAAAGTAGAAAATTTAATTTCGTCGTTTGAAATATCATGTAACATAAGAGATAAAATCAAACAATCACAATTAAGGGATGAAACATTATCCATAAGACATAAAGTCATAAACATATTCATCTTCATGTTCACTTTCAAATTCCAACAAATCCCAAGAAGAAAAAGTCATAAACATCTTTATCATTCTCTTATTCTAACTTCATCTGCATCATTTTCTTCAAAAATCATCTACATGATTTAAATTCATAAACATGTTTTTCTTTCTTTTTATTTTCACCTTAAATTCTAACAACAACAACCACCCTTTTCACCTCCAATTTCAAATGGTTATTTTATCTCTAAAAAAATTAGAAACAGTCCGATTTGTTTCAAAAAAGTCCATTTACTACTACCAACTCACAAATTCATCTTCATTTTCACCTTAAAAAAAACCTTTTTTTATATATGTTCTTATATTCTGACCTAGTGTGTGTTTGAAACCACATAAAAACACAGTGTAATTAAAAATTTATTATAGAATATAAAAACTGCTAGTTCAGACTTATGTTTTTTTTTTGGGCGTGAAAAGTCTTTTTCAAACACACGTGTTTTGGTTTAATTAGTTTACAAATAATAATTTTAAAATAATAAGAAAATTATATTAGATCATATCATATTAATTAGATTGTCACATGTACACAAGTAATATATATTTTTTAAATTTAATAGAATAACTAAATTCATTAACAAAATGTTTTTAAAAATTAATTAATAACATTTATTGACTAAGGAACAAATTAAAAATTAAAAATGAAATTATGAGATAAAAAATGCATTAAACATTTAAAAATATATCTTATTGATTTGTGTTTTAGATAAGGAACAAATTTAAAGTTATATAAATAAAATTAAAAGGGTTGTAAAAAATAACAAATAGATGGCATTATAAAACTTTACATGCTCTTTCTCTTTCAACAAAACCAATTTTCATAATAATTGTGTAAAAATCCAAGTCATATCATCTTGTCAGAAATCGGAAGGAGAGGCGCGTCTCCCCTACCATTCCCACCGATTCCCACCGATTCCGTCCTCAGATCCTGGATCTGTTATTATCGGTTTATGTAGCTTCTGGTGAGACATGAGTAGGTCTCCTTCGTTTAAAGTGAAACCCGAAGTGAGTCCCAGTGTTGACTCACGATCACTCAAACGATGGGTTCTTGCATTTTGCGCTATTCGATTTGATCTCGAACAGGGTCAGCTTGTAGAGGAGTGTTATCCCAATGGTGTTCTTTCCCATGACGAGGAGCTACAAATTGCTTACAGTTCCTTCCCGGATTCCGTTTCACAGCACCAAAACCGCTCCACCATTCATGATTGCATTTTCTTTTTCAGAATTTGCAGGAACTTTAAACCTAATAATGCCACTGCCGACGGCGCCTCGCTCGAGGCTGGGAAGAAATCTTCTGAGTATTTGTATGGTTATGTGTTTAACAGGCAGCGACATGACGAGAGGCTGAAACGAGGCGGGGAGCAGAAATCGGTTGTCATTTTATCTCATACACCTTATTCTAGTGTGTTTAGACCTTTGTTACAGATTGTAGGTCCTTTGTTTTTTGATATTGGTAACAAAGCCCTTGAGCATATTGCTGCTTATGTTTCCAAATGGCCGCCTCCTGTTCCTGGTCAGGTGATGGATCTTCCTATTGGAAATGCGTCGCTTAAGGTTAACTTACCGCCTGCTCTTAGTTTGCCTGTTGAAAGTGGACTGTCTTTCCAAGAGACGGTGCCTTTCCTTCCAAACAATCAGTCTGTTCTGCAGGGTCTTTTTCATGATTCGGATCTTTTTGGTTCGTTTCGTGGACTTTTATTACAGCTTTGGTTGTTATGGGAGTTGTTTCTTATTGGTGAACCGATGCTCATTATTGCTCCTACACCTCCACAATGTTGTGAGGCTGTTGCTAGTCTTGTCAGTTTGGTTGCACCGTTGCTTTGCAGTGTTGACTTTAGGCCTTATTTTACCATCCATGATCCTGTGTTTGCACAATTAAACTCGATTCAAGAAGGGGAGCCTTTCCCACCGGTGATATTAGGTGTGACAAACCTTTTCTTCCTCAAAGCCCTTCGTAATATTCCACATATTGTCTCCGTTGGAAGCCCTCCTGCCAATTCAAACCGGGTTTCTCTATCGAGTAGATCTTCTACTGGAAGAATATCTGGTAGACCTGAGGGTCTTGGATTTCAACAACTCTCCCTAAAGAAGTTCTCTCCTTCAAGTTTATTGAATGCAGTTAAGATGCGAAGAGACGGTCCTCTTTGTCTAATGACCGAACATAAGGAAGCCATTTGGAGTACCTATTCTGCTACGACTAAGCCGGATACTTCTATCTTAAACAGGCTTATAGATGCTGGGTTGTCACCAAGAGTTGAGGAGTCTATGTCTGTTGTGAACAATGAGATATTACGGAGACATTTCTTGGAGCTCACAACTAATTTTTTGGCACCCTTTTCTCCATATTTTAGAACTACAATACCAGCTGAAGGAACTTCTCCTTATACAGACCCTCCTTCTCTACCTCCATTTGATGCCAATGAGTTTCTTGCTGGTTTATCAGCAAGAGGTCCGGGGAAGTTTATTTTAAAGCGAATGAAATCTAACTGGCTTGACTTATATAGGTTATTATCGTGTTCCCTGAATTTTGTCTTGTACTTTCATTTGCACTCAATTTGGAATTCTTTACTGATTAAATTTCTAATCTTCATTTGATTTGGTTGAATGCCCTCATCAGGCGATTCCTGAATGGACCCAACTTTATGCCATGGTTTCAAAGAAGGCGCGCTGTTGCTGAGCAAGAGCAAGATAGATTGTGGAGGCAGGCGAGGATAAAAACTGACATACAACAACTTATTTCTAAGTTTTCCGAGGTTGAAATTGTGGATTCTTTCAATGTTATAGAGAGACTTCTCCTCAAAGAAATACAGGTAATATGCTATACTGAGATCCTCAAATGATTTTATGCAGTTGGTTGACCGAGCCTTTCTCTTAACATAGTATGTCCGGCATAAATGAGAACATTTTATTGGGGTTTTATTGTTTTCTCACATTTTATGATCCTGTTAGACAAAATGGTCAAATCTAAAGGCAGCTAATATATTATGAATGATGCTCAAGTCAAAACAAAAATATACGTTAACTGTGTGATCATACCTTCCCCCTCTCCTTTTATGTTTCACAAAACATTTAAATATTGATTTACCACTAGTAGCAAAAAAGTTTTTTTCATCCTTATGTGCTTGTGTGAATGTATAGGGTTCAGTGAATGCCAAGGATCTGTCAGGGTTAACCTCTATGAAAATCATTCTGTTCAAAATCATGGAAAATTAGAATAACTTGATTTGAGTTTTTGTAGAACAATCGCACATACTGTCAAAAAGTTTTGTTGAAAACTCTGTAATAATAGAATTACATATACATTTAGTCTTTTAGTGTGGCCTGACCGAAAAATTTTGGTCTTATTTACTTTGTGGAAACTGGAAACATTTTCTATAGTTGTTTTCTAAAATTTGTTAATTTATTAACTAGGAAAAAAGAGACTTTTAAAGTGAGCCATTATGATGGAGAGAAATTAAAGTGTTGGCTAAGAATGATGTGTTTTAGGAAATAATGAAAGTAACTGTTTTGATATTTTCACTGTTTCATGAAATTCAAGACTCATGACAAGTGTTCACTTCAAGAATGTCATTTTTCTTTATTAACGAGAAAAACTAACACAAACTTTAGGGAAACAAAATAGAAAATGTTTTCAACGTAAATGAGGCCCGTGTGAGTGGACCCGGTTGAAACAGATAACATATTAGATTATTAAATCTTCTTTGTTTTTCTTTTACTTTTTTTTTAGTTTCTTTTCCTTCTACTTTGTATAGTAAACAGAGATCCTGACTTCATGTAATTCCCCCCCTAACCAACCTGTTAGAATATATGTTCTGGATGTGTTTTATATGCTTTATATATTTGATTAGTTACTATACTTTCTGTAAGTTTTCTTTTTGAAAAGTAGACTGTCTTCTGTTAGTTAGTTTCTGTTGGAGTTATTTACAGCTGTGACAGCTGTAACTGGTTTACATTACTGCCTATTTGTACTTTGCCCGAGCCCTGTTACTCAAAAGATTCAGAATTCCATTTTAGAACATTTCAAAGATTTATCTCTCCGTTTCTTGCATTTTCTCTCAATAGAACCGAGGCTCAAAATCTTGTGGTATCAGAGGGAAAAGGGGTGAGAAGGAGAGGCAAGTGATGAAACTTTCCCATATATTGTTCTGCAGAAAATTCAACTTCATTGATTGTTATTTGAATTAGAAAGGCTACAATCTATTGTGCCACAAAGACAACATGGAAGAACTACGAGTAGATTCAACATTATTTACAAATGGAGTTTGTATAGAACTGAACAATGATAATGGGCATATGAAGTAGTAGCTGTATTTAGAAAAGAATTGAAAGAAGTTGAATCCCTGGCAGTTTAACAAAACATTTAATAGAATGACATTCAAAATAGACACCATTATCCTTAGCAAACTGACTCACTAACTAGATTTATTGTGATAGAAGGGACAAACAATAACTTACTGAGGTAAAACTTGACATTAGAGGGAGTATTAAATACTGCAGAACTAACAGGTTTGTTTTTGAAGCTTTGATTATTTCGTAGTGAGACTTTCTCTTGATTCTTTAGGAACTTCTTTTATCATGCTGCTGGTTAGGTGTAATATGAGGAGCAGTATCTATCGTTGTACCAGTTGTAAGGTCAGGAGTGCCTCCTCTTTATAAATTATTTCTAGGTATTATCTCTTTTAAAAATATGGGACTTGAATTTTTTCCATTACACTCGTGCCCAACACTACTGAGCCCGGATGGTTTGGTGGCCGCTTGCAACTCAAGGCTCTGATGCCATATTAAGATATTGAGGTATTATTTTACCAGAATATAGATGAAGAAATTGAGGTATTAGTATAAATAGTCACCCACTTCAGAGGTAAAATGAAAATAAGAAGAAAGACCGTCGTACTGAGAAGGGGAACCACTCCCACTCTTATTTTACCATTTTCCAATTCTCTGATACTGATACCCTTCGATTACCCCTCCACACTTATAATTCTCCTTTTTCCTTTCTTCATTCCAAAATATTCTCTCATTTCTCTTAAATGGACCTGCCAATTTTGATGGGCATATCTAAACCCCACAAATTTCACAAGAATGTCCTTTTCTAAGGGGTCCCATTCTAACTGAGGTGGGATGTCGTAAAGCTGTTTCTTTTTTTAAATTATGCACCACAACCATTACCATAGGTATGCTTAGCACTTCATTTACTCTTTGTTGGGTCTGTTTGGTTGTGTGATGAATTATATATATGATGTCAGAGTCTCTGTTGTGTTCCCAAAACATGTAAATGTCCGACTTCCTCAAATTTTGACATACTGCATTACCCAACGTGTGCTCAGAAGCCAACCACTCCATCCCATGAAGTTTGTTGAATCAATCAATAAAAGACTTCATTCTCCTGCATGTCTTTTGCTTTAAAATAAGAAAATGTTAATAAAAGATTTAAGTTCAACGAACCTCCCTTGTAGTTGTAGCTTCCCACACCCACTCTTGCACTGAGGCCACATTGTTACTTCACCTCCCCCTCTTATTTTTATATTACCCATTCATATTCTTTCTACGAAGTACTCTTTTTCAAGTGAAGGAACTCGGGCAGTAACTTCTCCATTCCGAGCTCACCAGAAAAACACTTCTTTTTTTCATGTTCTGTGTTCACTGGCCAAAGCACATCTTGCACTATTGTTTTGCAAATTTTATCTTTTAGTGGCAGCTAATCTCTACTACATTACAAGATCTGAATATCTTCCTACTTTAGGCTCCAGCAATATCTCTCTTCTCTCAAAATTTATATTTAGTTTCGAAAAATACTTATGATCGGCCTGTTGGATGTGTGTCTGAGTCCTCTGTTTTTTCAAAAACCTGTCGAGTCTTATCGGTTCATACAGATTTAAGTGTACAACTGATTCTGGCCTAAGCCAAGTTTAATAATTCTGAACTCACTCACAATTTGGTTAATTGACCTATTCGTAGCCCACCTAGCTATGGTGGTCACACATTGCTCTGGTCTTCGTTCCATTATTGTTTTTCTTAGGTGACTTTTGAAGTAGACTTCCAAAACCAAATCTATTATCCTTCTCCTTTATCTTCAGCAATCATGTGTGCTGGTGGATAAACTCCCCTTTCTGCTCTTTTTCCTTTTCAATATCAAATTCTTCATCTTCGAGAGTTCCTATTTTCTCTTCTTCAATTTCCTTCTCAATTTTTCCTCCGCTATTTCAGTTAGGCTTTGATTTCCTTGATCAGTTACTGGCTGTAGCAGATTGAACAGACCCTTAGCTATCAATGGCTCTGATTCTAGTTTCATCCCCTTCATTTGATTTTGGGCAAATGTACCAGTATTCCGGTTTAAAATGCTTAATATTTGAAGGTGGGAATACTTTCTGACACACCTGGAGATGCCGTTGATTCTACCAGCACCACCATTGGAGTGCATGACATCCCTTCACTATTGTTAAGAAATGTGATTGGGTCTAACTCAACCTTATAAAACCGACTTGTAGGGTGAGGGTTGCCCCCACTTATAAGCACATGTTCAAGCCATATATTTGTCCGATGTGAGACTCTTAACAAGTGCATCCATCAACTTTTCCTCCTCTAGAGTTCTCCTTGTATTGAAGTGTTCCTAAATACAAAGGTTTGTTCCTCTGAATCTCTGAATATGCTGAATTTTCTATAAACCTACTTGTTATAAGTTTCTTTATCTCAGCTCTAGGTTCTACCAGAAACTAGTATTGGATTTTGTCTTTCTTCCACAGAAAATCAAACGACTATTGAGTAAGTGCATACCCAATTAGGCAGGATTAGATGTAAGGTCAAACTTGAATCAGCTCTGGAAGATTGTGAACTGCATTTTGTATTCGATATATATAAATATACATGCACGTGTGATTTACACTCGTATATGGTATTCTAAGATGATGAGGAATAAACTAATTTGAGGTTTGAAGAGATTACAAGTTATGAAAGTACAGTAGAAACACAAAGATCGAGTACTAGAATCCATTGCCAAAATATATTTTAATTAATATCTTAAAGAAGGAGGTCTTCTGAATTCTATGATATAAATTATGATGTATGAGTAGAAAGACTAGTAGCATTGAGAGTTGAAAATCTTGAAGATTGCAAAGAATTATTAGTCTTCTAGAAAACATTCCAAAAGTTTAGAGATTGCATGCTCTGTGTAAATAAAGAAGATATGATGAAATGTGATAGACTGGCTTATTTCTACTGTACTGGTAGTCTTCTGATGCTTTGCTGCATACTTTGAACATATAATGTGCTTCAGGAATCAGGATAGATATTATACCCCTATTTTGGGATTATTTATTCTGTAAAACTAACGTCTGTTTGGATTTATTAACTACTGCTCCATACGTCAATAGAAATAAGGAAAAAATATAACATAACATCTAACATACTAATCGCTTATCAAAAAAAAATTGCACATGTTAGTTCTTAGTAAATAAATTTGTACTTTCTAAGAAAATATATGGATTAAAAATGGATAAAATTCAAATAGAAACTAATATCTCTAAACATCAACTTTTAATCTTTTTAAAATGCTATTTATCAGACGCAGCAATCTGGAAAGGGAAGGGATGATTCCATGGTTACAAGTCAGAAATTAAGGGGAGACCTTCAGGCAGTTTTTAATGTACTTTCAAAGGACATGCAACAACTTATGCTCTCAAATCCCCAAAGGGCGTCCCTTCTACATGGAAGTCCAGAAGTGACAAACATTCCTGGACATCCATTACAAGTTGCAGTCGTGTCTTCTACATCACTGGGGTAATGGGGAAAACCACGAAACGGAAGTGTTCTCGCTCTATAGTATCTTCTCACGTGGAAGGACAAATTCATTCACACACTCCCTCCATCTCATTGAGAGAAGTTATTTGATTCTTGAAGGTCTCTTGAGGTAAGTGTTTTGCATGCATTTTAATTGTTTTTAAGTAACTTTATAACAATTTCTTTGCTGATTTCCATCTCATTCTTCAAATAAACAGCTCTGTACACTTGAAGCAGTCGGCGTGGCATACCTCCTCCCTGGGCAAACATGCATGAAAATTCCTTTTAAGTTTTGTTGATTGCCTTTGTTGGCAGAGATTGTGACTTAGTGTTGTTTATATACTGAATGATCAATCAACTGTAAATTATTAAGTAGCATTCTTCTAACGAGTTTTTTTAGAAGTTCACCTGGCAATTTTGTTGACTTGCATTTTTACCTATGAGACTAATTATGAAAAAATTTATTACAAGAATTTATGGACAAAACATAAATGGTAGTCATGATATCCAAACCTATGACATGGTAAGAAAATTTGTTTTGACACGTTATTTGAAAAATATTTTATATTAATAATTATATTTAAATTTGGTTATTATATTATTAACAAAAATAAACACTGAATTATGGATTAAACTTTTCAATTGTTTCATTCTAATCACCCTTTTCTGAACCCTAATTGAAAGTGTGAGCCATGATGATAACCGAACCAATGAATATAATTGCATTTACAATCTTTTATTCTATCCATTTACAATCTTTTATTCTATCCTTTATTAAGGCTGAATTTTATATCCGTCAAATAATTCTCTATCTTTGTTAGCATTTCTTTCTTTTCAATAAAACACACCTCTAGAATCAGACTTCAAAACATAAAAAGTTGAAATCACGAGTCACAAAAATTTTCTTTTACTAAACAATACTCTTACTGTCATAATTTTTTCTCTTTATACCGTCATTTTTATATGTTATGGCCGTCTTCTTTGTGTTCAAGTTTTCTTTGTTAATTTTTATATTTTGTTTTTACCATTTTTGTTTTTTCTTCAAAAAAAAATGAATTTCTTAACCCACCCCATAAGGATGGAACGCACCCATGAAAATCCCCCATGAAAACCCCAAAATATCCTTCTGAAAATCAGAAGTTTATTTCTGGTTCACTCTATTTTGTTCAAACCGTTCAAAATGTGGTGTGACCCCTGAAATTGTAAAAAACAGTACCGGAGATTAACTTCTGGTATGGAATCGGAGGTATAACTCCGGCTATAGAAGCAGGAACATTGAATTATATGCCACCTGGATATTTTGTATGGTACCGGAAGTTTATTTTCGATATTGTCACGAATGTTGATTGCTATAAGCAGCAACCATGGTGATCAACACCATTTTACACTTTCTCTTCAAACCTCTCAAAAACCCTCTCCATTGCTAATCCATTTTCCACTCCAAATCCATACTTTTTTGGTTCATCATATTAGAAAAAGCTCAACAAAGAAGAATTTCAAGTAAACATCATCCCTTTTATCGCTCATTCCCTGCATTAATCTATAACTTTTTGCTGAAAATCGGTTACGTACTAACCAGAAGTTTATTTCCGGTTTATAGTTGAACTAGACCGGAAGTATTTCCGATTTTGTCTCTGTTTTGAAATTATGCAGTAGATTTCACTGTATATGTGTATTTATGATTTGTATTATGTTACATAGGTATGGTGCACACCAATAACATTCCTAAGCCCGATGACACCGAAGTTGTATCGCTGGTCGTTGTTCCGCCCCACGTAATTAAGGCGGTCGATGTTCGTCAACATTTTAAAAATGTTCAAGAATTTGAATTCCGGGACGATATGTTGCAGTGGATTCGTTTAGAGGCAACAAGGTTAGGATTTTCTACTGTGATAGCAAGGTCCGATAACGACACTGATAGAAGAAATGCCTTTGTTAGTGTGACTTGCGAAAGGAGCGGAAGATATGTGACACGCATTCAAAATTTGAAACGCGAGGAAACCAACACAAGAAAATGTGAGTGTCTGTTTCGGTTGTGTGGTTATCTCATGGCCAACAATAAGTGGAAGTTTAATGTGATTAGCGGAGAACATAATCATGATTTAACTCCAAAGTTGGTCGGTCATCCAATAGCATGTCGGCTACTTCCGGATGAGAAAATTTGTGTTTCCAACATGACTTTGAATCTGGTACGTCCCAAAAATATTCTTGCAACCTTGAAGCGCAAAAGACCGGAGAATGTAACACCCCCTTCTAATTCCCCACATATTATATATTATACAATCAAAGTAAATAGAATGCATAACAAGAGGGTGTCACATGATATTTCTTTAAACATTAAAATCATACATGCACACTGGTCATAATCATAACACATATTTGAATCTCATGCTTTAGAATAATTCATGCATTTTCACAGTGGATCATTTAATGTTCACAGATACTATCAATGATTACATCTCATACTGTAATCATTGGATGAAAAAGTAATGAATTCATAATATAACCAAGTCATCAGAATTCATGGATCGACACTAAGGCCACATCAACATAGTATCTCATTCATACAAATCAAAATAGATGAGAATACATAACAAATCTCATCAAAGCAAAAATTCAGATAAATCCCGTGTTACATGACCAGAACAATGACTCAACTACCTAGTATAAGAAATAAATTAAGTAAACTCTTTCAACTAGTCTCGTGCAAAGCACCGCTATCCTCAGAACCTAGCGAAAGATAGCGGTGCGAAAGATATTTTAGAGTTTTCGGTGAAGTAAAACACCATTACTAGGTGTCAAAAGAAATTCTCTAATATTATTCATGATATATATTATACATGGTGTTACATTTCTTACTGCTATGGGAACATCTATGTCAGTATATAGAGGACTAGGATCAAAAGTGTTTTGTTGTTTTAGACTCTAGTCTCATTTTCAAAAAGTAACTCAAAATGTGAGGTTGCCTTCAAACATTTATGAGATTGCCCTCAAACATTTATACATTCAACACCCCGAAAAGTTAAACAATGTGAAACTGCAAACAACTTCAATAGCTAACATAGGTAGGATTAACTTAGCCATTGCCGAAATTCATTAAAAGCTTGTTAGTTGTTTTTAAACCGATATAGAGTGTTGTGTTTGTGATGTTCATTGTCGTTTTGAGATCTAAAATCATTAAAAAGTAGCGTATAATCACCTAAGCTTTACCCAAGATGCTAGAAATTGAGTTTTAAAGTCTACAATAGATTAGGATAACAGACAAAGACACAGCTAATTTTCGATCACTACAATTTATTAGATGATGGTAATGAGTGTATAGTATATTTGATCATATAAGCTAACTGTAAGATTAAATGCAGCAGTTGGTAAACTGATGCTTCAATCCTGTGCCAGATGAATTGAGATATACAGAAAAATGTAACAGGAAAATATCCAAAACAATATAGTTGTTACCACAGGATTCCTAACAGAAAAAGTGAATCTGTCACAACAAACTTCTCAATATTCTATAGCTTCCTAAATCTGTTAGCTATAGGAAAATCATAGCAAAAAGACATATCTCCATTGCTGTCATCAGCATCTGGGAAAGCCCTGCACGCGAACCGCTAGCAACCATCAAAGGGAATTGGCAGCCATTCTGTGAAGGATCCTCGCGTGTAACCATAGCCAAACCAGTGAAATCACAGTCCCAATCCATCTGATTATTAACTTGATAATACATATTGAAAGCATAAGAAGCATTCCCTGGAAGAGATAGACCATTGCAGCTAGAGCCATAGCCAAGTGCTGTACAATCAGATTGGCTACAAGCATAGTCAATACTTTTAGCCAAATCATCCAAATCAGTAGCTTCTGGATCCAAAACACACCACCTCTTTTGAAGGTACTTAACACCTTCAACAGCAACAAGACCCTTTTCGTTATTTTTACCTCTTACGTCTAATTCATACTTTGGTTTTCCATCAAACTCAAACACCCCCCAATGTCTCTCAAAGTTACCAGGAGCAATACTTTTGGCATTCTCATCAATTAGACTGAATAGGTAAAAGTCTATCATACCTTTTCTTTTAGGTGTGCCATTTCCACTAAGAGCATGTTTAATGAAACCTTGGTTGAACCTTTTGGCATTTGTGGCATTGGCATTCTTATCACCATCCGTTGGCCACCCAACTTCACCAACTGTAACATGCAAGTCAGGATAACCTGATTTGTCTAGAGCCCACATAAGGGTATCAAGATTAGCATCAAATACATTGTTATAAACAGCTTTGCCATCTCTAAGAGATTTGTTGTTGTCTCCATCAAAAAACGCAAAGTCAAACGGGAAATTATCATTGCCATAAAGGCTAAGAAAAGGGTAGATATTAACTGTGAAAGTTGAGTTAATTGAATAGAGGAATTGGATAATTTCAATTGTGATGTCTCTTAATTCAGGCCTGAAATCACCTGCTGATGGCACCGGATTTGTGTCTGGTGAATAGTAAATGTCAGCATTGAATGGAACAGTGACTCTTATCTTTGATCCCAAACCTGCATTGTTGAGTGAAGTCTGTATATTCTTGAGAGCTGGAAGAGTTTTATTTACATATACACCTTTGTATGCTTTAAGGAATGGCTCATTACCTACAGCAACATACCTGCAATTGTAAGCATGCAGAGTGAGCAACACTCCAGTCAACAAAATAAGTCTAGTTAATGAAAACATGAAAAGAAATGAAAGAGTAGCGAACTTGATATTAACACCCCCAGGGAACAAGTAAGTGGTAACATTTTGATAAACCCAAGCATCAGCAGCTTTAGGATTATTACAAATCCTATCCAACATGACATTAGGAATGGCAACCATAACTTCGATACTGGAACCCATAAGAGCTGTCATAATGGACTCATCAGCATCGAATAGCTTCAACTTTTTGAACCCGTTTTGCATAAGCATCTTCACAACTTTGGTTGGTGGAAGCTGGTGCGTGGTCATGGTTCCCCAGTTTACACCAACCCAGCCAGAGGAAGTGGAGATCAGAGTGAACAAGGTGATGACGAATGTTGCTAGGTGCTTGCAATTTGAACCATTTTGGTGCCCCATTTTTGTGGGATTCTGGAATGGTGGAATAACAGAATGTGGTTGTGATTTATAACAAGTTCGTTTCTTTCACTCACTTAACATGGAAGGTAAGCAAAAAGTTTTTTTATATCTTTTTTAAAATTATTTTCTGAGAAAGTTGAAAAGAAAAGTTTACATTTTTCTCTTCTTTTTTTTTGTGAAAAGGGTGTGAAAATGGAGTTAAGATTCGTTCCTTAATTTCGTGTATAGTGCGATGTCATGTATTCACTTTCTGACAATGGTGAGAGGCAGTACATCAAATTGTACATCACTAAACAATAATTCAAGTACTTTAAAAATTGGACCGGAGATTAAATCGATGAAAGTACCGAGTCATTAATTTATTGGTCGAATCACTGAGTTGTAGGTTGAACTGCATGACTAAACCGGATAACTCGGTTGGATAGACCGGTCTTTATAATAAAACTACATAGGTATAAAACTTGTTGAACCGAATGACTCATTCTTTATAAACTAAAACTTAATTTTTTTAAAAATATCATATCATAAATAAATTCACAATTTAATAATTTAAGTTTAAATTTTGAACATTTTAAAAATATTATATCATAAATAAATTTACAATTTGATAATTTAAATTTAAATTTTAAAAATAGGTATCATATATATAATAAAATAGTACAAAATTACAAACTATAACTGCAACATAATATAATTGAATAATTTATAAGAAAATAATTTTATTGTCTATTATTTAGTTTCAAGGAGTAAAGATCATTTCAATATTGAGATATCATTCTTCAATATCAAAACTATATGTAACAAAATAAATCGGATCTAAAATATTTTCTCTGTCAATAATATAATTAATTAATTTAATTTTTTTAATTTTTTATTTAAATATAATATTTTAATAAAATAATTAAAATGAATTAAAAAAATTAAAATGCATTTTTTTATAAAAAAATTGAATTTTTTTTAAAAAATAATAAAAAAATACAGTTGAACCACCTATTTAAAAAACCGCTGATTTTCCCGATTTTCACCAATTCTTGCCGGTTCACAACATCTTCGATCCAACAATTGAACCAGACCGATTATCTGACCGCCTGGTTCGACGGACCGGTCCAATCTGGTTTTTAAAACATTGCATAATTCTACTCTATATTGAGAATTTGTGTTAATATATATAAAATGGATAGAAATTAGAGTTGTTAAATGGGTCGGCCCAGTCCAGCCCGCTTCGACTCGATGGGCTAACATGTTTAAATGAGTTGGTCTGGTTCGGTACGATTACTTAATGGACTGCAAAATTTAAGCCCGACTCATTTTATAAAGGCTTGTGCAACTGTTACCTTGAAATTTCTTAAGGTATTCAAAAGTACATATTAAATGCAAACGTCTTTGTAAATTAAGGGTCGATCCTTAGCGAATAAGGGTTCTTCAGAAGATTGAAATATATGACCAAGAAGAATACTAAGTCAAGGATGTCGAAAAATAGGCATGTCAACCAAAGGGACAAAACGTGGAAATTGGTCAATTCGACCAAAATATTAAAAAGCGAGGAAAATAGTCGAAGTTGAGCCCAGTCAGTTATGGAGGATTTTGGACTTAGAGGAATTTCATTGTTTTTGCTTTCGATGAAGGAAAGCATCGAGGTTAGGAGCGGTTTACTTTTAGAAGCCAGAAGCAGGAAAAATTTAAAGTCCAAGATCGTGGGCAGTTATCAGAGCTTTGTGTTGTTTAAGCGCCAAATAGGTGGCGAAATCTTGTGAAGCGGTTTCTTCAAGTTTCGAACGCCAACCGTAGATTGTTTTTAGGCAGTTACTTTGTAAACGTTATAAATAATTCATTTCAATGTAAAATTCGTGTGTTCACTTGTATACTCAAAGTACTTGCAAAAACTCTTCCCAATTCCGAGTGTCAGGAAGAAAGAGTTGCAAAAGTATTTGATGTAAGTGAATCACCACCTTTATTTCAATGCAAAACCTTTACTTCTCAGTTGTTTTCTTTGAAACTTTTACTTGCATTCTATTTACTTTTCGGCAATCACTTTGTGTTTTCGTATATGTTGATGCTCTCTTTGTTACAAGTTTCGAATTGACAGAAGAGTCTTTCGACCCGTATTTCGTTTAGAACATGCCTGAATTCACAGCCTTTGTCGGTCACGAGTCCCCATAGTAGGTCAAAATATAGTGAATACTCAGATTTGTCAAGTTATTCAGGTGTTTGTCTCCGTCGGTCACGAGTTACCTGTCGGTCGAACCTGAACTATTGTGTGGAAAGTCGTTGTACTTATTCCCTTAGTCTTAGGAAACCGTTTCTTAGGCAAGGATTTCGACAGAATCAGTACAATTTCACAAATCTTAGCACATGTCTTAAGATCAACTGGTCGATCTTGCGAGTGACTCTTAGTTTTAGGACTTTGGGAGGATCAGCGGTTGTTTACCATTTTCCGCAGTAAACAGCAACTCGATGGACTAGGCCGACGGACAAGTCTGACTCGTTTTTCAATATTATAATTTTAATTTTATAAAAAAGGGTGTAATAGATAAAAGCTATATAACATAAGTAGATAGTCACCATAAACTTAATTAAATAATGTTTAAAATATTCATCAAATCAAGATCCATATATATATATATATATATATATATATATATATATATATATATATATATATCACAGACATAAAAACATTCATCTAAAAGTATAATAACTTAATATTATCACTAATACTTATCAAATTTTCTCTCCACCTCACAACCATTCTCTTGATCACATCATCTTGAAAATATATCTTCATCTTCATTAACTTTTCTTTATCACTTGTAAAACAAACTTATTCAATCATATCTTATCTCAATCTTTTTTCCCCAAAATTTACCAAAATCTTTTTTTAATAGGACAACCCGAAGTCCAGCCCATGAAAAGCATAGGCCCAACAGATTGGGCCATAAAGATAGAGTTAACATCCCAAATCTATCCAACAATTATATTAAAATTAGAGTGCCAAAATTTCCACAAACATGAGGCATTGCATTCTCAATTCGAAAGCCAACAACATAAAAGCTTATCATAATATATACATAGCACATATTAATCCAAAGAACTTATAACAAATAATTAGTCTTCAAAATACTTCAAATTTATTCAATAACTACGCAGTGGATTCACAACTTTAAAACTTCAAAAGAAACATAGCACATATTAATCCTTGAACAACGAACGTATCCAAGACAACTCACAACATGCGCCTGTCATAGCTCTATATTCTGCTTCAGCTGATGATAGAGAAACTGTCTTTTGTCTTTTTGTTCGCCAAGAAATTAGTGAGGATCCCAAAAAAACACAATACCCCGTTGTTGATTTTCTGGATATCGGGCAACCTCCCCAATCTGAATCACAGAAGGCACGTAAAGATAAGTCATTTTGGGAAGAGAAAAATAAACCTTGACCTGGATTTCCCTTTAAGTACCGCAATATTCGCATGGCAACTTCCATATGAGGTTTGCAAGGGGCATGCATGAATCTACTCAATATGTGCACTGAGTAGGTGATATCCAGACGTAAACAATGAGTAATCCGCTTAAGAACAGTTATGGCATTGAGATCATTACCAGTTATGAGGATGTCATCAACATAGATCAATAAGGCAGTAAATGATTTGCCTTTCTTACACGTAAACAATGAGTAATCCGCTTTTGATTGAATAAATCCTGCACCTTGAATAGATGTAGAGAACTTGGCAAACCATTGGCGAGAGGCTTATTTTAATCCATATAAAGATTTGTTGAGGCGACACACAATGTTCTCCCCTTATCGCTGAAAACCAGGAGGAAGAGACATATAAATTTCTTCAGAAAGATCTCCGTGAAGAAACGCATTGTGGACATCAAGTTGATGAAGTGACCAATTTTGAGCGGCTGCCAAAGCTAACAAACAACGTATTGTAACCATTTTAGCAGTAGGTGAAAAAGTGTCGTGGTAATCAATCCCTTCAAGTTGTGTGTATCCTTTTGCTACTAACCGCGCTTTATAGCGTTCAAGAGAACCATCTGATTTTCGCTTGATTTTATAGACCCAGCGACAACCAATAGCTTGCTTTCCAGGAGGGAGAGGTGTGAGAAACCAAGTATTATTAGCCTCTAAAGCAGCCAACTCAGATTGCATTGCTATTTGCCAATGAGATTGGGAAGCAGCTTGCTCATAACATGTAGGTTCAACATCATGAGTAATAGTAGCAATAAAGGATCTATGTTGTGGTGAGTAACAATCATATGAGATAAAATTGGAGATCGGATATCGTGTAACTTTACTTGGAAAAGATGGCGATAATGGCAATGATTCGGGAGAACTTACTTGATTACAAACATAGTCACTCAAGGCTACAGGAGGAACATGGGTTCTTTGAGAACGACGCGGAGGGGCTGTTGGAGAAGCATGAGTGGGAGTTGCTGGAAAAGCAGGAGTAGGGGCTGCTGGAAAAGCAGGAGTGGCAGAAGTGGGGGCTGCTGGGAAAGCGGGAGTCGCAGGGTTAGATTTTTCACGCGTTTGGTGGATGAGTGAGGAATCTAAGACAACAATAGGTACAATAGAATCTGTTTTAGGTAGTGAAGAAGAAATGGATTCGTAGGGAATAATATCCTCATGGAAAATAACATCACGACTAGTGAAAACTCTATTAGATTCAATGTCATATAATTTGTAAGCTTTCTGACCAATTGGATAACCAATAAAAACACATTTGGTGGCACGAGGAGCAAACTTATGGGGCACATGAACATTTGTAGCATAAGCTAGACATCTGAAAACTCTAAGGTGGGAATAAGAGGGAATTTTTTTATATAGTTTTTCAAAAGGAGTTTGGTGAGAAAGGATAGGTGTGGGCAACCTATTAATTATATGAACAACAGCGGAGACACATTCTGCCCAAAAGTGTAAAGGGAGGTGAGATTGAAAACGAAGAGCTCGAGCTGACTCAAGGATATGTCTATGTTTGCGCTCAACCACCCCATTTTGTTGAGGTGTATAAATGCAAGAATGTTGGTAATTAGTGCCCTGTTGTTTAAAGAATTCTCGCATAGAGAAAAACTCTCCCCCATTGTCAACCCGAATATTTGCTATTGTAGTATCAAATTGGATTTTCACAAAGGAGAAAAAATCGGTTAAATTTTTTTGTGTCTCACTTTTATGATGCATTAGAAAAACCCAAGTAAAACGAGAGAAGTCATCCACAATAGTCAGAAAATATTTTGCACCAGATAGGGAAGGGACTCTAAAGGGCCCCCAAATATCACAATGTATTAATTCAAAAGGTTTAACAGAGGAAATAGAACTTGTAGAGAATAGGAGTCTAGTTTGTCTTGCAAGAGCACAAACAGTACAATTGTTATTTTGTTTCAAAGGAAAATGAAGGAAATTTTTGGCTATAAAGTCTAATCTGGAAGAGGATAAATGTCCTAGACGCCTATGCCACAAGATACTCGAGGTTTTTGAAGTGGAGGCAGCTTTGATGGTATTAACCTTGTGTGACTTATTCATTGCAACCAAGTAATAGAGTCCATCTCGTTGTTCACCCAAACCAATCGTCATCCCCGTCATCAAATCCTGCAAAATACACAATTGTGGGAAAAAAGTTACTGAACAATTTAAATCACTTGTGACTTGACTCACAGACATCAAATCCACCTTACAAGATAGAACCCCAAGTACATTCTTCAAATAAATAATAGAACTTAAAGGCAAATTTCCAGTAGAAGTAATTGGAGCCTGATCTCCATTTGACATAACAACCGGTGGTAAAGAAGTGTTTACAACAAGAATCATGATGCAATTAACTCTCATAATAACAAGAATCATAGAATATAATTTCCTTTCCTAACACCGTCACCCTAGAATTTACCTAAAAAGATATCTTAAAACTTTTTATCAATTATTTTTATAATTTAAAAATAATTAAAATAAAAGTAGAAATAATGTTCCATAAATTTTATGAAAATAATATATATGTAAATAGTTGTTAAATTTATATACTTTTTCATTTGTTAGAACTTGAACTTGTGACCACAAATAAAAACTCAATACGTGATCTTGTCTTTTGAAAAGTGGTGAATTTTAGAAAATATATTCAGTTAATTAAGTATATTAGTTGGATTGATTGTTCTCTTGTTAGAATTCTTACTTCAAAATGCCGACGCTATAAGGCAGTTTTTTTTTTTTTGGATTAATCTATATTTTTAAAAATATTTATTATAATAAGAATAAAATGTTGTAATAAAATAAATCCGAACATGTTTTTAATATATAAGAAAATGATATATTATTATATTACATTTAAGTCTTTGCAAAGTAATTTTAATATCAAATGTTAAAATTAATAATTGACATGACTTGACATAAGAGTATTCTTTGTTTTGTTGTAGATACTACGATGAAAGAGCAATATAATAAATGTTAAAATTAACAATTGACTTGACTTAACATAAGAGTATTTTCTTTGTTTTGTTGTAGATTACTATGATGAAAGAGTAATATAATAATTTATTTTTAAAAAAAGAAAGAAGTTAAAATTATTTTAGATACATTATATGAAAAATTAATGTAAATTTTTAAATATATTATATTTATAAAGACTAAAACTGAGTGCAAAATAATTTTATATAAATTAAAATTTGATTTTTTTATAAAAATTAAAAATAAAAATAAAAATATTTATAGGAATTAAAAATATATTTAATCCTATTTAAAAAAAAAAAGGAGCTAGTATACATATGGAAGACATTACAATTATGTATTTTTAGAAATCATGATTATATTTAAAATTTTCTGAAAAATTGATGTTACATGAAATGCTATAAATATTTAACACTTGTCTAAGTTAATTGAATTCATGTAGTAATCACTGTATCATAAAATAAAGGATCATAATATTTATCCCTCACCAGAACCAAACCTACAAACCTTGATTACACTCTCTCAATCCTCTTTGCATCTTCTATATATCTTTTCCATCTCCATCTTTGCATGATTAATCAAATCATGTCTCTACAAAAATGCAACCATCACAAATGAACACCCTCACCCCATTCATCTCTCATGGCTCCTCCATGGCTTCAAGAACTCCATCTCAACTCCTTGACTATACCAGTCACTATCATCAACAAATTCTCAGTTACTCCCTCCAAGCCTATTCCTGTTAAACCTGGCGATAGTTTATACCTTTCAAACCTCGATGACATGATCGGGGCGCGCGTCTTCACACCAACCGTATATTTTTATCAATCGGTCAGCTCGGACGGGACTTTCCAAAGACCAGTCATAGAAATACTTCGAAGTTCGCTAGCCGATGTTTTGGTTCCTTATTACCCTCTCTCAGGAAGGTTAAGAGAAACCAAAAATGGTAAACTGGAAGTGTTTTTCGGACAAGAACTAGAAGGAGCTTTAATGGTTGAAGCAAGAACTAACATAGCTTTATCTGAGCTAGGTGATTTTGCAGCACCAAACCCTTGTTGGGAACCATTGATATTCAAATTTCCCAATGAAGAACAATACAAAGTGTTGGAAATGCCACTTGTTATAGCTCAGGTAACACTCTTCACATGTGGTGGATTTAGCCTCGGTTTACGCCTTTGTCATTGTATCTGTGATGGAATGGGAGCTATGCAATTTCTAGGAGCATGGGCTGCAACAGCAAAAGCAGGAACATTGGTGACAGAACCCGAACCATGTTGGAATAGAGAAATTTTCAAGCCACGCGATCCACCAGAAGTGAAGTTTCCACACATGGAGTTCATGAGAATTGATGAAAGATCAAATTTAACAATGAAACTATGGAAAACAAAGCCAGTTCAAAAATGTTATAGAATCAACCGCGAGTTTCAGAACCAATTGAAATCGCTTGCTCAACCATTTGATGATGCTGGTTGCACTACATTTGATGCAATGGCTGCACATATTTGGAGATCATGGGTTAAAGCTCTTGATGTGAAGCCTTTAGATTACCAATTAAGGTTAACATTCTCTGTGAATGCTAGACAGAAGCTTAAGAATCCGCCATTGGAAGAAGGTTTTTATGGTAATGTGGTTTGTATTGCTTGCACAACAAGTAATGTTTCTGAGCTTGTGAATGGGAAGTTACCAGAGACAACCCTTTGGGTTCGCGAAGCTAGACAGAATGTTACAGAAGAATATTTGAGATCAACAGTTGATTATGTTGAAGTTGATAGGCCAAAGCAACTTGAGTTTGGAGGTAAGCTTACAATAACTCAATGGACAAGATTTTCGATATATACATGTGCTGATTTTGGATGGGGTAAACCAATTTATGCTGGTCCTATAGATTTAACACCTACACCTCAAGTTTGTGTGTTTTTACCTGAAGGGGAAGGTGATTGTAGTAATGGTTCTATGATTGTTTGCATTTGCTTGCCTGAGTCTGCTGCTAACAAGTTTACACAAGCCTTGTTGATCGATTCTCTTTCGACATAGATCTTCTGGTGATGAGACCTTATGCTACTACCTGATTTAGTTCATAATGTTGTCAATAAATTATCAAGATTCATGTGTTTTGACTATGTTGTTTAATACTCATTGTTTTTCTTTTAACTCTATTAGGAGTTAATGTTCACTTATAATTCTTTTCCATTGAAAGCATAAGGTTGAGAAAGATTTGTATTAATCCAATTGACTTGGTTATTGATGCTAAAGATATTTCACATATTTGCTTCATACGAGGAAACCTAGATATTTGTATCCCTCCACAAGTAAGCAACTACAACAGTAAAGAAAACAAAAGCATTTTTTCTTTTGATGACAACTTGAGTTGAGGGAATTTTTTTTTTTTTGAGTTTCTTATTCTACCCCATACTTGTGCACCACGTGAATTTTCTAAAATGCCCCTAAAAATTGAAAATATACTTCCAGACATAGAATGGATTAGAAGAGTTTCTTTTGATGAAGGTTTGATTTCGTTGTCAAGGTCTTTGGATCTTGTAAAGGATGGAGTAGAAGAGCTTGAAGAAGACGCTTCAGAAGAAGAAAAGAAAGAACACATAGAATCAGAGAAGAAGATTTATAAAGCTCTTTTTATAATTCATCAATGTCTGAGTCCAGACAATTTTAAGATCTTTAGCCCCAAAGTTCAACCAGGTGGTGGTGGCTATAGAAGAAGGGAAAGATTTGTCGAAGTTAACAAAGGAAGAACTTTAAGGAACACTTGAATCTCATGAACAAAAGATGAATGAAAGAGTTGCAGGCAAATCGAAGAGTGATGTGACTCTGCAGGCCCAATCAGCAAAAGACAAGAAAGGCAAAGGAAAGTGGTTCGGCAAAGGTAGAGGTGGCTTCAACAATTCAACTGGTAGAGGAAACTAGAACGAAGGAAACATGTCAAATCAAAGAAGACCATACCAAGGCAATCAAATATGTGGTGTTGCAAATAGAGGAAAAGGTTGTGGTCGAAAGCCTGACAAGAGTCACATTCAATGTTACAATTGTAAAAAGTATGGTCACTATTCAAGTGATTGTCCAAAGAAGCGAAATAATCAAGAAAGTGATGCAAAGTTCGCTAAGTATGAATAAGAAGAGATGTTGCTGATGGTCACAACAAGAGATGAAGAAAAATTCAAGGATCAACGGTACTTGGATTCAGGATGCTCATCACATATTTCTGGAAGGAAATATTAGTTTGTCAATCTAAAGCCCTCAATGAAGAACATGGTGAAATTTGCAAATGACAATACTCTAGCAGTTGAAGGTATTGGAGATGTTATGATCATGAGGAAAGATGGAAAAAGGTCAGTAATTTCAAATGTGTTATACATTCCAGGCATGAAGAGCAACTTACTTAGTATAAGACAGTTGGTCGAAAAGAATTACAAAGTGACGGTCGAAGACAAGATGATGAGAGTCGTCGACGCTAGTAGAAGATTAATCTTGAAGGCTCATATGTCCCAGAATAGAACCTTCAAGATTGAACTTAATATGGTGGAGCACAAGTGCCTTTCGACTGCAGCTAGCAGAGACGAATGGATATGGCACTATCGACTAGGCCATCTCAACTTCAGAGACATTAGAGATTTGAAGAGAAAAAATATGGTTTTCAGATTGACAGAAATTGACATTCCAAACGAAGTGTGTGAAGAATGTGTGCAAGCGAAGTAGCACAGGAATAGCTTCAGAAAGGATGCATGAAGCAAGTCGAAGGCTGTTCTCGAAGTCATATACTCTGATGTATGTGGACCAATTTACAAAAATAACTTCAGAAAGGATGCGTTGGTTGTCTTGTTTCACGCATAACTTTATTTTTGTAAGTCCTTTAAGAGTAAACTTTATATTATAGAACAATAAACAAAATTTCCTGTATATTAGACTTAATAAGTATCTCATTTCATTAAGTTCAGTTGGAGAAATACTGGTTACAAGCATGACGAAATATTCTTCATGGTGTCGGTACCATTTTCCATTGTTCGATTAAATTGACCAATTAGGACCTTAAGTCCAAAAATAATAACTATAGTATGATACAAGACATTCTAAGCTTTCCAAAACATATGCATTTACTTGATTTCGATTCTGTTTGATATTTTAACAAGCGTTATGTCTCGTGTTTGCACCAATTCCTATTGTTTGTTTGATTAAGCTATTTTGATTGAAATCTTAAGTCTTAAAATAAAAATCATAGTCATATGCTTTCAAAAATATATTCATATGCTTGATTCTAACTCTGTTTGATATTTTAAATAATTATTCGAATCTGATGTATAAGTATTATGAGATATTGCGATATGGCTGAACTAAAACGAATAGAACTAGAGTTTTGAACTCCGATTGATAAGAAATCAAATGCATTTGAAATAAGTTTTAAAGAAAATTAACTGGAGAATTTCATAGTATCATAAGTCTATAATATTTGGTGCTATTGTGAAGTGAGTCAACTTTAGAGTTAAGTCTAGAGTTTTGGAAAATCCTTTTCCAGTTTAAGGAACTTTTGCTGTGTTAGAGTTGAGCCTAATATGTTTTAGAGCTTCCGTTCATTTTTGCAAATCTTTGATGATTGATAGAGTTAATGTGAGGGTAATGTCAAGCCTTGTCAGTTGTAATGAGACAATTTTAGAGTTTAAGGTGACGGTTTAGGGAAACCCTTGCAAGTGGAAATGAGATAATGTCAGAGTCAATGCAAGAGTTATGGAAAACCCTTAAAGTAATTTAGGGAGTTGAGTTATTTGGCATAACATGAGGATCAAAATTAATATAACAAAATTCATCTAACCTCATCAAAATGAAATGTGAAAACATCAATAACGACCTATTGGTCTTCTGGTAATATCAACCTCTATCTACCTTCAATACTCTCTCATTGTGAAAACATGAAAACTCATGTGTTTCAATGCTCCTCTGATAAGATATTAGTGTGGAAAATATATAATAACCTCAAATGGATGATTATGACCCTGATTTATAGAATTCACTTTTGGTCTCAATCATCTAATTGAGTGAATGGTCAATTAGAGAATTAGGCTTCCTTTGGCACTAATAATATTTGAACCACTTTGCATTAGTTAATTTAAGGGAATTATGCTTAGCGGGTTTTCCATTTTTTTGGGTTGCTCATGCCTCAAATCCGCTAATTGAGGAATGGATCAATTTGATAATTGATTTAATTCCTTGTTTCCTTTATTTCCAATACAACTGCTTAAATCTTTTAGGAATTCCTTCTATTTGTTATACCTAGCATACAAAAACAGTGAAATTTTAAAAATCAAGTCAAGTATTCCGGACAATCTAGATATATGCACAAATTAGGTGTTATATGGTTCTTATTCAAGGTAAGTGAATGGATAAGTTCTTGGAATTGATTATTTTATTTTCAAGTAAAATATGCACTTATCAAACACTCAATTTCACCTCACAACCACTTATTCCTCTTTTGAGAGGGGTTTGTGAGATTTCCATAGAACTCCTTAACCAATTATAAGTATGGTGATGAAGACTAATGACACATCACTATTAACAAGTATATAGTGTTTTACAAAACTCGAGTAAAGTAACTCATATACAAGGATGACGTTCTTTCTCACATTCATTGTGTATATCATCATTGATGTTTTTCGAAGTTAGGGTTGGACGAAAAATTTGAATATTTTAGAGAAGAAAAACTTTTAAAACATGATATTATTTAGGTGTTTGGGCAGTTATAAGAGAAAAGAGAGACAATTGATGAATTTAAGTGATTGATAATTTAAATTTGTTAGGAAATAATGGATAGTGGAAGGTTAATTGGAATATAGGCATTTGTATTTTACTTGTTGAATAATTGAGAGGGTTATGAAGTGGAACAATGATGGCTAGTGGTCTTATACCTTCGTCAATTGCAACATTACCCAAGTCATTGAGGGATTGCAATCTGGTAAAGAGGGTTATGTAGTTAGGGATTGTACAATTTTGTTAAAATAGTTGTCATACATGGGGAATCATTATGGTTTCAGGCAAGGATTAACCATACAAAGATAGGCAAATGAGTCTAAGTGGTGCTTAATTACTTCTCCCATTAGATTTTCTAAATGTTAGTTATTTTTACACTATGTTTACTTTTAGTTTACAAAACCAATCAATTATGTTACGTGTACCCCTTCATTTAATTTATGTTATTTGTGTGCGACTACTTTGTTAAAACAATTGTGCTATCTAGGGAGTCATTATGGATTCGGGAAGGAATTAACCATATAAAGATAGACAAACAAGTCTAAGGGGGTCTTAATCGCTTCCCCGTTAGATTTTCTAAACGTTAGTTTATTTTATACTTTTTTTACTTTAATTCACAAAATCAATCAATTACGCTACATGAGCCCTATCATTTATTTTATGTTATTTTATTTTCTAATATCAAGTATAATTTCCTTAGTCTTGGAAGAATTAAAACAATCAATGTGGAGACAATTTAAAACATACTCATAATCTTATAATTTTTGTCGGTACAATTTATATTATTCATGTTTTTTGGCCCAATGGGAGACATGGTAGTTTGATACTCCATTGATCTCTTCTTATTGTAAAAGGACAATGAGGGTCACTTCATCTTAAAACCATGACCCTTATTCGCGCTTCGATGTAGTAGTATCATTTATCTTTCTCTTTAGGGACTATCACGTTGTTTATTCAAAGATTGGGGAATCCTCGATAATAACATAGGTGCCACCTGAGTGCTCGTGCCTCATCAATATTCCCTTTGTCGGGATGTTAATGGGTAAACTCCCCTAAGGCATGTAGAATCACCTAGGGAGGCCACTATGGTAAAAAGGTCGTTGCAACGACTGAAAGAGGCTCCATAGAAAATCGTTGATGTCCTATTTGGAGGGTAAGCCTTCAATTAGCATGTGTTCATAGTTCTAAATCAAGTCAAGAGTAGAATGAAAATATTGGAGGATTTTTTTCACATACAACGCCAAGTGATACAAATATTTTTTCTTTAAGAATTGTTGTTTGGGACAAACATGCAAACACTTCAACGATAAGTCAATGGCGGCTATAAATATGAGATTTAAGATTTTAGAATATCGTGTACATGAGTTTGAGTTCTCTATTAGACTTTATAGTTAAGGTTTATGGTCCAGAAGCTCTATAACCTTCTTGAAGACAATTGTCTCGTGGCGTATATACTTTCAGATACTTTGAACTTTTCCATCCAACAGATACGGGAAGGCCATCCAACTAGAACTTTGTGTCTTTAAAGCGTGTTCAACCCTTAGTGTGCCTTGTTTGCTAGAACATGGGTGACTTGATTTCTAATGAATTGGAACATTGATTTGTATCGGAATAAAAAAATCAATTTTATTAAGTAATATTTTAAATATATTTGCAACAAAAAAAAACTCAAAAATATGCTAAAACGGGTTAATGAGATGATTTTGTATGACGTAATATTGAAGTTTTTTGTAGGATCAAATAAAATTTAATAATTTAGTAGGGATTAAAATATATTGAAGTCTTATTTTTATTTTCTGAAACAAAACACAAGAAAATATATGCCATTGACATGCATTATTTTTAAGAGTATAAGTAAGTTGTTACTTTACATAAAAGAAAATATTCTAATAAAGAAAAAGGAAAAGAGAAGTTGAATTAAGGCGGGCGGGCCTGGATGCCAATTCAGTGCGACTCACATCGCTGCCTGCCTTCCTCTAACACAAATTTGCAATACTAAGAATAACAGCTTGGTGATTCTTTAGTTATTTGTTTTGATAACAGGAAACCGCACTTAATCATGTTAAGACTATTGGGCTTCTTGGGGATGGTTTTGGTTCTACACCAGAAATGTGCAAAAAGAACCTGATATGGGTTGTAACTTGAATGCATGATGTGGTTAGTTAGTCCGAACTCTGAACTCATCCTTTTAATTTATTTTCTGAGCTGCATAGATGTTCATGTCCAGCTGCTGTTTGTATTTCTATCTTTGTGATTTTTAATGTATGAAAGATGTATATCTGTAACTTGTAACTGAATTTATCTTACTTCTGCTTTTCTTCTATGTACTATACATGATGATCCTCACAACTGGCAAAATAGTTAGTTTGATTTCGACTGGAAGATGGTGCGGAGATCGTGAGGGGTCGGACGGAGTGGAGACCAAAACCTGTCAACAATTTTGATGTTTTGAATCAGGTTCCATCACAGTCACACAGCATATAATTGTTTCTTCAAAATGGCTAAGCATGTATATTAAATTGGTTTCTGTCTTATTTTTCAATTCTAAGTTATTGCTACTTTGTTATCTTTTCGTCCTAGACAAAGTGGTAGTAATCATTAAAAAGTCACATACAACCAAACAACCAAGACAACCATGAATATCAGAGTTAGTTTGAGTTCTGGTAATATAACTTAAGCAATATCGACTTATGCATATGTTGAGTAAGTTATTGCTTGTTTAAATGGGTTATATGGATAGGTAAACAACGGTTTCATAGTAAATGCTTATTTTATTTATAGTAACAAAATACTCTCTTTAAATCAATTGCTCTCTATTATCACAGCCCATTCTTCAAACAAGAAATCCCTCTTTGTTAGTCTCTCCATGTATCACAAAATCACTAAACTCATTCCACCACAACAACCACGAAGTCATAGCGGCAATTCAAACAACCTGCCGCTGCAAATGATGATTATGCTGGAACTAACAGTGACAACGGTTTTGATATATTTGTTAACGAAGAAAATGGTCATGATGACGATGTTATTTTTTGTGCTAAAGCACCAAAAGTAGCAGAGTTGCGTGAGAAATGAGGTACTTCGAAAGTTCCTCTACAATTTGCTCGTGTGTTGAGGTATGAAAACATGTTTTAGAAAGTTGACAATACATGTTTGATGTCAAACTGTTAATTCACCCATGTTCTAGAAAGTCCTGAACACCTATGGATTTGACATCAAACTGTTGAGAGCTTAGGTTGCTCAAGTTCACAATATGCAATAGCTTGCTGTTTAGTATGTCAAAAGTCTGTATAGAAGTTTTGTGCTTATAATGTATCTTCACAATATTAGAGCAGGAAGGAACATTTTGTGGGGTGTCAAGTTTAAGTGTGTGAGGATGACAAGTTAAATAGATCATTATAATGAATGAAGGCAAATTAAGTGCATAACTACTTTGAACCACAATTTTCATTTTCCCTCTGTGTTCACTAACTTCAAACATATACCCTACTTAATACGGATGGTGTAGGACAGGATCTTCCATCCACCCCTTGCATCCAACATGTGCAAAGCTACATCCTTTACCCAGTTCCAAGTCTTCTCCAGCTTTACCTCCAAGATCAAGTGCCCTTCTGTCTGAAACCTACACAAAGTTCCCTTCCCGGGGAACCAAGATATCGACTACACTAGTGAAAGCATCCAACTCGCCAACACCGTTGGATTCACAGCAAGTGGCGTGTGTTTTCGAGATTTTGTCCTGCTACCCCCAATTAAACCCGACACTCTCAAGTAGGGCAATTTTACCAAAATATCGGAAAAGTCACAATTTCCGGCGTGTACCGGAAATTTTGGAAAAGTTACCATTTTACCATCCTTGAATACCGCAAATTTCAAATGTCCAGTACCATAAATTTGAAATTTCTGGTAGTGTTTTTGTATCGGAAATTTCAAATTTACGGCATATATTTTAGTTTACAATTGTACCGGCAATTTGAAATTTCCGATATGTATTTCAGTCTACAATGGTACCGAAAATTTGAAATTTTCGGTACAAAAACAGTACCGAAAATTTCAAATTTACGGTACCTGTTTTAGTTAATAACTGTACCGGAAATTTGTAATTTCTAGTATAAAAACAGTATCGAAAATTTCAAATTTACGGTATTACTGGGACTTAAAAATTTTCATAATTTTTTTACACTTTTACTTAAATAGAATACATAAATTTAATTAATGTCATACATAGAGGCATTACAAATATAATTAATGTTAACAAATATAATTAATGTTATAAATATATGCATTACAAATAAAATACAATCACTTGCATTTCTATCATTGCACCTCTCTTGTTCATTTTGTATGTTGCTCTAACTTTATATATCTGGGTAATACTCGTAAAATTTTCTGGATCTTTGTCTTTCAAAGCAAAAGCTATGTACCTTGGAGTCATGTTGTACTTCGTCATGTCATTCACAAACTTTCTTTCTTCCTCTTTTAGACGGCCCAAAATGTCATGCCCTACCAATTCCTTGTCTAGTTTATGATTGTGCATCCCGCATCTTACCATCACCTTCCAACCATCACCACTCGGAACATATCTCAGCCTGAATGGACATTTAACCTTCATAGAATAAGTGTATCAGAAGGAGCTGCAACTTTATTTTTCTTTTTGTAATTACCTCCTCTGTCACAACCCATAATCAATTTATCCTTCCTCCCTCGCATACCATTAGCAGCGTCGGTTCGGATAGTAACAACAACAATACCATGAGTTTTTCCAATTGTCTGTGCCCATTCAAGAACTTTCTCTCGTGATTCAAAAATCTGGCAATCACATAAACGTATAATTAGCTAAATTAGATCAATTTATAAAAAAAATATGAAAATGCGTATAAAGTCAAGTATAGTGTACCGTATCGGTGATGAAGTACTGCGTAAGATCAATACATGAATCCGTAGAAGAAGCTGAAGATGTCGGTTCAGGACCACAAGTATACAACACTTCCTCTACCATACCGAAAATTTCAAGTATTAACGAAATTTCCGATATATACCGTAAATTTGGAATTTTCGGTATTGTTTATGTACCGGAAATTTTGAAATTGTCAGTGCTTGAAATAACGAAAGCAAAAATACCGAATTTTTTTGGCAATTTCCGATAAATTATACCGGTAATTTGTAAATATCCATTATATTGGTACCAGAAATTTGTGAACAACAAAGAATTTCCAATATTCGCCTATAAAGAATATCGAAAATTTTAAGAGACTTACCGAAAATTTCGTTTTTGGTTTCTTTTATGAACGATAAAAAAAATATTAAAAAGTAAAATTTTTGAGTAAATAGGATATGAGGTTTTTCTAATATGGGGGTTGGCAGGAAAAATGTGGCCAATGCAATGTCCATCTCAATCCTCCCAGCTAACATCCGATTCACCACTACACTAATATAGTGTCACTTCCTTTAGTTGATAAATCCAAAGTCTCATTAAGTTGCTAAAATGTTATCTCTAACAAAATCCTATTCAATTCACTCACCAAATGTCGTTAAATGATTTGTCTGATGGCAGTGAACCTCAAGCTTGAATCACGCCAACTTCTGTGAAAAGGAAATCTGATGCCCCAAAAATACACAACATCAAGTTGGAAAATACACTCGAGGGTTGGAATGAAATTATGAAAGGGAGATCAAATGGTAGAGTCCTTTTAGGTTTTATTCGTAAGAGGATAAGAGAAATTAAAATAAATGAATTAGAATACATATTCAACCATTTTAACACATCTTAGCTGCGAGTAATTGATAAAACAAGGCTTTTACAAGAATATTGAAAGACCTAATCAATTAGAACATGCTTGTGCCAGCTCAAAAGTGGTTGGTTATTCCTTAACCGTGCAAGCATATGGAAAATATAGAATAAAACAGTAACATACAAAATAGCAAAGTTAAGTATAAGTTACTATTACTTATTTTACCTGCAATGAATCATCTGGTATAAATGTAACTGTTTCAATTTATATACATCACAACTTTTAACGCAGTCTCCAACATAAATGTGTCATCATAACTTCAGCTATCTTGCCTTAAGAACAACAAACATGTGCAATAGAAAAAAAGGGGAATGCGGAAATATTTACCAACTTTCCATTAAGCAAAGAAAGCAATGGCCCTATGGACTAGAGAATTCTTAGAAAAATTATACAGACAACCATTCAGTAAATTATCCATTCATGTCACAGCATAAATCCTCATTCAATTATGTGTTTTTCATCACTATTGGAACTATCGCTGAATAAGATATTGAGTTGTCAAAAATAAAATTGAGATATTGGGTGATGAGATGTTAAGCATATCTACATAGGGTTGAAGGAGAGATAAAACTCACATATCAATGAATTCTGCTTCAGTATCTTTAAAAGATCGATTCAAAAATAAAAGGAAGAAAACATACAAGATACACATCAATGTTAACCATGTCTTCCCCTCCCTCTTCCTCTTCCTCTACCCCTTCCCCTTCCCCTTCCCCTACCTCTATCTCTTCCTCCTCTTCCTCTTCCCATTTGATAGCTGTCGTCAGAATCCTTTTCATATGTGAACATATTCATTCGAATATTATCTGCTTCAGACTCACGAGGACCCCTTTGTACCTAATCAAGACATAAGACATTGAAACAAGTATTGCAAAGGTAGAATACTGAACAGGAAGAAAACCTGAAACAGCTCAATTAACAAACATCCCTAAAAGAGATTAAACTACAAACCTGAGAATGTTCAAGGTTAAATTGATTCTGAAGCTGCCTAGCAAGATACTCATCACTGCTAATATCTAGAGTCTCGTCATTATAAGAAGGCTTTACTTGGGTCTTTCTTTTTTCATACTCCTCAAGAGTAAATACTACTTCATCTTCTTCTTGACCCTTTCCCCTATGTCTTCGACCCCTTGGATGCCGATCACGCTGATTTGGTTGATTTAGTTTCTGAAGTAATTTTTGGGCAGCTGCTTGATTTTGCACGGGAACAGATTCCACAACTATAACAGAGAACAAAAAAGTATTAACATAATTGATTTCAGAGTTTAAAGTATCATTAAGAGATATTAGAAAGTAAGTTGTCTACTTTTAGATATAATTTATGACAACATTTTATGATCATTTGATGCATGCAGCCAATTCCACTTGGTGGGAAAAGGCATGACAGTTGTTGTTTAACGTCTATTCTATATATGTTTCTATATTTTGATAAATCCATTCATTCTCCATGACTTCAAATCTATATGCAGGGTTGAACAAGCCATGTCAATTTTATCTTGTCAGTCATCTATCACAAGGAAAGCTGATACCATTCCAAGCAACAAAAATTAATAGAAGAAACAAATCAATCAAATACAAATGAAACTTCTTTCTGGATTTTATTTTAGATGCACCTCGAGATTATTGTATCGTTTATACATAAAGAAGTAAAGGAATCACCTTCTTTTGGCCTTGTACTCGAACTACTAGGCTTGTCTTCAGCTCTTTCTGGATAAAAGGAAAAAATATATCAATTCCAGATGCAACTATCTCTTTCTGGATTTAACTTTAAATGCACCTCAGAAGGTTACATCCCTAGTCATTTATAAAATAAAATTAAAATAAGCAAAAGAAGATCAGACAAAGTTATCACCTTTTGGCCTTAACCCTGAACTACTAGGTTTGTCTTCAGTTCGTTCTGGAGGCAATTTGGATTTTAGATTTGCGTCCATAATATCTTCTTTCATATTTTGGTCTTGCTTGGTACCAGTTGGCTTCATCTCACC
Organism: Vicia sativa; assembly: GCA_021764765.1. Taxonomy (NCBI): domain Eukaryota; kingdom Viridiplantae; phylum Streptophyta; class Magnoliopsida; order Fabales; family Fabaceae; genus Vicia; species Vicia sativa. The sequence continues at coordinate 260,026,766 of CM038793.1, forward strand.
TATACCAGTACCAGCAATGGGCTTACAACTTCTAGAGCTCTTATCTGCAAAACCTGCAGGAGTTCACATTTGTCAACTCTAAGCAAACCATTTTTGTGTTCTGAATTGCAAACAATCAATCTTGTATTTGAATGTAAATTTTTATGTAACAAAAACACAGAAGCACAAAATAAAAGTAGAAAAAACAAGTACTCTGCCCTAGGGGTCGGAGATATGAAAAATAACTGATGCCACTTCCACAGCTCAGCCCCCTTCCTAAGTTCCACATTACCCAATACTCACACCTGTCACAAGTTCTAACTAACTTCTCTCCAAAATGGATCACTGTTTTCTTCCTCCTCCTATACACCCTCAACCCCTTGGTCATATTTCAATCTGCAATAACATTAGAAGGTCCAGCTGGTCCCATCAAATGCCTCCGGTTCCTTTTGGCTATCATAACTTCCCCTGGATTAACAGCCTTGTTCTCAAGGTTACTCTGAAAATTGACCTCTAATGAGCCACATGTCTTCCCATATTGCTTCCCCTCAACTGGTTTCTCTAACCACTTTATTCTTCTACACTATTGACTGACGTACTGCAGCTATGTTCTGCTCAGTGTAAGATTTTACCCACTGCTTGTGCTGCTCACAAGAAAAGCGATCAAGATAAATTCTATGCTACTACATTTTCGGTCTGTCCATCACTCATGGGATGAAATGCTGAAATAATTTTTCAGACAGAACCCTGCTGTTAAAATAATTCAGTACAAAACAACTTGTGAATGTTGGGTTCTTGTTATCACTTACAATTGAGCTACGGATCAAGTGTAGACTCACTCTCTTAGCAAAAAAAATGCAGCTGTTTGAGCAGAAAAGATGTTGCACAATACCACTTAAAGCTCATATTTTGATAATCTGTTCACAACCAACATTATAGAAAATCATCCCATTTGATTGTTGCAAACCAATAATAAAATCCATGCCATATTCTCCAAAATTGTTCTTAACATTTTGAGTAACTGGAAAAGCTCGGCCGAAAATGTAGTTATGTATTTTTGTTGTTAGAAAACTCCAAATTGAGCCACAAACTCTATTACAGTATGCATAATTCCTCTCCATACCTAGTGAGGAACAAGACAGTGCAAGTTTTATCAACTCCAGCATATGCACCCACTTCCGACATGGCGACAAATGAAATTCAGCTTGCAGTTTGTCGTTGCTGACCTCATTCTCCTTGCCAGACAGCGTAACTGCTGCCTCCTTTCTTGGCTTGTATAAATAAGTCAAAGAAACCAAGCCAATCTTGCTGGTTTAATTATCTAACTCGGGTAAGGCAAAGACTGTAGCAAGTCTCTGTTATAACTGTTTGAAAGCCAGATTTGCTGCGTTGTTCCACTGAAAATGCCCTTCTCTTAGATGATTATTCAATGACTGCTTTATTTCCATAGTCCTAAATAAATTTTTTATACCTCCCCTTACCGCCTTAGACCTGTCTAGATTGGCCAGGTTAACCCAAGTTTTACCTTTTCTTGTTCTATAAAAACTATTGGCTGAAAATATGTGCCAATGCTGCACTTCTTCCAATTGGCAAAACTAAACCGTTGTTCTCAAAAGTGTCACTCAAATGGTCATGCCAATTCCTACTATATGCAGAAGACCAAAATAGATTGCACAGGAAGCTTGAAAGCAGCATGCATAGTGGCTTGAAACAATGCTTGGGCATTGTTCAATCCAAAAGGCATTGTCAAATATTCAAAGTGGTCATTGATCAGTACAAAGAGATATCTTATGCCCATATTCATTGTCTCTGATTTGGTGTACTGCAGTGTAACTCCATTTTAGAAAAAGAGCAGGTCGAGACAATTCATCAATTAATTCTTCTAACACTAAACTTGGATGTTTGTTTGGTACAGTGACCTAGTTTGAGGCCCTCTAATAAACATAAACCTCATGCTCCCAATTTTTCTTTCCCTACACATCTATTCCACCAATTTTCCAATCTAATTTTCCTACAAACCCAGTGTTTTGAGGTGGAGGTAATCCATGTGGCTGTTGAAAAACAAATAATAAAACCACTCCAGTAGTTGAGTTAATGGAAGTGAAGGAGTGCTAAATATCAACTTCCCCATTTTTCCTCATTTACAGCACCCCTTGGGATACAGGCAAAAATACACTTTCTCAGCCAACTTCAATTGTTTTAGCAAGGCTCTGTAACATTTGAATCCTAGCCTAAATAGAACTTTAAAGTAAGGTAACTTGTTGTCCCCTCTTAATCAAAGAAGATAACTTATGTCTTCCAATTTAGACTTACCCCATGTAGTCTCTAACCAAGTCATCTAGAATAAGAACTCCGTGAATCTAAGGTGTCAATTGGTTGCACATGAATCCACCATCACCAAGAAATTCTTTTCATCCATTATTGCAAGTTCCTCCTCACACAATCCTTTACCCTCTCTAAAAATAGTACACTTTTTGTTGTGCATCCGTGGGTGGGTCTGTAGGTTTGACCACACTAAGTATTTGCTCTCATCTCGTCGGAGTATATACTCTTGATGCGGGGTATCTAAATTACTATGTAGGTTGGAAATTGACTCAACTTTGACTTGGTTAGCTGGTTCAAAGCCTTTAGGCTATGTTTGAATATATTAAAATAAACGGAGTAGGAATGGTAAGGAGTGAAGTCAAATGGAGAGGAATGGAAATTCCATTCCCTCATTTAGATATTCTACAATGGAACAAGATAAGCTTTGCATTCCACACAAATAGGAAAGGAAGAAATATGGTGGTAAGTAATGGAATTCAATTCTAAACCAACTAATGGAATTCAATTCTATTCCATCTTGAATATTTCGCTTACAACCTGACAAGCCCTGGCTAAAATTTGTTGCCCCATTAAAATTTTGATTTCCCGACTTCACTAGAACTTCACCATGTATGTCCTCTTCAATATCCCAAGCCAACTCAGTAGCACTTAAACATGTTTTCCATTTACTCCATATGTTACTTCATAACCTCATCATCCCCATGAAGCTTTTGAGAATGCTTATAAACAGCCATACAAATCTTCAATCTCCCATATGTTTAATACAATCTGGCAATATTTTCTCCCATGATTCAACTCCTTTTCTAGAACCCATCTTCGTACAAAAAATAGAAGCACAATAAAAAACAAGTCGCTTTTATTGACTATCACTAAAGAACCCATTCCATAGCAGAATAGTGAAAACAAATTACATCTCCAAGACGCCAAAGAGAGTGATATCCCAATTCTCTACTTGTAAAACTTGAAAACTAACCAATTCCCCCTCTACACCTTAGTCCCCTTCCCCCGCAACTATCAAAATTAGTACTAATATATGTAATGACATTTTTTCACAAGTCTTCCCATATATTGCAGCTCAATGTAGCATACTCCATCATGCAGTCCTAACAAAATCTATATGGAACTGACCTTATTAGGAGAAAGTTAAAGGTAAGTAACGATCATCAGCGTAACAACATACAATCACAAATTCAACTATGCACTCACACTAACAAACATTGCTTGATTGTGGAAAACAATCACTATATACAAGAACACAATGTTCATTTCAAGAAGCAGTGCATGCCGTAGCAAATAAAAAAATAAAGACAAGATTGTTTTTGTTTTTGACCTGACATAGATCCAACCTGCAGCTTCACAAATGGAGGAGGACCACCTGTATCACGATCCTCTAACTGTCTTAAAGACGACCGAGAGAAGCCTGAATATTTTTGGTTCATCTGCCATTCTTCATATAGCGATTGAACAACACCCCCTAATACAGTCAATGCTTTCGGATTTAAGCAAGCTATACCGCTATGAACCGGAACTTTATTTTCCAAACGAATCTGCCAACGCAAACAATACTATAAATGGTAAAAGTGATTTAAGAACGTAAATTAAGAGAAAAAGAACCATGAGTAGTTAGTTACCTTCGTGCCAGGAACAACATTGTCGGGTAAAAATGGAATATGAGAGTATTCTATAGCAGTTATCTCAGAGTGACCATCTGTGAGACACAATCTCAAAACTCTTCGACCACTCGAATTTCGCGAAATGTTATCCACACTGCTCATGGATATGTCCCTCACCGAAGATATCTGTTGCAAAAATTGAAACCCTTAATCTAGTGAAAAAGTGAAAAGGGGGTGCAGTAGTAATTTTACCTGAAGAACTCTGGGTCCCTGGAGGTAAAAAGAAGGGTTACGAAGAAGAGAAGGTTCGGGTAAGGAGTTGGCGCCGATGGATCTGAGGTCGGAATTGAGGAGCTCCGATTCGACGGAGTGTATGACGTTGGAAGGGTGGTCGGCTAGTGCAGTTTGAATGACGATGATTGCTTTGAGATCGTCGGTTTGTTGCAAATACCAACCCTTACTTCTTAGGGTTTCTATCACCATTGCATTCGAACTCGAACTCCCCTGCATTTTCACTTTTTCAAATTCACTTCAAAATCCTGCTTCTCTCGGTTGTATATAGGACCAAATACACTTCAAGCATAATATTTCGGAATTTCTTTTTCAATACCAGAAATATTTTCTAAGATATCCTTAAAAGTTTGAAATATATTTGGGAATTTTTTTTATACACAGACAAAATTACGCAAATAACCATGATTTGAAAAATAACTAAGTGAACGTGACATCGTAGATGGCGCATACAATCATTATTTTAATGAAGACGTCATCCCAAATAGTGCATAGGTGCATCCAGTCAGCACTTAGCCATCTGAGATGGCGCCTAAGGCATTTTCAAGGGGATTTTTTTTATTTAAATTAGAGACAAGTGTGAAACGACTATGCATAAGTTCGATTTTCATTAATAATAAAAGGATTACATAATGAGAGAAACAATTACATATTATCTAGTACGACTCTAGATTCCTCAACTGCGTCCCCGCCTATATCTTGTTGGATATCGACAAATTTCCTGTTGTGGTTAGGTCGAGGGTCCAGCGTAGTCAATGCGTTCAGAATTTATGAAATCGGTCAAATAAGCAAAATCGGAAGATCCGCTTTGAAATAATCGGCTATTCATGCCCTCAAGGTTACCTATCAACCAATGGTATGGATAGCCTTATTCTAAAGGAAAGTAAAAATAACACGGAAACGACCGTTCTGAGTAGGTAATAAGTCTTTTTTGCTTGCTCAATCAAAATACTTTTCACACCTCGCACTTTCAAAAAATTTTAAAACACTTTGTATACATTCCGGCGTGAATCATTACAAAGTCCTTTTCCAAAAAAAACATTTCCAAACACCTTGTATACATTCCAGTGTGAATCATTACGAAGTCAAAGTGAAATGCATTTGCAAAACATTTTCAGACACACACATACACACAAAAAGCAATTTATAAAGTGAGCTAAAGCAATTAAGAGCCCGTAGATAACTACGGATGGAAAGGGTGCTAACACCTTCCCTTTTCATAACTGCCTCCCGTACTCAGAATCTAACGAAGGTCTTTTCCTGTTCTTTTCGTCTTCCCTTAATTGGATAAAAGAAAAGTCGGTGGCGACTCTTGCTATCCGCAACATTTGCGATAAAACGCAAAACAAACAAGTCAGTTCTCCCACCGTATTACAAGTTGCTATGAGCGTGTTTTGTCTTATTCAAACTTCCACAGCGTGTTTCTTTCAGCAGTTCTTTTTAGCGTGCTTTATCTAGAAGTTCTTTTCTCATTAGAACTTCTAACTTCAACTTCTGCTCAGTATGATATTTTTCATTTTTGCACTAGAGTCAGAACACTTTCTGAAATAAAACATTTACACGTCAGAGTATCATATTCAAGTATACAAAATTTATTATGCTTGTTATCATCAAAACTTTAATATATATTATTAGAAACAAACTTTGTTATAACAGATGGGTCTATGAGAGAGGCTATAAAATAGATTTTTCCCAATGTGACCCATCAGTTATGTGTGTGGCATTTGAATAAGAATGTAGGTGAAAATGTAAATAACTCAGAATTTTTGGAAGGTTCTAAAAAAGTCATGCACTCAAATTTTTCAAAGGATCAATTTGAAGATTTTTGGTTAGAGCTTATTAAAGAAAATAAACTTGAAGAAAATCCATGGGTAACCAAGACATATGAGAACAAGTGACTGTGGGCAACTGCATATCTATGTGACAAGTTTTTTGGACGTATAAGAACTGCATCCCAATGTGAAGCAGTTAATGCAATAATCAAGAGTTATGTAAGGAAGAAAGACTACATCTTTGAACTTATGCAGAATTTTGAGGAGGCTCTTAGACACTACAAAAACAATGAAATGGTTGCTGATTTTAAATCGAAGTTTTCAGAACCGATGTTGACAACTGAGTTGCGTTTGATTGAGAGTGATGCCGCTAAAATGTATACAGTCGAGATTTTCAAGGAAGTTAAAGAAGAAATTATGAAGGTTGTTGCGTTGATCGTCAAGGACCGAAAAAATTCGTGGTGATGCACGTTCTCACAAAATATTGTCATGCCGACTACGAAAGACGTGTTCTTTTATGATGGTACAACATTTCAATGTTCGTGTAGGTTATTTGATTCTCGTGGGCTTCCATGTTCTAATATTTTTTATGTCATGAAAGAATAACATGTTGAACATATTCCCAGGAGTATGGTTTTGACGCGTTGGACAAAGGATGCCAAAATTGAATATTTGAACATGGGTGCTAATGGTACGGTTGATTCAAATTCCATTGAGGTTGCTCGTTTTAGTGCATATGGTTCCATTTTTACTACTTTTTGCAAAGAAGCTTCAAAAAAGAATGGTGTTTATCGGGAAATAATGGAGGACATCATGAAGTTACAAAAAAATATTGCAGTACTAACGATCAAATTAGGACAGAAAGTCAGTTGTATTCAATAACATTACTGACCTTTGTTAATATAAGAAGAAAAACAGAGGCTGCCATGGTGAAAGAAGTGTGAAAAGGTAAAGTTCTAATCCACCAAAGTACCGTGGCACTAATGCGACAATGACAACAAATATGGATATTACAAGAACAGGCAGACATATCCCTCCAATGTATGGAATTCAACCTTCAATGTATTCAACCTAAGACAATTGATGAAATCTGTTAATCATGATTGAATATGTTAGTGTATGTAATTTGAGAAAGAAAGTCAATGTTTTAGTGTTTATGAATTTTAACCAGCATGTCTGCAGTGTTTTGCAGCATCTTTATTTCTAGTAATTGTATTTCTGCTCTGCTTCAAATTGAAGAAACAGAACAATGTTGTATGATACAATGCTGCAATTGCATTTCCAACATCTTTATTTCCAATAATTGTATTTCTGCTCTGCTTCAAATCGAAACTGAACAATGTTGTATGATACAATGCTGCAATTGTATTTCCAACATCTTTATTTCCAGAAATGTATGTGCCATTCTGCTATACTTCTCTAAGTCCACTAGACAGTTGCTGAATCTGAAATGTTTCTCAGCCTTTACATTTTGACTTTTACAAGTCACAGATAAAAGTGATGTCTCATTAAGTTGTACATTGTTTATTGGTGTATGTCTCATTAAGATATGTTTCTACTTGATCAAATCAATCCATTTTATGGTTAATCTGTTTTGGAAAAAATATACAAGATGTACATTGTTTGTTGGTGTATCAGTTGAATATCAGTTACAAAAAAGTCAATAATATTGGTGTATCAATTGAACATTGTTTGTTTACTGGTTTGTCGCTGGTGTGTCATTGGTGCATAAGTTATGACATATCAGTGAAGTTCTGATCATTAAAAACACTTCTTGCACACAGTTCTGATAATTAAAAACATCATTAAAAAAATTAAAGTTGAGATGAATACAACATTTCTTGTATTACCAATTCAACAAACATAGATTGTACAACAAACTTATTAGCATAAACATCTAAAACATCTTACAATAACTAATGACAATAATCCAGGAAAAAAACAACAAGGTCTTAAACATCTTGGATGTGTTTCTTTGTTTTTGTAGTTTCATCTTCATCTTGTCTCCTTTCTTGCATTGAAATTCTTTAACTATGGTAGTTAATTCCTTCAAAATCTCTGAGCAGTTGCAACCACAACATATCTTTGCACTGTGTGTATTTGCATCGTTCGAATCCACTACCAAATTTCTGGTTTCATGTCCTATTTTACGAACATATGGAGGTTGGCCATCAATCTCATCGTCCCATATGAACAACTTACAACCTACCACCGCCTATAAATGTAAACAAAGATAATATAAGAAATTATTTAAAATAATAAATCGTGACAAAAAAATGAAATCAAACTCACCCCCAATTTGCAAATTTCCAATACCTCCTTTTAGGGTTATCATTTAAACTGGAGATGAACAACCTCATCGATTTATTGCAACCACATTTTGGTATTTGAAGCGGCATGAAGTTCGAAACAGATGTCGAAGACATGATTGAATGGAGGTATGAGGCAAAGACAGGATGCGAAAAATTGGGGATTAAGGGTTTTTAAAGAGATGATACAACAAGCTTTTGTAGGCGTGCAAAATATGCATTGGAATGTGGTGGGACTTTTTGGGGGTGGATTCCCTCCAAAGAAAAAATTCAGTTTTCACTTTGATTTTAGTGAGTGAGATGAATTGAAACATGAAGCGACATAGAAGATGAAATAACAGGAAAGATTTGGTTTCAATTTGGTGCAGCATATGCGTGATATATTGTCCTGTTGACAAAGAGGTTATATTTATATGATTGGCATAAAAAACCGATATTAATGTAAAATTTTGATCTTATATCATTTTCATTTGACTATACAAATTATTAATCTTTAATCTAGTCGTTGACAGACAAAATTGGGCGAGTGATACCACAGGAAGAACAAAGTATGTTTGGTATCTGCCTACTGAATTTGCGGTGATTACCTCTTTCATTTCCAACTCTTACATATGCAGTCATTAAGTATTAAATATTGACTTAAACTACATTTTTTAAGCAATATGCTATGAAAAAAAAATATTCAACTGATCATGTAAGGAAAATGTATCAAGCTAAGTTCATGACAACAAAGTCCACCGTTAATAGGGTGATTTACTGGTACGTTACAAAAATAGTTGTTACATTCAAAATTTAAAATTTGGTTCGTATCACATCATATTAGTTTTTTTAATAGATTTTTATTCCTATCAACGACCAAGATGTGCATTGGTATCTGCTGGTTGTTGATTTCTTCAATAGAGAATTGGTTTGGTTGGTCTTTATGCCTTCTGTCGAAAGGCATCGTTTTAGATGTCATGCAATTTTATCTATGGTATGTATGTTATCTATTATTTGTTGTGCTCTCCAATTATTGTCTGGTGTTTTTAATTTAAATGTCGTATTTACTATTGTCGCAGGCCCTATTTCTTGAAGAAATATTGTTTCATGATTCTTTTGATGATCTCTATCCACTTCATTGTCCCAAAAATATAATCACAAACTTCTGTATAGTTCAACCAATTGACCTCCCACAACAGCGACGTGGATCGTAAATATTCTCAACCCTTTCTCTATTTTTATTTTATTGTAATAACACTAATGCATTTAAATGACTGGCCACAGAAATGATTGTGGAGTTTGGGTGGCTAAATGGATGGTTATGTGTGCATTTAACAATCATTTTCACACCATAACTGTAAGTTGAATATATGTGATAATTATTTATTAAACGCTTCCCCTATAATTATATTTATAATCATCTTAAATATTTATAATTATATGTAGGTTATGACTCCCACAAGGATGAAACTTGCACTTTATCTTGTTCAGTCATGTAATAATATTTTGTTCAATGAAGTTGTCGCAAGGCTGCAAAGTATTGGGATATCCAGGAAAAGAGAAGGAAGGCACTGGTTAAAATATGAAGTTTGATATAATGGTGCATTATGTTGGTTTTGTTCTAATTGTGTTTTAGGATTTTTGGGTGGTAGAGCGTTCCGTATGTTGGATATTCTGTTTATGTTAACCTTTTTGAGTTTGGATACTTTGGCATTACTTTGGTTGATTTACCATGTTTGATGGATAAATTGTTTGTATTTTGAATTTTCATTTGAGTTTGGATAATTTGGCATTAATTTATGTCTGATTAGACGCTTTCTACTAACCCTGACTCTATCTGCCATATTCCTCATCTTCTGCATTAGTCATTTCAGTATCTTGTCTATTGGCATGGATGAATTCAATGTGATAAAATGAAGTTGATTATCTAAATTATTTGCAATTTGTCCAACATTATAATCTATGTAATAGTCATTGGGATTACCTCTATAAATACAATCATCAGGAGAACTCTGTAGAGTGTACCACATCCAAACCTCTTTTTAAAGTTAGCATAAAAATGCATTAGACAAATCCCGTGTTCAAATTCAGTATACTATTCCTCAAATACTTGCATAACTAGCAAACAGATAATAACATAATTCATTAGTAAACTATAATGATAAGCAAGTACAATAACCACCAATAGACCATTACACATACCTTTAGTGGATAAGATATGAAGCACCAACTTCCAAATGACTCTATGCATGCTCAGTTTCTGCACTGAAGAAACATTCAAATGACTATTAGATGCTGGTGAAATACCTTGTAATACCTATTTTCACCCCTGACATATGGGGTGTATTTGAAAAACCCCCCTGCCAAAAAAAAAGTTCCAATTGTTACCTTGACAAATTTTAAAAGTTTTATTTTATACCTTTAGGATGCCACATCACCTAAAAGGCTGATGTGGCTTATTTTTTTGTTAAATTTGTAAGTTTTTCTTATTCCACGTCACAGAATTCCAATGAAATGACCAGAATGCCCTTTGTATCTTAAAATCCCAAATTATTTTGCAAAGGCTATGTTTCAATTCAGACCCTCCAAATTAGGGCGCAACCATCTTCATTTGTTGGACCTGGCCACCGTGAAATGTTACCGGCCGGAAACGTAACAAGAATCACCAGCGCAGGAGAAGATAAAGATCTAGTTAGTTAGAATCAAGAATCGGAAATGGAAACTCAGAAGAGTCAAGTGAAGCTAACGAGAACTCAATCGTCACTTCTGAATCTCAGATCTGATCGTCGTTTCAGAGTCTTTCATCCGTCAACAATTTCTGCGACGAAGAAGACGACAAGCACAACAAGAAGAAAATCAAGAAACCGTCGTTATACAATTCCTCCCCGCGATCTGGGTCGACCCGAATAATCGCTCCGGTTATCGCGGTTGTTTCGTTCAATTTCTCGACGCTTATTCGTTCTTCTCTACTTCTCCTTCCTCGGGAGCGACGAGGTGCCGACGTCGGAGAATCTGTTGGCTTTAATCTTCATCGTCGCGCGCTTTACTGCGTCGAGGAATAAAGGCTTGATCAACCATGGTGTCTCGGTTGTGAAGAAGTGGTACGACGGAACGTGAAGCGGTTCGGTTAACGAGTTGAAATCGGTTCATGGTTCAAGAGGTACAACGACGACGAAGAAGAAGAGTGTGAGGGAAGGAGTTGAGTTTTACAGCAATGGTGATTTCTACGAAGGGGAGTTTCATAAAGGAAGGAGTAATGGGAGTGGTGTTTACAATTACTTTGTGAATGGAAGATATGAAGGTGATTGTGAATGGAAGATACAAAGGGCATTCTGGTCATTTCATTGGAATTCTGTGACGTGGAATAAGAAAAACTCACAAATTTAACAAAAAAATAAGCCACATCAGCCTTTTAGGTGATGTGGCATCCTAAAGGTATAAAATAAAACTTTTAAAATTTGTCAAGGTAACAATTGGAACTTTTTTTGGTGGGTTTTCAAATACACCCGTAAAATAGGTATTAACCCAAAAAATTATGAGCATTTGATAGTTGGTGACATTGTAAGAATTCAACTGTTTCTGTTTGTTTCATTTACAACTGCAAGAATGCAAAAGTCTTTCTTGAGTGTTTACTATTTATTCTGTTAGTCCTAATCCCCAATAAAAAAAATTATGGGCAAGAATTCGAATCAAATTAAAATCCATCAATCAAAACTCAACATTGATCACAAGACATAACTCCCTAATTAATGGCAAAGGTAACTAACAAATTTGAAAATCCAAATCATTACAATTGAAACCCATATACAAAAAACAATTTCAGGCATAAACCCTAATTCTCAAATTAAAATCAAATTTAACATCTCCATTAATACTTTATTCAAAATCAGTAAATCTTAATAACTAATTTCAAAAAAATATAACAAACGATTTCACATTCACCTTAGCATATGTGTATTCAATACGAACGATTAGTTTGGTGTTATGTTTCATGAGCGATTGAATTGGATAACGCCATTAGAGAGGATTCGATGATGAATTTGAGAACACTATTAGGGAGGTTTGGACGTAGCATTTGAGAACGGCGTTAGAGAGGTTTTGGACGAAGGATTTTACAATGACATATAATTGAAATATGAGGTTTCTATTAAAGAGGTTTTTGGTTGTGTTTGAAAATAATTTAGAGTGTGAGGTTGGTGTTTGCAGTGGTCCAAAAATGGTGGTTTGAGGGTGGAAAGTGAAGAACGAAGGAGAAAGAAGAAGATTGCAGAAGGAAGGAGAAAGAAGAAGATGTATTATTATTATTTTAAAATGAAGAAAAATTATTATATAATTTAAATTTAAATAAATTTTATTTTTGAATTTATAAATATTATTAATTTAATGAAGGACTGATATGCAATAAAGAAAAGTTTTAAATAAAAGGGATGTATTATAAATGTAATGTAACGCTAATGTGGCAACCATTAAATTAAGACTTCTTTCTTATTTGTCAGGCTATTGACTTTATCAAAGAAGTCATTTTAGTGACTTCACCTTAGAAGCTCCCTAAATACTTTTGTTACTTCTCGTCCAAATGGTATGATAATATATTGTTCAACACTTATTTACACATTGCAAGCAAGTCGAAGTGATGTTATTATGCGAACTCCATGCATGCAATCAAATTGATAAATAAGAAGACCAAATCAATGTGGAAGTCCCAACTAAGTATGGAAATATTTGGATAATCAGAATATGCAAAGACCCCTCCATACAAAAATAATTAAGCGTAGAGTCATTTGAACAAATTAAGTGGTTTAAACATATTTGGTCTCGTGGAAAATAGACTGGAAATTGTAGATGTAAACCTTATTTAGTTTTGAAATTCCTGGCAGCAGATACGTGATGTCACAGAGAATGTTATGACACACTATCTGACACTCTGTTAACAATTTACACAATAAATTTAAACAGCAGTAAAGAACACAATAAGTTGTTTACCCAGTTCAGTGTCTAACTACACCTACATCTGAGGGCTACCAAGCCAGGGAGGAAATTCACTATTAGTAGAATTAATTCAGGAATAAACCAACCAGTTTATCTCCTTCACTTAAAACCTACCCAATGCAACTTCAATCTAAGTCCTACTTAGACCTGAGTTCCTACTCACTCCCCCTCAATCACAGCAGTGATATCAACCTATTGATTAATTGAATTGTGAAGACACACTTCAATAAACTATCTTGATCTTGCTTCAAAGCTTCAATCAAGAGACAAACACTCGTGCTTTAAAGCTTTGAGTGATAAACTACCCTTACAAACAAATCCTAGTCCAAGGCACTTATCAATTGATAATTGCTTGGCTCACAAGAGATACTAGAATTACACAATACAACTGTTAACTCTCCTAACAGTACAAAAGGCGCAGCAGCAGTATAAGGGTTGAATTCCTTTTATAGAAGCAGTCCTGAAACTTCAGTTTTGGGCTTCCATAAAGATAGCTAGGGTTCACTTAATTTAATCCTAAAAACATGGTTTGTTCAACAACCAATTTAGGTTTAACCAAGATTAACCTAGCAGCCACGTGAGCATGCATTCTAGTAACAGAAAAACATAATATAGCAGCTCAACAAACTTCCTGAAAAGTCTTAGGAAAAACAGATTCTGCAGAACAGAATGTCACACTGAATGTCATAACATCTGTTATGACATCAGACTATTTTCTGCAAAATTTCCAACACAGCTTTTAGCTTCCAGTTCTGAGCTCTCCTTTAACATCCTTGTCAAGTAGGATTTATCTTCAATCTCTGAATGTCATGAAATTTATCAAGACATGTCATAACCTAGTTTTACCAAAAAGTAATGCCAACTTAAAACACTAACAAACTCCCCCTTTGGCACATTTTTGGCTAAAACTACTTAAGTTATTAGAGTACCTATGCAGCAGAAGACAAACTAGTTCTAAGCTTAAAGAAACTAGAACCTAGAGATAAGATAAATTCTACCCATACAGAAATCCCACAATTCCCACAATTGCCCACATACAAATTAAAAAAAAACATACAGTTTCCCAAAATTCCCAGCCACTGTCACACAGTAGTTCTTCTCCCCCTTTTTAGCCATAAAGGGCCAAAGGAAACAATACAAGTACCCCAAGCATTCAAGCATATAATTAAAGAAGGTACCAACAATTGTTAAGAGTACAATGCTGTCAACAGTAAATTACAATCATCCAAACAAAGTTGGGAAAAATACAGGACAAGAAACAAGAAACAATTGACAGAACAATCAAACAGAAGCAACAGGGCACAGGAGTACAACTCAAGTGCTTTCTTCTCCAGAAGAAGCACTGTGGAAGGAACCATCTTTAGAGCCTTCTTCACCAGCAGCTGCTTGGTCAGCATCAGCATCTTCACCCATATGAGCAGCAGAATTATCACCATCAAGCCCTTCTTCCTCGACCTTTGTGTCTTTCTCCTTTTCAAGTGTAGAGATCAGTTCTTCCAGATTTTGCTTTCTTGCTTCAAGCTCCTTGCAAGTTGCTTTTAGCACAGCAATGACATTTGCCTTTTGAGATTTTTCTTTGACAGTTGATGTCTTAGCAGATGTCACAACAATATCTGGGACATGTTTGCCTTGGAAGAGTTTATAATGAAATCCAAGAGCAGGGGCCCTTTTGCATATTGAATCTCTATCACCAAGTATGTCAGGGTACTGATCCACTAAAATTCCACACAGTAGGGAGGGAAGGGCTATTGGTCCCTTAATTGCATAACTCTCAGCGTGTTTAAGGGTTTGCTCGAAGATATAAGTGCCATAGTCAAACTTTGCTTTAGTGCCAACAGCATAGATAAATCTGCCCAGACCAATGGAGATAGTAGACTTGTGGTTTGTTGGAACCCAGTTTGCAGCCCCTATCTTGTGCAAAATGGCAAACTTAACACTTAGTTTGCTGGCAGTTAGCTTTCCTTTTATTGGCCAATGTTTCACTTGTTTAGCAGTGATAGTGTGGCAGATGTGGTCATCAGTTTCTTCTAGCTCAGGTTGAGCTTCATCTGATCTTTCTAAGTATTTGTTGATTATACTTGGGGAAAATTTCACTCTTCTCCCTTTGACAAAGACAGTCTTGAAATCAGCTGACCTTCCATCAGCACATCCACTTGACAAGTTCACAATGAACTCCTTCACCAACCCTTCATAACAATTTGAGAACTTCACCACAGTTCTCATCAACCCAGCTTCTTTGATCAGATCAATCACATCCTTGAATTCAAGAGCATCTTTATTCAATTCCCTTTCAAGTGCAATTCTCTTCAAACTTACATATTTCCACCTGTTTGCATTCTCAGGGTGGTGGAAGGAAATGTTGTCAATTGCCACTTCAGGGACTATGGGCAATTTCTGAAGAGATAGCCTCTTTCTTGAATGAATGTCAGAGACATTCTCTGTAACATCAAAATCAGAATCATCATGTTCTGATGGTTCAGGTGCCTTCCTCTTCTTCACAATTGAGGTTCTCTTTGCCTTAGAGATACCACCAGCAGTCTTCATCCTACTCTTTCCTTTGGAAGTTCCAGCCTTGTCTTTACTGGATTTTTCTTCAGTCTTGTTCTCGGGCCTAGGAGTCTTATGAGCAACTTTAGAAACCTTCTTCTGAACAGAACTTGGAATAGCATTTTGCTTCCCTTTCCTATTCATTACCCTCCTAGCAATGCTGGGATTAACTTTGGCTATGAGGTCATTATCAGAGAACTCCTCATCTAGATTGATGATATGAGAATCAATATTCTGATTAGTGTCTTCCTCAGGAGAATCTTCCAGGTTGTCATCAGCTTGTTTCTCTGGAGTTTCTTCAAGAATGCTATCAGAGATATTACCAGCAGAGATAGCAAGGGTTTTAACAACATCATCATCTTTACACCCTTCAGGAACTGGAGCAGAGGGATTTACATCAATCTTGACAGGAGAATCAACATGATCACCAGATGTCTTGACATTTTCAGTGACATCTGGATCAACTGCTAAACTAGAGCTAGCAGACTTATGGTTCAGAGGGACTGAAATCCCAGGTACAGATTGATTCTCATTTAGGATACTAGTCACTATCCTAGCTATGGCCTCATGCACTGACCTAGACCATTCTCTGTTCACTAGTTCTGGAGGAACTGAAGATGATGGTATAGAAGTCTTACCAGAAGGATATGCTTGTGACCTTCTTGCATTCCTTGTGCGTAACTTCTTGACTTTTTGGTCATGGCCATTGCGCATGAGTAATCCTCGGTGCTTGACTTGCATGGATTTGCCCTAACTTCAGCCATTGAGAGAGATGAAGATCCAGATTCTTGAGATGAAGAAGATGATGAAGACATATTTTGCTGATGGCTTTTGAGAGAATGAGAGCGAGAGTAGTAGAGGGGTTCAAGGTTTCTTTTGGATGAAGAAAAAGTGATACTACTTTCAAATGAAGAAACTATTATATGTGGGAGTCTCTTCCTATTCTTGGACCTTTCAAAAATAATATGAAAATAATTAAATAACCCACTTATAAATAATTGAAGTAAAGGTCCTTCCATCCCTTGTTGTACGCTTAATTGCTACAACTCCTCATATTGACAAATACCCAATTTGCCCCTTAAAGACTTAAACTGACTAGCCTCAAGAGTTTTAGTAAGAATGTCACAGTACAATGTCATGACATCCTGTATGGAATTGTACTCAGTCAGCATCTGCTTCATCCAGATCATCTGAGAGTAATTGCTACCAGCTGCTATGTATTCAGCTTCAACATTGTATAAGGACACACAGTTTTGCTTCTTGCTGATCCAAGAAATAAGATTGTTTCTTAAGAAGACACATCCATCAAAAGACCTTTTACACAAGCTTTGATCAACACTTTCTCCACTTGTTTTCTTGGACAACTTCAAATGTGGGCGGAGTCCTTTTATGGCGCCATTCTTCATTCCAAATTTCTTGACACAATTCCTTGCATACTTGCTCTATGGAAGGAGTGTTGAGTCTTCCATCCGTGAGACTTGCGGTCCAAGAAAATGAATCAACTCTCGAGGCTCATCAGATTGCTTGCATTTGGTTGTCAAAATGTCTCACAATTGTGTCAGGCATTCCTCCAAAAACTATGTTATTAACATAAATTTGAAGCACCATGATCTCTCCTCCTTTGACAAAGAGGGTTTTATCCAAGACTCCTCTCCTATATCTTTTGACAGTAAGGTGCTTGGTTAGCCTTTCATACCAGATCTTAGTACCTTGTTTCAGTACTTTAGAAGTGGTCAGATGTCTAGACATTGAGTGTGACATTCTGATTTCTTGTCCACCCTTATACTTACCACAAATTCTCCCTTTATCAATGTGAAATCTTGGTATCCTTTTGACTCCCTCTATGGAACTGATCCTATTCATTCCTCTGAGGTGTAAATGACCAAGTTCTTGGTGCCACAACTTTACTTCCTCTTCATCATAGAAACACGGAAGAGTGGTGTTTTCAGATTCCCACATGTAGCAGTTGTCCTTTGATCTGACTCCCCTCATAATCACTCCTTGATCATCATTGATTACAAGACATTCAGACTTAGTAAAGTTGACTGTGAATCCCATATCACATAGCTGACTTATGCTAATGAGATTGGCAGTCAAACCTTTACCAAAGAACACTCCATTCGGTTTGGAACTCACGGTTTGAGTTTCCAACACCTTTGATTTCTCCTTTAGCTCCATCTCCAAAAGTAACAAAGCGGGTAGAATGAGGTTTAACATCACTAAGAAGATTCCCGTCTCTTGTCATATGCTTAGAACACCCACTGTCAAAGTACCAATCTTTCTTTGTAGACATTCTAAGAGAGGTGTGAGCTACCAGAGCTACAATATTTTTCTTCCACTGTTGAGTGTATGATACCCTGTTGGTTTTAGGCTTCACATAAGAACCTTGATTAGGATATCCATGTAGTCTATAGCAAAAAGATTTTATGTGACCAAACCTTCCACAATAATGACATCTCCATCTTTGAAACTTTTTGCTCATGTTTCTATGATTTTGATGTTGAACCCAATGTTGTGACATCTGTTTTGACATTGGTTTATTAGGTCTGTTCTTCCTTTTGTTATTAACAGATTCCTTAGCCTCCACATATCTATTTCTGTTTTGTGGTGTGACATCTTCTTTGCCATTGACTTGCCAGGTTTGTTCCTCTCCTGGTTATTAGCAAATCTCTTTGCAGCCACATACCCTGAGCCAGACACATCTCCTGTCTTATGTTGTGACAACTGTTTTGACATTGGTTTCCCATGTCTCTTCTTCTTAATGTCACCAACATGTTTCTTTTCAGTCACATATCCTAGACCATGCTTATTTCCTGCATTTTGTCCAAGCTGAAAAATTTCTTCCAACTTATCAGTACCAGAAGTCAACATTTTGAAAGATTTAGACATCTGGTAAAGTTTGGAG
Source organism: Vicia sativa (assembly GCA_021764765.1). NCBI lineage: Eukaryota > Viridiplantae > Streptophyta > Magnoliopsida > Fabales > Fabaceae > Vicia > Vicia sativa. Next base: position 260,045,475 of record CM038793.1, read on the forward strand.
TTCAACATTACAATATCACTATTGAGGTGATTTATAGTGGCTGTGTCTTCCCTTTTCTCAGCCTCCAGCTTCACATTCTCAGCTTCCAACTTCTCAATCAGCTTTTTCTGTTTCTCATTTTGGTGACATACTTCACCATTTTTTATACACAGCTTCATGTAGGTTTCAGCAAGCTCTTCAAATGTCACTTCCTCATCACTAGAATCCATATCAGAATTGTACACTCCAGAGAGAGCAGTGACAAGTTTGGCACCTTCTTCCTCAGATTCACTTCCTGAATCACCATCAGACCAAGTGACAACCATTCCTTTCTTTTGTTTCTTTAGAAAGGTGGGACATTCAGCTCTAATATGTCCAAATCCTTCACATCCATGACATTGGATTCCACTGCCTTGACTTCCTTTTTCCTCTGACCTGGATCTTCTGCTGGAGTCATAAGATCTGCTGATGTTAGATGCAATGTCCTTGACATTTGACCTTGACTTTGGATCAATCCTCTTGATGAGTTTGTTGAACTGTCTTCCAAGCATGGCTATAGCTTCAGATATCTTCTCTTCATCTTCCACGTTGCATCCTTCTTCAGTATTGGATACAAGTGCTATGCTTTTGTTCTTTTTGTCATCAGTTTCACTGATTCCCATCTCAAAGGTCATAAGAGATCCAATAAGTTCTTCAACCTTCAAGGTGCTGATGTCCTGAGCCTCCTCTATTGCAGTCACTTTCATTGAAAACCTTTTAGGCAAGGATCTGAGAATCTTTCTCACCAGCTTTTCTTCTGACATCTTTTCACCAAGTGCTCCTGAGGTGTTGGCAATCTCCAAAATATTCATGTGAAACTCATGAATAGTCTCATCTTCTTTCATCTTCAAATTCTCAAATTTGGTAGTGAGCATTTGAAGTCTTGACATCTTCACCTTGGATGTCCCTCATGAGTAGTTTTGAGGGTGTCCCAAACATCACATTGATGAACTAATCTGAAGATATTTCTGTCAATGCCATTGAATAGGGCATTCAATGCTTTGGAGTTCCCCAGAGCTAGCTCCTCTTCCTCTTTGCTCCATTCTTCCTCAGGTTTCAAGACAGTAGTCCCATCTTTCTCAAGCTTGGTGGGATGTTTCCATCCTTTGTCAGCAGCTCTCCAAGCTTTAATATCTAGTGACCTCAAGAAAAAAATCATACGAGGTTTCCAGGAATCATAATTGGATCCATCCAAGATAGGTGGTCTACCTCCAAATCCTCCTTCCTTATCCATTATGCGTAAACTATTATCCCTAGATCTCACCCGAAATAACGGGGTGCCCCTCGATGCCAATTGAAATTTCGGCATCGTGATGTCACAGAGAATGTTATGACACACTATCGACACTGCTAACAATTTACACAATAAATTTAAACAAAAAGAACACAATAAGTTGTTTACCAGTTCGGTGTCTAACTACACCTACATCCGGGGCTACCAAGCCGGGAGGAAATTCACTATTAGTAGAATTAATTCGTGAATAAACCAACCGGTTTATCTCCTTCACTTAAAACCTACCAATGCAACTTCAATCTAAGTCCTACTTAGACCGAGTTCCTCACTCCCCTCAATCACGGTGATATTAACCTATTGATTAATTGAATTGTGAAGACACACTTCAATAAACTATCTTGATCTTGCTTCAAAGCTTCAATCAAGAGACAAACACTCGTGCTTTAAAGCTTTGAGTGATAAACTACCCTTACAAACAAATCCTAGTCCAAGGCACTTATCAATTGATAATTGCTTGGCTCACAAGAGATACTAGAATTACACAATACAATGTAACTCTCCTAACAGTACAAAAAGCATGAGGTATAAGGGTTGAATTCCTTTTATAGAAGATCCACGAAACTTTTTGGGCTTCCATAAAGATAGCTAGGTTCACTTAATTTAATCCTAAAACATGGTTTGTTCAACAACCAATTTAGGTTTAACCAAGATTAACCTAGCAGCCACGTGAGCATGCATTCTAGTAACAGAAAAACATAATATAGCAGCTCAACAAACTTCCTGAAAAGTCTTAGGAAAAACAGATTCTGCAGAACAGAATGTCACACTGAATGTCATAACATCTGTTATGACATCAGACTATTTTCTGCAGAATTTCCAGCACAACTTTTGGCTTCCAGTTCTGAGCTCTCCTTTAACATCCTTGTCAAGTAGGATTTATCTTCAATCTCTGAATGTCATGACATTTATCAAGACATGTCATAACCTAGTTTTACCAAAAAGTAATGCCAACTTAAAACACTAACAAATTTGATAAAAGGGGAGTCGTGGTCTCTTGCTGCCAGTAAAGAACTTTTTAGAAATTATTTTAAGCAATGTGTGTCGCTACTTTCCCATGTGTGGGCGGGAGGCATCATACATGTATTAGTTTCAAAAATTAGTTCCAAATGTAATGGATGAAGAGATAAAAACATAGATATTTTGCCAAAACAAATGCAAAGAAGATATATATATATATATATATATATATATATATATATATATATATATATATATATATATATATATATATATATATGAAGAAAGTGCCATGAAATATTATGAGTTAGTCGAATATTTTGTAAATATAATGACTTATTAATAAAAAATATGATTTAATATGATTTTTGTATACTTTTTGATAAATATGAAAAGTATTATGACTTAGTAAATGAAATATGAAGAAATGTGATGACTCAAATAAGATGTAATGTAATATATGAAATAGGGCTTAAATGAAATTAAATATAATATAATATTTTCATTCATAAATAGTATAAATTATATTAAAACAAGGTGTAAAATTATATTAAAACAAGGTATAATGACACCCGATTTTTATTAAAAAATGATGCAAAATTATATTAAAACAGAGTATAATTACACCTGTTTTTTAATGAAAAATGATACAAAATTATTATAAAACAGGGTGTAATTACACCAGTTTTTTATTAAAAAAGGTGTAAAATTATATTAAAAAGAGTGTAATTACACCCGATTTGTATTAAATTAGGGTGTACGTAAGAACGTATCTGTTATACCCCAAATATTTCCCTCCCATTTTTAGAAACAAGATACATCTCCATATTCAAGAACTACTCAAGGATTGATCAGACAAACCCTCTATTAAGCAATCAACTCACAAATAAGGTTTTGCTTCTCTCAAAATAAAAATCATTTCTAATGGCTCAAGTGCATGTCATACCTCCTCATATGCTTCAAAGTGTCACCATGTCAAGTTTCATAGCCCAAGTTTGCTCAGTCATTTGCTCAAATGAATGAAAATCATTTGTATTAGACAAAAAGTCAACTATGATAAATATACAGTCAAGCTTCATAATTTTTGGTCAACATCAATATTTTAAGATCACATTCATCATTTGAACAAGAGTTGATTATGATTCATCAAGAAAATTCAAGAATTGACCAAAAGTCAAAAGTTGCTAAATTAGGGTTTCTTGAGGAAAAGTCAATAGAACTTTGACCAAGCATAACTTTCAAATACTTCATCATAAATTCTCCACCAATGCCCATTTTAAAAGGGAATTCAATTCTCTACAACTTTGTCTCTCACAAGGTATTCCCAAAAATGCTTCATTTGAGAGATATGGGTCAAGACATTACAGGTCCTTTCAAAAGTCAACAAAAAGTCATCTTTTCTCAAAGAAGTGTACATGAACATGGAAGCTTCAATGAAAATGAAACCAAAGAGAGCTTTTAGAGGTCATCTTAAGATTTCTAAAAAGTCCAAGATCACTCTGAAATGATAAAAATTGAGCAAGATATAGTTTGTACAAGTTTGGAAATTTTGAAGAAGATGCATGAAGAGAATGTTGATCAATTTTGAAAATTTTCCAAATGGGCCTATGTTTTCTTGATCTAAACTTGTTTCCAACATGAGTCGATCCCTGCCTTTTGCAACTTTTTTTCAATATTTTTGATTTTTAGAGGATGTCACTCACATACAATTAGAGGCAGCGTTGTTATCAACACATGCAAGTGGCTTGGTGGCTAAGTTTTGAACTTGCCACCCCAGGGTCACGAGTTCAACACCCTGAGGGGCCATCCTATTTCTTTTACACTAATTTCCTTCACATTCTCTATTTCTTTTAATTTTCAAACCAATTTTAATTCTTTTCAAATTATTTTTTAACTATTTTCTAAAACCCTAAAAAATATTTTGTTTTTAGGTTAATAAAACATTTATTTAATTTTTGACACAAAAATATTTTAATTTTCTTTTCTTTTCATTTAAATTATTTTATCCTTATTAATGGTTGATTAATTTCTAATTTCTTTAATCATTTAAAATCAATCAATAAAAACACCAAAAATATTTTTCTTTTTACTAATTAGGGTTTATAACATCCTCATAATGTTTACAATATTTTTCCTTTTATTTTATGCTTTTATCTATTTTAAATATTAGAAATCGATCTATAGGTTGCAAAGTTGTTTTTGTAATAGCGTAGATTTACATTCCTCGCAGTTTTTCTCATTATTATGTAACTGCTCATGGGATGTAATAGCTTATGCAAATTTACTTTCCACACCTCCTATTATGTAACTGCCCCAAAGCCCTGTAATAGGGTAGGGCATTTTATTTTCCGCACTTTACTTTTCTGCAAATATTTAACTGCTTAGATGTATGCTAATTAGGGTTTGCATGGCAAGATATAAAATCAATCTTAGAATAACCCTAATTCAAAGATAAAAATATCTGAAAACAACGTACTCTTTGCACACTTGCACCCTTATGGTATCCTCTCTTGTTGCCTTATACAATGGTCATGTCCCTCGAACGTAGGGGTACCATTAGCAAAAGTCCCTTGATTCAAAATTATCATAAAGATCATAGTCTCTCGATGACCCTCGATGTAGCCTATGAATATATGATCTAGTTCGTCGATGTTGCCTACGAATAAATGATGATCGTTGTAATGCCCCGTTTTATTTAATATTATATTATATTAATATTTTTGAGTTACCGTTTGACGATTATTTTGGTGACGAGAATATTTATATTAATCGATATATCTATTAATATATTTGGCGATATTTCGTTCGGTCCGGTTTTTATTCCGTTCGGTTCAGTAAAATATTATTCGGACCGATATTTAATTCCCCGGAATTATTTTAATTAATTGAGTTAATAATATTATTAGATATTATTAAGGTGTTAATTAATAAAATAAATTAGGGGGTGTGAGGACTAATTTTTTAGGATTGGATTTACACCATTGGCTAGTAAGAAAACAACATAAATACATTATTTTCCTCATTCTTTCCATTTTCCACACAAAGCCAAACTTAGCAACATAGAGAGAAGAGAGGGTTTTGGGAGAAGAAAAAGAAGAAGAAGAAGAAGAAGAAGAGCAAGAGCAAGAGCAAGGTTTGGATTTTGTGGAATCATCAAGAATCATCCAAGCATTTGAGGTAAGGGGTTTGATTTTCCACTTCCTATAGTTAGGGTTTGATAGATATATTATGGATTTGTGATGAAAATTGATGTTGTGGTTCATGAGTTGTGTGTGTGATTGTTGGAGTAAATTAGGAAAGTTGAGTTAGGAGTATTGATCTAGGTGTTCTATTACCATGGCTAATAGGATTAAGTTGCTAGAAGACGAAAATTTATAAACTGTGAAAAACCAGAAAAAATAGCACTGTCTGTTAAGGAAATAGGTTACCGGGAAGAAGAAAATTCATGGTTACAGGGAAGAAGAAAACTCATGGGAGATGATGTAAGGGGGGGAGGCGTCCACCTCAGCTTGAGGGGCGGATGTCCCCCTCCCTAGGCGCCCGCCTCAGGCCTTAAGACACCATGGGACGTGCGTCCCTTCCTCTTGGTGGAATGGAATTGTGTTTTTCTGTCTTTTTTTCTGTTTACTGCATAATTGTGTTTTCTGCATAATTATGCAGTTTGTTTCTGTTTCTTTCCATTTTCTTAAATCCCTATACTACTAGTTGGTATTAATAAAATATAATTAGGGCATAAGTTGGCCGATTAAATTTGGAACCCGATTATGTTCCGATTTCCCGATTTCAGTAATTTCGGCGACGGAGCAAGTTGCTCCGAATTCAACGAAAATTAACGTGCTAGCTAAGTTCGACGTGTAGAACGTAATGGTGAGGTTAGTTTTTCGAAACTACGAGTTTTTACAAAACAACCAGAAATAGGCCAAATTACGGTTAAATTGAATCGGATTGCGTTTTAGTCGATTTAAGACACGTATGGACAATCCGATTGCGATGTTGACGATTATGAGTAATACCGGTTATTATGAATGAATTTTGCGACGATTATTGATGTTTGATTATTTTTCCATGTTTATAATTGAGTGATTTATTTGATGACGATGCTACACGATTATACATGACTTTTGCGACGATTTGTTCATGATTAAATGACTTTGTTGATAATGATGATATATGTCTTTGTACATGATGATGTGATGATTATATTGATGTTGTTAATAAATGCTTCCAATTTGTGAATGCATGACTTTTGACGATGATGAATTATAGGTGACGTTTTGCATAATGCAAATATGATGCGATGATATATTTATCTTGATGTGGATAAATTATGGCGATGTGGGCTTTATGCCAATTTTGATGAGCGATGATGATGTTTTTGTTATGTTGTTTTTATTGTCGAGTCACATACATTGCATAGGCGACGGGGATTATTGCTTTATGCCAAATGTATATGATACCACATGCATAACGTGTCTCATGGAGTCGGTTATGTTTATGATTGAGTTGTTTGGCGTTGGATTTTAATTGATGGATTATGTGGAATTGAGATGATATATGGTGTTTTGTTTGGTGATGATCTTTATGATGAACATGAAATTAATATGACGTGATAATTTCATGATAACTATGCGATGAATATAAATGATGAGTTTTGTGATGATTTGACTTTGATGAAATGCTTAATGCAAATATGATGTGATGATGTTTGTGACGATGAGCTTTAGCCAATTTGTGATGATGTTGTTGTTTATGATTGCCGTTTTGATTAGTGACGTATTGACTTGTGATGAGTTCGTAGTGATGAAAGTTTATGTGTTGTTGTGATGATTTATGTCGATGAGGTTATGGCAATAAAGTGTTGATTATACACATTAGAATGACGATTTAAGTGAGTGAGATTTGGATATGTGTTAGAATGCACTTATTAACCTATATCTTTTATGATTCTAATATATATATATATATATATATATATATATATATATATATATATATATATATATATATATATATATATATATATATATATATATATATATATATATATATATATATATATATATATATATATATATTATCATGCCTTTAATTATATGTTTTGGAGTATCTCACCCTTTACTTGTTTCACTGCTACCTTTATACGGTAACGCAGGTTATGAAGACGGAGATTATAGCTGCTATTAGTTGAGTCGGTGTCGCTTTGATACGTAGCACTCGGGGGGAATATTTATGTTGTCTTGTTGTTGTTCTTTTGTTGTTATTTCTTTTGTGAATAAGAATCATACTTTATGAAAATATGATTTGATGAGGAAGTTTAATAAAGAAGATGTTTTGATTTTTAAGAATCAATTTATGATTTCCGACGATGGTATGTATCCGAGATTTATACTCTAAAGCAAATTGTTTAAAGTAATTTGGTTTTGAAGATGTGACGCCTCAGTATTTAATTTATGAAATTTTAAATTACTCTTATTTTTGCATATAAAACCTTGGGTAATATTGGGGTGTTACATTAGTGGTATCAGAGCAGGTCGGTCTGTCGTCCAGGTTATTAGTGTGTTTAACCCTGTTGTATGCGACATGTGTGTGAAACACTGTCGTTACTTACTTGTTTCTAACCGTTTGTCTGCAGAGATGAGTGTGAAACAAGTAGGGGAGAAGTTTTACTTCTTGGTGGCGCTTGTGGCTTAAGATGGGGCCTCAAGCAGTGTTACGCTTTGGTAACTTGAAGTGTAAGTTTGAAGACGCTGTTGTAGTTTGGTAAAGATGGTTTATGTCACCATCATGATTGTCGACTATCTATTGACAAATTAAGGAACTGATCACCCTTAATCTCTTGTTGATAGCAGTCGGGATTTGTGTTGGTTGGGATAGATTTGTCTTGCCAGCTTAGTTGTGTATGAAGCAGATGAGTTAGCACAAGGTGGTGCATGGTTACTTGAGTTGTGGGCGAATTTGGATTTTGATGAGAAACAAGATTTTGGCAAGCGAACTTCTTGTTGTGACTTTTCTGAAGCATATTGTGAAGATGTGAGTGAATTACCGCGTAGTGCGAAGTGAAGTTTTGATGGATTCAGTTTCTGGAACTAGTTGTGATTCAAAATATCCTTAGGGGATGTCTGCTTCTGAGTTAGAGTTGAAAAGTCAACTTGAGGATTGGTTTTAGTAGAGTTTGTTTGTTTGAGTGGGTCGCCGTGGAGTGTGCCGGTTGTGTTGTTCGAGTAGAACAAAGGTTGCCCGAGTTGGTGTGTCGTTTTCAGATAAAGGGACGAAGTGGATGTTGAGGACAAGTATCTACTTCCAAGGACTGATGTTGGATAAATCAGTCATTTGGAGTTTATGTGTTTAGTGGGATTGATGTGAAGTCTGGCTGTCTACGGGTTAGTGTGAGAGCTGAAGATGTTTAGACAATGCTTTTCAAGACAATGTATGGTCCTGGCGAGTATTTGTTGATGTCATTAGTGTGACTAATGCGTCAGGTATGATTTTGGAATGTTCAAACAGTACTCTCATGAGTAGATGTAAGAGTTATTTCGTGTTCATGGATATTATTTGGTTCACATCAAGTTAAGGAAATTGTAGCAAGCATCCGAGCTTTGCGTTATCAGTAGTGAAGTTAGACCAGTGCATGTCGAGTATTCTAAAGAAAGAGTTTTGAACTGTTGGACGTGAGTGCCTTAAGTAAGCGACTTAGACGGTGATATTTTGGATAGTTCCGCGAGGATTTATTTTGTATCTTGTAGAAGACTTCAAGGGGTTATTTCAGAGCTTAGAAGTTCATTTGTTTTGGATGGTTAGCTTTGTGAGTTTGATGGAAGATCTTTTTATAAGTTGGTATTGATCGTGGATACTTTGACTTGAGATGGTTGAGTCGCTATTTGGACTTCGCAATGGGAAGCGAATTTGTTTGAGCCAGTGAAAAGTTTAGCGAATGCTTTGATTTTGGTCTTGTTTAGTACTGAAGAACCTTGTGTGGTGTATTGTGATATTTCATTTTGGACTTAAGATGTATTTCGACATAGAGTTGGAAAAGTGTAGTGCTACCTTGGAGCGATTTGATTTTCATAAGGAAAAATTGTCGGACACGTGAGTTAGAGTTTGATGCGGTTGCACTCATTTGAAATCTTAAAGGTACAGATGTTAACAACGAGAAGATTGGAATTGTTGAAGACAACTCAAGTTTGAGTACGATCTATAAAGAGGCTTCGTCTGGTGTTGAGTTTAGTATGTTGATATCGTGGTTATCCTAAGAATATCTGATTTGGGATTTATTATTTTGAAGAATGTCGCATGTTTGTTTTGGGACACTTGTTGAGATTAAGTTTAGAAGGTTATCGAGGATTTGTTCACTACTATCATATGGATTTCGTTGGATACTAATAACCGTGGTGGATTATTAGATTGCGACTAAGATAAGTCTTGATGGTAAAGAATTTTGAGATGGTTTGGTAGCCACAGGTACCTTAAGATGATTGATGTTTTATAAAGGAAGATGTTCTATTTGTGATTGGAGTCGGTCGCGACGGTGTTCATGTTGGATTCCATAAGTCCAACCTGTGTTGTAATTACAGGAGTATGAGACGACGTTGATGGGTAGAGTTCTTGAGCGAGTGTTTTGGTTTGAATTACCACTTTGGGAGATTGAAAGTTATGAAAAGTGTTTCGAATAAGAAACCTGTGTATTGATCGTTGCGACGGTGCGAGGATGGTGATTGCTTAATACAAATTTTGGGAATTGAATTGTTAAAACCATGGGTCCCACGCACGTGTTTTGATCTTATAATTGATTTCTGGAACTTGATTTCCCATATATATTTATTGAATGACATATATTATTGGATGTATGGCCGCCCCAGTGGTATAACGCGTGCACTTAGTCCTTACCTCTCTCAAGCTGAAGGCGTGAGTTTGATCCCTGCCTTTTGCAACGTTTTTTTTTCAATATTTTTGATTTTTAGAGGATGTCACTCACATACAATTGGAGGCGTCGTTGTTATCAAAACATGCAAGTGGCCTGGTGGCTAAGTTTTGAACCTGCCACCCCAGGGTCACGAGTTCAACACCCTGAGGGGCCATCCTATTTTTTTGACACTAATTTCCTTCACATTCTCTAATTCTTTTAATTTTCAAACCAATTTTAATTCTTTTCAAATTATTTTTTAACTATTTTCTAAAACCCTAAAAAATATTTTGTTTTTAGTTTTAGGTTAATAAAACATTTATTTAATTTTTGACACAAAAAATATTTTAATTTTCTTTTCATTTAAATTATTTTTCTTAATTAATGGTTAATTAATTTCTAATTTGTTTTATCATTTAAAATTAATCAATAAAAACACCAAAAATATTTTTCTTTTTAGTAATTAGGGCTTATGACATCCTCATAATGTTTAAAATATTTTTCCTTTTATTTTATGCTTTTTATCTATTTTAAATATTAGAAATCGATGTATAGGTTGCAAGGTTGTTTTTGTCATAGCGTAGATTTACATTCCTCGCACTTTTTCTCATTATTATGTAACTGCTCATGGGATGTAATAGCTTATGTAAATTTACTTTCCACACCTCCTATTATGTAACTGCTCCAAAGCCCTGTAATAGGGTAGGACATTTTATTTTCCGCACTTTACTTTTCCACAAATATTTAACTGCTTAGATGTATGCTAATTAGGGTTTGCATGACAAGATATAAAATCAAGCTTAGAATAACCCTAATTCAAAGATAAAAATATGTGAAAACAACACACTCTTTGCACACTTGCACCATTAGGGTATCCTCTCTTGTTGCCTTATACAATGGTCATGTCCCTCGAACGTAGGGGTACCATTAGCAAAAGTCCCTCGATTCAAAATTATCATAAAGATCATAGTCCCTCGATAACACTCGATGTTGCCTATGAATAAATGATGATCGTCCATACGAATTTGCTAAGGTATCCTTACATGTTTCCTTCAATGACCATTCGATGACCCTACGACTGTCCCTTCACATCCAGTGGATAGGGCTACCTACCAACTAATGGTATGGATAACACTATCCTAAAGGAGAAGGAAAATAGCAAGAACGACCTTTGAGTGAGTAATAACTCATAATTGCTTGCTCAATCAAAATACTTTTCACACCTCACATTTTTGAACAAATATTTTCAAATACTTCGTATACATTCTTGAGGACCGATACAAGAATCATTACAAAGTCAAATTAAACAATTTTCAAACAAATCACACACACACAAAAGTAAGTTTTAAAAGTGAACTGAGCAATTAAGAGCTCGTAGATAACTACGGATGGAAAGGGTGTTAACACCTGCCCTTTTCATAATTACCCCCGAACTCATAATCAATAAAAGGTTTTTTCTGTACTTTTCACCTTTCATTATTGGATAGAAGAAAAGTCGGTGACAACTCTTGCTAACCGCAACATTTGCGATAAAATGCAAAACAATCAAGTCAGTTCTTCCACTGTGTTGAAGTATCTACACTCAATTTTGATTAAAACACCATAAAAAAAAAAAAAAAAACCTTTCAATAGTAGAACACTATGTGAATAAGGGTAACATTTTTCCCGCTGAAAACCCTCCAAAAGCAGGCGAGTTGATTTTAATGACTACAATATTGTCTTTATAAGTCCCCATCAAAACACCAAATTTCTACTGAATTATGTACGCGTTAATTGGTAGTGGGAAAGGAAATGGAAGAAAATGAGAGATAATAGAGACAAGTTCGAAAGTCTACTTCTAGATAGACCATTTCCATGCAATTACAAGCGGAACACGAATATTGACCCAACCAATTTAATTAATAATATTGACACAAATACTCAGTCAGTCTTGCATCCTTTGTATTAATTAACAAAGAAGGTTATGGAACTTGTTCTATATATAATAAACAAAAGAGAAGGTATAGGCATCAAAAGTGCTTCCTTCTTGTGATAAACACAAACAAACAGGGGCGACTTGAAAACACATAGTCATAACTAGACAAGAAGAATGTGTGAGTTAAAGAAGATGTCAATCATTTTAGTAATTGCTTTTGTTGCAACAATATTAGAAACAACAGAAGCAGCAGATCATACTGTTGGAGGCACAACAGGTTGGACAAATAGAGCTAACGCTACCTTTTACTCCGACTGGGCGTCCAGTAACACATTCAAACTAAACGATGTTCTAGGTCAGTTTTTTTTATAATTAATTTGATTGAATGAATGAAATAGTATCTTATTATTGTTTCCTACTGCTGCTATTACAGTTTTCAATTTCTTTGCTGGAGGCCACTCCGTTGCTGAAATTAACAAGGCAGACTTCGACAACTGCAATGTGAATCAAAATACAAATGCCTTAACAACAACTCCAGCAAGAGTCACTCTTAACAGAACTGGTGATTTCTATTTTACATGTACCTTCCCAACCCATTGTCAATCTGGCGGTCAAAAACTAACCATTAATGTCCCATCATCTCCTTCGTCTACTCCTCCTTCTGCTACTCCAACTTCCCCTACCGGCGGAGATACACCATCCCCTTCCTCTCCAACTCAGCCTGGCGCAACTCCTCCATCACCGAGCTCAGCAACTGCTCTCGTTGCCACTTTCCCTGCTCTCTTTGCCCTTGTCATAAACTTGTTGCTTTAGACTTTACCTGTTTGTCCTATACTTATTTCAATTTTTGGGTTTCACGTTCTATACTTTAGTTTTTTAGATACATATAGTTTTGGTTTCATTGTTATTTTTGGTTTTGTATCAGAATCAAAAAATGTGCTTCATTCATACAGACTTGATCGTTTTGATGTGAATATGGATTAAGCAATACAAACTATTGTAGACTATTCAATTGTTCCTCTGTTTTTTTCACTCAATCCATGTTTTTTTTATAGCAACAAAATTAACTATTATCATTAACCAAACAATTTCAATACACCGAGGTATCATACTAAGGATACTGCTTCTAGACCGATAATTAGTCGCCTTAGCTAACGTATGGACAACTGAGTTTGTTTGAGGCTTAATGAACTTTACTTAAAAGTTCAGAAACTAATTCAAAAGATTCTTAGTAGATATTATAATAATAAAATTGAATTCAGAGTAACCTATACGCTTAGAGTAAAGCGCTTGAACAACATGTGACAATCATTTTCAAAAGAAATCGAGAAAGTTGTAAATATTTAGCTCTAGGAGGTGCAGTTATATTCCAAAGATTGTTCCAATTACCAGCAACACTATAATTACGATTATTATCTTGGACCTTCCTCCACACCCGATACACCGACTTGATACTATACTCTCAATTCGCTGCTTTTGTCGAATAATGTTTTAGCTATACATTATTGTTATAAGAAAGTCCCAAATTTCCCCTAATACATTTAATACAATATTTTGTCAAGAAAAAAGATAGATGGTTGAATTTTAAATAAGTTGAAAATAAGATAAACACTCTCATAACTTTGAATTTAATTAGATACTAACTTTTAATTATTAATTATTTGAAACAAAGGTACTAATATTCAACTACTTTCATTAATATTCAACTACTTTCATGAATATCTAAGAATTTGCTTTAAAATAAATAAAATTTTATTTGCATTCGGATTTAATACAAAACAAAAGGAAATAAACTAATAAGATAGAACAAATATTAAGGAAAAGTTATACCAATTTAAGATAAGCCAAAAGTTACTTAACTTAAGGTTTTTGTTCTTATAAAGAATCCCAAATTATAAGGAAAAGTTATACCATTTTTTTGTGTCTTAAGATTTAGTCATAGAATTGTTCTTGTATAGTGACTCCCTATTTAAATAGAAGGTAAGGGAGACAATTCAATGTCAATGAATGATCATAAACATAGACAATTGCTCATTATGGATTTTTTTGAGAAATGCTTAGACACAATGAATCATAATAATAAATGCTTATAAAACGTGTTTGTAATATCTTGATTTTGGTCGATATGTATGACTCTTTTTAATCTTCTGTCTAATCCTGGTACTCTGCTTTCATCATATATCCCGCCAAGTAACCTGAGTAGGGAAAATATATTCAGAAATAGATTTCCTGGAATCCATACAACCTACATAATCAGAGTCAACATATCTTTCGATTACTGCGTTACTATCTTCGCCCAAGGCTCCACCATAAATTAAGACTTTGTTCAGAGACCCATTTATGTACCTTAGAATCCACTCCAGTGCTTTCCAGTGAGCCTCTCCAGGATTCGCCATGTACCTGCTTACAAGACTTACTACATATGCTATGTCAGGTCTAGTATAAACCATAACATACATCAAAGAACCTAATACATTAGCATATGTGATGATATTCATATAAGCACTTTTGACCTCAATACTGGGACATTGATCAATACTCAGCTTAAATTAAGGGTTTGTTGGAGTCACAACAGGCTTCGAATTCGACATACCAAACTTTTTGAGAATCTTTCGTAAATATGTCTCTTGAGATAAGCATAATTTCGACTACTTTCTATCTCTTCGAATGTCAATCCCAAGAATCTTGGAAGCTGCTCCTAAATCCTTCATTTCGAACTCTTTATTGAGTTCAACCTTCACCCTCATTACCTCTTCGACATTGTTACTTGCTATGAGAATATCATCAACATAAAGTAACTAAATAACAAATGAATTTCCAGAACAAAATCTAAAGTAAACAAAGTTGTCGAACTGACTTCTAACGAAACTTATGCGTGCCATGAATTTGTCGAATCTCATATTCCACTGTTGAGGAGATTGTTTCAGCCCATATAAAGATCTATTCAACTTGCACACATAATCTTCCTTTCCCTTTTCGACATACCCTTTAGGTTGCCTCATCATGATTGTTTCATCTAGATCACCATACAAGAACACAGTCTTTACATCCATTTGTTCCAATTCAAGATCGAATTGTGCCACCATGGAAAGCAATATTCGAATGGACATATGCTTCAAAATAGGAGAAAACACATTATTGAAGTCTACACCTTCTTTTTGAGTGAAACCCCTTGCAACCAAACTTGCCTTGTATCTTTTCGTTGCCACTCCTTCGATTCCTTCCTTAACTTTGAAAATCTATTTACAACTGACTAACTTGGGTCCAGCAGGTTTCTTGATCAATTCCCAAGTGTTGTTATCATGAAGAGACTTCATCTCATTATCCATGGCCTTCAGCCATTCAATCTTATTTTGACTCCTCATAACTTCCTTATGGTCTCTTGGTTCTTCACCTAGAACCTCACTTGCAGAGATTAAGGCATAAGCTATAAGATCTGCATACCCAAATCTTCGAGGTGGCTTGATGCCTCTTTGTTTCCTATCTCTTGCCAATAGATAGTCATCGGCAGTTTGCTCAGATTCATCAGCATCCTCTGTTTCTTTGACTTTATCTGGGATATGCAATTCAGCATCAACATGCTCCACCTCAATAGGAATCTCTACCTGTTCCAGCTCTTCGTCAGATACTTTTGCACTTCGACCAACATCATCAGTTTTCTTGAAAGCCATTTTAGCTTCATTGAAAACAACATCTCGACTGGTGATAATCCTTATGTGATTTGACTCTAGGCACCATATCCTATAAGCTTTGACTCTTTTAGGGTATCCCATAAACACGCATTTAAGAGCTCTAGGTTCGACCTTGTCTTGCCTCATGTGAGCATAGGCTACGCAGCTAAATACTCTCAGTTTGTCGAGATTTGGTGGATGTCCCGACCAAACTTCTTCAGGTGTCTTCATATCTAACGCAGTCGAAGGACATCTGTTTATCAGATCTGTTTCTCCAAGATGGTTCGATTAAACCTTTCAGTCAAACCATTTTGTTGTGGAGTTCCTGCAGTAGTTATGTGCCTTGCAATACCAGAGGCGACACAAAAGCTGTCGAATGCCTCATTTCCAAATTCAAGACCATTGTCTGTTCTCAACCTCTTGACCTTTCTGCCAGTTTAATTTTTGACCAGAGTCTTCCAACCTTTGAAATTCTCAAAATTTTCATCCTTAGTCTTCTAAATGAATACCCATAACTTTCTGGAATAGTCATCTACTATGGATAGAAAATACCTTGCTCCTGAATGTGATGGACACCTTGCAGGCCCCCAAAGATTAGCATGAATGTAACCAAGGGATCCATGTGTTCTTTGTTTTCCTTTATTGAACTTCACTCTGCAAGATTTTCCAAGTACATAGGTTTCACAAAACTTTAGCTTTTCGACTTTGTCTCCACCAAGAAAATTTTGTTTCCCTAATTTGACCAGACCCATTTCACTGACATGACCCAATCTCATGTGCCAAATTTCTATCTTCGAAAAAGGTTTCATGGATGCAACATTTGTCGAACAACTTACAACTTCAGCCTCAAGGGTATACAAACCTCGTTTCTTCACGCCTCTCAAGACTTCCTTCGACCCCTTCATGACTCTTAGGATACTTTTATCTCTTTTAAAAACATATCCTTTCTTGTCGAATTCACCAAGAGAAATCAAATTTCTCTTCAAATCAGGTACATACTGTTCACGTTAAAAAGTGACGCGCGAGGGAATCGAATCTGAATTCGAATCTCTGGCTCGAAACGATTTACTCTTTTGATTTGTTTATAAAGATGCCGCGAGCATCAAGCTTTATTTTTTCCAACACAAGAAAAATGATTATGAAAAAGGGGAAAGCTGCAATACCCTCAATTGATATGATATGCATTACGACTAGCGCGAATTAGACGCAACGTAATGGGGAGATTCCGGGCAAGGGGGTTTGTTATATAAAGGGAATAGATGTGGCACCCTAAATATATATAGTTATCTATAGATTTATATATGAATAGTTTGATATGTTTGTGTGTTTTAAATTGCTATTTCTATTCTTGGGAAAGTTTCTCCTTTGGATTTT
Organism: Vicia sativa; assembly: GCA_021764765.1. Lineage (NCBI taxonomy): Eukaryota > Viridiplantae > Streptophyta > Magnoliopsida > Fabales > Fabaceae > Vicia > Vicia sativa. The sequence continues at coordinate 260,062,604 of CM038793.1, forward strand.
AAGAAGGATAGATTATGTGGGATCCTAGGTTTTGTTATTATTGTGCTCGCAAAGATCATTAGGATCTTCTGCATACATATCCCTTAATGGGAATCAGAGCATTTGTAGCTCGGATCTAAAGGGATCTATGGTTTGTTTGGTTTGAGGGGGAAAGAAGTATGCTCGGCAAGGATGAGACCTTGTGCCTACGTATTCTCAAAGGGATGTTGAGAAAGTCAGAGCAATCGTAGTTCACACTTATGCTAGTGGAAGAAACGGGATGTTATTAAGAGACAGAGGCAAATGTCATCTTAATGAAAAATGTATCTAATCTATTTCATCACAAACATTTTGAAATGTTTGGTTGATTGAATCTTTCATCGTAAGTTATAGGCGTTTTGCTTGAGTGTACAAGCGTTACCACTTACGAGTTATGAAATATGTTTGAAAAAGATGATTGAATCTTTTAATTGTAAGCATTGGGTGTTTTGCTGGAGTGTACAAGCGTTACAACTTACGATTAAGAGATGTTTTTTTGTTTGAAAAAGTGTTTTAAAAAGTATTTGGTTGTATGTGATGTGATAGATGAGATACTTCTTCCATAGAGATGATAAATGTCTAAATCTCGAGGAGAAATTGATTGGATTAGGGGGATTCTTTTAAGAAGCCTGTGGGTCCTTGTATTGTAAGCCCAAGAGGAGGCATTCCGAGGGTCATCGAGGGTCCTTGTATTGTTAGCCCAAGAGAAGGCATTCTGAGGGTCATCGAGGGTCCTTGTATGAAGCTCAAGAGGAAGCTATATGGTATGGTTGGCTTTGGCTTTGGCTTTAAGAGTGGTTTCACCGGGAAACCATCCTCTTAGGATTTCAAGAGTGATTTCACCGGGAAATCATACTCTTAGGGTTCTATCCTAGCGCGAGTGATTCTTTGTATTGGAAGCCCAATAGAAGGCTGTTAAGAGATTTCCAGGTCTCTTTCTTGTTTGATGCCTAAGAGAAGGCTAAACTCAACGAGTAGTTCTTTTGAACGAAGCCCAAAAGGAGGCTGACTCAGCAGGGGAGTGTTGTCTTATATGAAGCCTAAGCAGAGGCTAAACTCAGTAAATGAGTTTTCTTATATGAAGCCTAAGAGGAGGCTAAAAAGGGAACCTAGTTGTTAGGCTAGTTTTTATGTTATAACTGAACAGTTATATAAACAAGTGTGTGATGTGTATTCACAAGAGTTTATGAAGGAAATATAAACAAGTGTAACTTGATTATTTACGAGGTTTGAATGTGTACAAGGGAATGAATATGTACACGAAGGGGTGATTATGTACAAGGAAATGAATATGTACATAGGAGGGTTGGGACTTACACCGTAAGGGAGGCCCATTGGTTTTAAGAGGAGTATCACCGGGAATAATTCTTCTCTTAATACCAATGCAATCGGTGTATAAACAAGCGAATGAAAACAAACAAACGAAGTTTGTTTATGCTTGGATATTTATAAATATGATTGAATATGTACAAGGAATTTTAGTATGTACATAAAAAGGATTGGGACTTACACCGTGAGGGAGGCCCATGATCAATTAAGAAATTCGAGGAAAAACGGGTTCGATTTTATCTTCAAATTGAATCGATCATGGAAAAAGGTGTGTAAGTTTGTTGAAAAGTTTTTGAAAAGGTTTTGAAAATGATTTTGAAAAGTGAAGTATATTCACAAGAAGTTTTGAAAAGATTTGAGTTTGAAAGTTTGAAAGAAAACATCTTTGAAAAGTATTAAGAAATACTTAAAAATGTTTCATTTTTTACTTAATAAAAATATAATCAAAAGAAAATATTTTTGGATTTTTTTTGACATAATCATAAAATAGGTATATTAAATGACAAGTGTGCAAAAAATCATCTCAAAATGAGAAGTTTTAATTGGTTTTTGAAAATGTTGAAGTTTGATAGAGAATGTGAAGAAAACAAGTAGTAAAAATTTGATTTTGGACCTAAGGAGGTTTGAACTCAAGACCTTTGGCTTGGAAGTGAAAAGCTTTACCACTGAGCCAAGTGCTTATCTTGTTATTTACACACTTCCATTTAATTATATTTAAAAACAAGTCTTTGGAAATGTTTAAAAATGAAGGAAAGTGAAAAAATGACAAAATGGTCTTAGGGGGATTCGAACCCTGGACCATAGGCAAGGCAAATGACATGAAAAGCGCGCTGACTACCACTGGGGTGGCTATACATCCATTGTTTTATTTTCTTCCATGTTATTATATTTTAAACTAACTATTTGAATTTGAAAAAACGCGCGCACTTGTTCATCGTCTTCTCCAACCTTCATCAATCCATGGATTCTTCATTTCTCAATGAAATTGAATGATGTAAACATGAAACTTGCTCGATTTTTAACCAGGAACACGATGGTGATGATTAATTTCATTTATTTTCAGTTTAAGATGATTAATTTTGAACGTGACCATATGAACCCTAATTCTAAGAATCAACATGAAATCATGTATGGATCATGATTTATGAAATTAATTGAGGGTTAATGATCAGCATGAGTGCAGAAACAATATGGCCAAGCAATTTTTGAACTGGAATGCATGAATCATAGAGTTCAAAGTATGAGTGGCTTACCTCTTCAAACTGAAATTGAAATCTTATTTAGAGTGTTTCCAGTTGTTGTTTGATGATTGCTACAGCACCACTGGACCTTATGGAAGGTGTTTGAATGCTATGCTTGCTTTGAAATGGTCTGGAACTCTCTACCCAAGTCCAACTGCAGCCACTTGCTATGAGTTTCGATTTTGGTGTTGGAGATGTTACAGGTTAGTGATGATGATTTGGATCACTCATATGAAGTATATGGAAGGTTTCTGAAGTGTTAAATCACAGCTAACTCGAGCAAATTAAGAGATGGTAAGTTAAGGCATCATTTGCAAGCTTTTGGATTTTTGAAAATGATTCTGAGTTTGGGAAGTTTTCGGGTGATTTTAAGTTTTGAACAACTTCTAATTGATGTTTAAAACATGTTAGAAATCTAAACTTACTCAGATTTTGCAAGGTTTAAAGATTGCAAAATTCTCCTCTTGAAACTTTGAAACTTGGGATTTAAGCAAGAAAGAAGGAAAGCTTGATTATGATAACTTTGGTTTGATTTGAATTTGAGGAAATGACCTCTATTTATAGGCTAAGAAATCTGAGTGATATGGCATGGCTATTGAGGGAAACTTACAACTTGCTTAAGAGGTAAGAAGGAATCTTGTGCATTTAATGCAAAAGTTACTTTCTTAACCATGGTTAAGTTTTTCTCTTTGATTCAATCCTTTCCTCAATCATTCAAACTGATATTTATCAGTTATAATCTACCTCTAGCTTGTGACAAGGCTTCTAGAAGGGAGATTTGTGAAAAATGACTTGTAATTTTGAAGCATGTACTTGAAATTCCATGGTTTTGGAGCTCTATGTTTCAAAATCAAAAGTATAGCTAGACAAAGTGTTTTTGCAAGTTTTTGGACATTTTGGAAAGCTTGTAACAAGGGCTACAACTTTCATGTTTTGAGTTTTTTCTGAATCCAAATGGATCTAGGTGAAAAATGGCCATGAAAGTAGGAAAAAACCATGTTTCTTAACACTTGAAAATATTTCTGTGTTAGAAATTTTTCAAATCTTGACTTTTTGTTGACTTTTTCACATTTCTTGATTTTTTATGATCATGATGGATTATTTGAAACTTTTTTATGATTGAAAAAGTTTGGTCTTGAAAAAGTTGACCAAAAGTCAAAGTTTGACCTTTTTGAGCAGATGAATTTTCATCAGATGATTCAGAATTTGTCTGATGAAGAAACATGGACTTTTGAAATTTTTTGAATCAAGAAATTAGGTCAAGATGTTGCTTTGAAGATGTTAAGATCAATCTCCAAGCAAATAGGTCATTCATTGAACAAAAAGTCAATGATTCACTATCCCCGATTAAAACCCTAATTGGTCGATTCATGGTAGATCATGAGAAAAAGTTGGGAATCTGAAGATCAAATGTTGATGGTTGATTAAGATATATCAATTGAGGTGAGTGGAAACTCAAACCCTAATTGATTAGATCTTGAACAGATGAAATTTTGAAGAAATCATGATTTTGACTTCTAGAAGCCACGCACGATTTATTCTGTTCTGAAATTGTTAGTGATACAGTGATGCATATGTAAGGTGGTATCTTATGTCAATATTTTGGGTATGACACATACTTGACTTCAGTCAATAACCTTATTGACTCATCATGGAGTTTGAATCTCACAGATCCAACACCTGCAATCTTGCAAGCTTTTTTGTTTCCCAGTAATATAAATCCACCATCTTGATCACATAATTCCTCAAACAAGTCTTTGTTTGGAGTCATGTTCCAAGTGCACCCAGAATCCATAATCCACTCCTTCGACGGGTTGTTGCTCGAAACCACAAGAGCATCAGATGAGTTGAAATCATCTTTAACAATAGCTGCATTACCATTATCCTTTCCTCCATGAACATTCAGGCGTTTAGGGCACACTTTTCTTGTGTGACCCTCCTTCTTACAATGATAGCATTGAATACCAGATGCTTCACCATTGTAAAACTTCTTCTGACTTTTACCTTTCTTCTTGTTGAACTTATTATCCTTTTGCAAGAATTTTCCTTTAACGGCCAAACCTTCATCAACCGTCAAAGGTTTATGCTCCTTTCGTTCGTTCAAGTCCTTCAAATACAAGGCTAATTGAACGTATTCAAAGGTCAGGGACTCCCTTCCATACAAGAGAGTTTCTTTGAAGTGAGCATGTGATCTAGGCAATGCGCACAACAACAACAGCGCTTGATCTTCATCATCGATCTTCACATCAATATTTTCAAGATCAAGAATCAGCTTGTTGAACATATCCAACTGCAAAGCCAAACTTTGTCTTCAATCATCTTAAATGAATACAAAGCTTGCTTTAGGTAGATTCGATTCACCAACGATTTGGTCATGTACAAACTTTCAAGTTTCGCCCATAACCCTGCCGCCGTCGTCTCCTTTGATACATGTCGAAGAACATTATCACCAAGGCTCAACAAAATTGCACTGTGGGCCTTCTCTATCATTGTCATCTTCTCAACTGCCGTTAACGCTTCGTTCATGGCAAATTCTCCCTTCAATGCTTCCAAACAACTTTGTTGAAGCAGTAGGACTTTCATCTTCAAGCGCCACATACCGAAATTGTTCACTCTGGTGAACTTTTCAATCTCATGCTTTATCGAAGGCATCTTCTCCATTCTCACCGCACCAATTTGTTGTGAATTGGATGCCTTAGAACAAAATATAAACTTTTTGTTAAATGATCAAGAAATAATTAGGGTAGGAACAAGAATGAAGAACACGATGAACACAAGGATTGGTTATTAACTGATATTCTTTCATTTATCTTAAATCAAGATTACAAGTATACAAGAATAACAAATAACCCTCTCACCCTAAAATAGGATTTGCAGTATGCAATGATGAGAGACTAGTATGCTATTTATAATAAACCTAACATACTAAAATAATGGGCTTTTATCACAAATACCCATTACAAGCTAACTTAGGGTCCAAGCTAACTTAACCAATTGGACATAACAAACATGCCCAATTCGATGCTGACAATCCTAGCATCCTTCGACACTACAAGCTAGAACACACTTCGACTACAGCTTGTAACACTTCGACAACAACATGTGAGAAAACTTTAATTGCATGCTAAACTCTGTCAAACCGTCAAACTAAGATAATGCCTTCGACCCAATAGAGTTCGATCCAATATCTCACAATGTGCTTTTTGATTTCAATGATTTTGAATTAAGTGCTTATTTGAAATTAACATGAGTTGACTTTAATTGAACTTTTGAAGGATTTTTGAATTTTAATGATGAATAAATGTGAAATAGGTTGATTTGGTGCTTCATTGTCCGAAGGGTTAAGTATGTTTTTGGTCTCGCTAAATATCTCAAATTTTGTTTTAAGTCCCTCTAAATATTTCCTTCGAAGAATGGTCCTCCTAAAAATTTGAATTTTAACTTTTGGTCCCTCATAACTAAATCGTAGCTAAAATGGTCTCTAATGTCGTCGCTAAATAAAAAATCGTCACTAAAATCGTCGCTAAGTTGTAAAAATCGTCGCTAAGTTGTAAGAACTGTCGCTAAAATCGTCGCTATGTTGTAAGAACCGTCGCTAAATTGTAGGAGGGACCAAAAGTTAAAATTTAAATTTTTAGGAGGACCATTCTTTGAAGGAAAATCTTAGAGGGACTATATGAAGTTTGAGATATTTAGAGGGATCAAAAACATATTTAACTCTTGTTTGAATTTCATAAAGTTCATTCGTCGGAATGAATATTTGTTATTGATTATTTGATTTTACGCGTAGAAACTTGTTTCTGAGAAAATATTTGTTGATGATTGTTGATTTTCATGAGCCGATGCATAATTTTGATGTGATTTAATTGTTGTTTGACTTGATTCGACGTTGAGATCTTTGATCCGGTTAATTGTTTCGACACTTGATATCATCACAAGATAATAAGATTCGGCTATGATCCGAGTGGAATCTAATAAGGTTGGCAAGTTTGACAGTCGAGAACAAGTTCAGTAGAATGGTTAACCATTAAATTATAATGAATTTAGGTCTTCGTTCCTATCAGCCTTAAATGCTTCACACTTTATGCTCGGAGGGACTATGTACATCCTGGGAAGGTCATCCTAAGTATTGGAGACCAATAACTCATTGGATTTTAGCACTTCTCCCATTTAGAACTCACATTTGGGGGACTGTGTGAATCCGAAGAAGGTCGTCTCGGTTGATCGACTTCATGGGCTAAAGGGTTAAGTCACGGGAAATCCAGTGTGGCGTTTGTTACACCGAGCATCTCACTATTTCACTTGACTTGTGGTGGAAGGGTGGATTTGATGACGTCGAATTCACTTTTCTTTCGCTGCCTTTCAGGTACCGTGGCCCAACCAATCAAGGAGACACATGGAGAAGGTCCGAGAAATCTTCGACGTGTTCGTCGTGCCATAGATTTCTCATGGATTGCGCCTGAACCGCGAGATTACAAGTCTGAGTTTGCTAATGACCCTTCCTCGGCCTTTAACGTGATCGATGACTTGGACGACGAAATGGATCCTTCATGGGCATTCCAAATCCCTGGTGAGTCTAGGAGGATATGCTCGGCCTACGCATCGACGCGGTATCTTATGTATGAGTTTGCCTTTCGAGAGGCGGGGATGCACATGCCCTTCACAAGTTTCCAGGTCGGGGTCTTCACGTGGCTAGAATTGGCCCCCTCGCAACTTCATCTGAATGCCCTGACTTTCATGAGGGTCTTCGAACTGGTCTACTGATATCTCGACATTAGGGCCACTCTGCCCCTCTTTTTCCAGATTTTCCATCTTTAGAGGCAAATGATCATAAATCTTCATGCATGGGTGTTGTTTAAACAGTCCGGGAAGTTGTTTCGGCCTTATCTGGAGTCTGTCCCATATTTCAAGGGGTGTTTCTATGTTGTGGAACCAATAACCAGGGAGTCCGAGGATACACTCTTCATTAGGTCTTTGGAAGTCGACAAATAGGGCAAAGAGGTCGAGAGGACGAAGGCACAGTTCTTGTTGGAGTGGGAGAAAAAACACTATGATCGGGGAGCTAATTTTTACTTCGTGAAACATGAGAAATTAGACATGCAGGATCAAGTCTCGTATGACAAGCTGGAGAACTATGTTAAAAGTTTTACCCCAGCCATCTGTGTGGATCGGGAGGGTAATGTCCTCCTAAATGATCGTGGGAGATCAAGATAGCTCGTCGGTTCATAAACACTAAGACCCTTCTAGACTGTCAATCAGACGAGGGTGTGCTAGTACTTCTAGGTAACTTCCCCGCGGACCCTCGGCGGGTGTTTTTATTTTGATCATGCTTCCGTTTTCTAAATTGTTTTTTTGTTTGCAGCTCGAATGACGGCTTTCGAGGAACACATGCTAAAATTGAAGCAAAAAGCTGCCCGTGGTCCAGCCAACGATCGCGTTGATGAACTGCATGAGCAGGCGAGGACAGGGAATCAGGCGGGCGGATCCACTCCTTCCCCTCGAACTGACCTTGGGTCGTCTCCTGAACATCCCTTGAAGATGAGACGTGGGGAGCATCTGGAACAAGGGGTTCCGGGGGCGTCACTGGAGGTCGGGGAGACTTTTGTGCTGCCCCCTGCTACGGAAACCGAAATATCTTTGACAATGTAAACTCCCTGGGGGTGTAGGAGGATGAAAGGGAAGCCATCCTCTCGACTGATAAGAAGACCCGGAAACAAGACCTCAACATTGATGTTGCTGCTGTCATTAGGGTGCTCGACATGGTGTTGACGCTGAATGATGAGGTCGCCTCCTCAAAAGCCACTCTCGACCACGCTCGTGACATAATGTATGAGTTAGAGACCCAGAACAGTGATTACCATAATGAAGTTATGAGGCCTCAAGGGAAGCATGATAGGCATGTTCAACTGGCCAAAAAGATGAACGAGTTGAGATCCCAGGTGGACCCCTTGACCATAGAGAACAAGTAGTTGATTGCTCACGTGAAGGAGCTCGAGGAGCTAGCGGCCCCAGCTGAGGATGAGTCCGCCTAAGATAAGGGTCTCTCTTCAAGGAGGGATCTGGTCGGCAGGATTCGAGTGCTCGAAGATGACACGATGGAGGCCCTTACATTTGGGTTTAACCAAGTCATCCATCAAATGAAGATAGTCAATGGTGGGGTCGAACTAGTGACCGAGGGGATTGGTCCCTTTCACAGAGTGGTAGATGGGAAGATCAAGCCTCCGCCTAACGTCTAGAAGGTTGTATTTTTAGTTTGTTGGACCTGCGCATCCTTGTTATGTCTAGCCTGCATGCCGTTTTATTTTACTTGTTTGGAACTTATTGGGCTAAGCCCCCGCACGTTTGGTTTGGGCCTGCGAGCCCGTTTTGTAATATTTTGTTGGCCTGGATGGTCGAATTATTAATATTATTGTTCGCTTAGATATTTTATTTGCTCGACCTTGTGATTTTTTCCAGCATATATGCCGAAGGGGCGGTCTCGGGGACCGTTGGGTGAGGCCATAGTCGCGTTTGGGACTCTGGCTTCGGGGTGTGAACTATCCGTCGCGAGTCAGACGTCCTACCATTTGCCCTTCGTCGTCCATGGAGCTTGTTCAAGTGTCTGTGTCGTACAGATGTTCCGCTCGAGCGTCAACGGGGAACTATTTGTGCGTTAGTTTCGGGCATGCGCTAGTACCATTCTACGAATCGTGGCCGAGCGACCTCCTGCTGGTGGGAAGGTTCGTCGACGCCTAAGTTCTTGGGGAGAAGTTGCGGGACTTACCTGTAATATTATTTTAGCTTTTTAGCGTTCCAAGGTCTAGGGAGTTTCACTCTGGCGAGATTTTCTAAATAATACACCCTAGTTCCCGTTTTTCCACAGACGCAGTAGGGGCCCTTCCAGTTGGCGGCCAGCTTCCCCTCGCGAGATTCCTTTTGATTCCTCCGCAGGACCAGGCTTCCGACTTCAAACTATCGCTTGATGACTTTGGCGTCGTGGCACAGAGTAATCTGTTGCTTCAGCCGGGCTTCGCAGAGGGTTACCCCGAACGAATTTTATCGACCATATCCAGCTCCTCATGTAGTGCTTTGTCGTTCATCTCCTTGTCCAACGGAAATTCGGTGCGTCGCAAGGGTTCCCTGATTTCTACGGGGACGACCGTCTTTATTTCGTTTGTCAATCAGAAAGGCAATTCTCAGTCGTCGAGTGCGGCGTTGTACGGTAGGCGCACAACACACTGTCTAGTTCCTCGACCCATCTCTTTTGGCTTCACCCAGTCGCCGTTTGATCCATCGCAAAAGGAATCTGTTTCCGACTTCGGCTTGGTCGTTGGTTTGTGGATTCTTGACTAAGGTGAAGTGCTTCCTTGTGCCCAACCTTGAGACAAAGATCTGAAAATTATGGTCGGTGAATTGTGTCCCATTATATGTTATGAGTGCCTGTGGGATTTCGAAGCGAGTGAGGATGTTTTGTTTGTAGAAGCGGAGGATGTTGAAGGATGTGATCTTGGCGAGGGCTTCAGCCTCTATCCACTTTGTGAAATAGTTGATGGCCATGATGAGGTTTTTGTTTTGATACGAGCATTGCGTGAAGGGCCCGAGGATGTCCATTCCCCACCAACTAAAAGGCCAAGCGGGGGTGAGCGTTTTGAGCTCGTATGGTGGAGCTATATGCATGTCAGCGTGACGCTAGAACTTATCAAATTTTTTTACGTGCTCCTTCGTGTCTTGTTACATAGTGGGACAATAGTATCCTGCTCGCAATGCCTTTCGGGCGAGAGATCGTCCACCTAAGTGTTGGGCGTTGATGCCCTCGTGTGTCTCGTGCAATAAGCCGTATACTTTGGACTCCTCGAGGAACTTTAGGAGAGGGATGGATAACCCACGTCGGTACAAGCGTTTCTCAAGGACGACGTAGGAGCATGCCTGGCGTTTGGTAGAGGCGGCTTCCTTCTTGTCCGCGGGCAGTTCCCCTTTGGTTAAGTAGTTGAATACTAGAGTCATCCAGCAATCTGCGTCCCCAATGGCGTGTATGTCGAGCATGGGAGAGGGCCTCTCGATGCTTGGTCGGGAAAGGGACTCCTGGATTACGGATTTGTTTCCTCCCTTCTTTTGGTGCTCCCAAGTTTCGAAAGGATATCAGCTCGAGTGTTTTGCTCTCGGGGAAGGTGTTTGATTTCAGCCCAAACGAAGCTCTTCATTTTTTCTTTTACGAGGTTGAGATACTCGATGAGATTATCGTTTTTAGTATGGTACTCTCTGAGGACTTGCGATGCGACGAGTTGGGAGTCCGTAAATATCTGGATCTCTCGTGCGCCCAGATCCTTGGCCAACCTTAGCCCGGCGAGTAATGCTTCGTACTCGGCTTGATTTTTCGACGTTGGGAACAAGAGGGTAAGGGAGTATTCGATGACAACACCCTCTTCATTTTCAAGGAGGATGCCCGCCCTTCCCGCCGTCAGTCCATCTCTTGTCTCGGAGAAAGCTCTTGGCGGTCATTTCGTGACAACAACCAATGCATGGGATTTTAAACCCTCATATTGGATGTCGTCGAAGAGTTTGAGCATACGCTTGACCATGTCCGATCGGGCTAGGAGTTGTTTTATAGGCTGCTCGGTCCTTACGATGATGGTATGGGCAAGGAAGTAGTACTGAAGCCTCCTCACTGTAATGACGAGGGCTAAGGAGACCTTTTCGATCTGCTAATATCTGGTTTCGAGTCCCTGCAACACTTTGCTCGTGAAGTTTGAAAAAGGGAAGTGCGTGTTGGGCGGACTTGGCTACGAAACGGGAGAGTGAGGTGAGCATTGCCGTTCAAGACTTGAATGGATTTCTTGGAGCTGAGCGTGGGCAATTCAGAGAACGCCCGACATTTGTTGAGGTTGGCTTTGATTCCTCGCTCGGTGAGGTAGAAGCCCAGGAATTTTCCCGCCTTAACACCAAAGGTGAATTTCTCCGGATTGAACCGCATTCGACATCGTCGGGCTCGGTCGAACACCTTTTTTAGATGAGCGGTGTGATCGATCTTTGTGCAAGATTTGATGATCATGTCTTCCATGTAGACTTCGAGCATGTCTCCAATCTTGTTGCAGAAGATCTTGTTCATCATCTGTTGGTAAGTGGCGCCCACGTTCTTCAGCCCAAAGAGCATTACGTTGTAGTAATAGTTGCCCGAAGCTGTCATGAAGGTCGTGCAACTTTTGTTGCTCATCTCCATTGGTATCTGATTATAAACTTAATAAGCATCCATAAATGATAAGGGTTTATCGCCGGCCGAGTTATCGACCAGCATGTCCATTTTAGGTAAAGGAAAAGCATCTTTAGGACATGCCCAGTTAAGATCGGTATAGTCAACACACATCTTCCATTTTCCATTAGATTTTTTGACGAGTACAACATTGGAGAGCCAAGTTGAATACTTGGCCTCGGAAATAAAATTCGCCTCTAGGAGGTCTTTAACATCTTTTTCAGCAGCCTCTGCTTTTTCGGGAGACTGGCTACGCCTATGTTGTACTACGGCCTTAGCGGTCGGATTTATTTCTAGATGATGACAGGCGATCTCAGGGTCGAGTTTGGGCATCTTTGCGGCACTCCAGACGAATAGGTCCGCATTGCCTATAAGGTAGGCTTTGAGCTTCTTCTTGGATAGGTCGGGGAGCCCTGCTCCAATCTTCACACATTTGTCGGGATCCTCGCCTAGAGGAACGAGTTCGAACTCGTCGTTTGGGATCGAGCAGAGGGGATCTTGGTTTCCGCTCCTGTTGTACCCCAAAATTTACCCTCTTCATTTTTTATATATAAATAATTGGCTAACACTTAATTAATAGGTGCATCGCATACATATCATTCATGCATTGATCATGGGTTCGAGATTTTCCAATCGTATGAATCTGTATAATTCTGAAGAAGAGGTTTGTTTCTCAAAAGTTGAATATTTGAGGTTCTGTCAATTCGGGCGTCATTTCAATATGCAAGCGTGTCCAGAAGCTTCTGATTATTATCTCGCAAGTTTTGGTATTCTGATCGTCTATCAGGTGGATGTTGATTACAATTTCAAGCTACAATGTGTTATGGTCGGATATTTGAACCCGAACTGATTCTATGGCCTTCCGTGAGTTGTGAAGCATTGGTATTTGGCTTATCGATCTACGCGATTTATCAGAAAATCAAGAACGAACAGATAAAATGATATTTGAGCGCGTGTATCAGAAAGTCAACAAAAGTCAAAGTTTGATTGAGTGGAGTTTTTGGTGAAAATTACGGTCAAAAGTCGACATTTGAGAAAATGCGATCATTTGCTGAGAAAAATCGGAAAAATCGGGTGAAAATGAGGTTTCTTGCATTTTAAGTAATCTTGGACTTAGAAAATTTTTCTAAGTTTTAAGGTACTTTGTGTTCACGGAGCCATGTTGCCGCATCCGTATCTTACCGTCGTGGTCGGAAGTTTGTGAATTGATAGTCGTTGGAAGAGCACATTTCATACTCCGACTTTGTCTGGTGAAGATTTTTGAAATGCTCAATTTGAGTTATGAAGCTCAAATTTGAAGTTCATAACTTTTGAAGTTTTACACTTAGTAAAATTTTGAGTGTTTTAACATGTTCAAGCGCTCGACTTGAGGCAATTTACACGTGTTTGAGGCGTCGATTCGAATTAAGTTCAACATCAAAGTTGTTCATTTAATGGTAATCTAGCGTTGTGAAGAAATCGAATCCATTCGGAAACGTATCAAAAATTACGAGCTCGGAAGTTACGGTTTATCATTTCTCAAAATTCAACACTTAGAAATATTTTGAAGTGTTTGTTTCTACGCTCGAGCTGACAGCTTCAGGGTCGATTTTATCAAAGCTCGTGGCTCCGAATTAAAAAGCGCTTAACTGAAAAGCTGTTCATTTCACGGCAATCTAAAACTTTGCTGAAGAAGTCAAATCCATTCGGGAAATGTATTCTATAACTGTTATCTTTCGATTTTGTGTCGAAAATGAATGCAGCCCGAGTTTTGATGGCATGAAGTATGTGTATGAGATCAAAGATTGGTTTGTTCTTCATTTTAGAAAATGTTGTGCAGCATGGTTTAAAGGTGTCGGGATTGATAATAGAGTGGAAACTTTTTTCGCTGGCTGACTGAAATCCGATTCTCATCGCTGGCAAAACCTCCTGTCATCTAACATTTCCATTCCTCCATTCTTGATCCGTCTAATATCACTCACTTACAACAACTCACCCTCTCCTCTAACAACAACACGTTTTATTTTCCTCTCACAACACCATAACTTGATCTCTCTCGCCGTAACACCGATCTTTTTCTTTCTCTTCCATACACAACCACAACAAACTCCATCCACTGTAATCGATCTCTCCACCTTCTTCTTCTTTTGCGCTGCTAGCCTCCCTCTCATCTGTAACCAACAGCCAGCATTACAACACCATAATTCTTTGCTCTCACTTGCTGTAACAAATCTAACAACCACACTCTCTTCTTTCAACCTTCATCATCATCATCCACAACCATTGCTCGCACCTCTCGTTCTGTTTCAACCAAACGCACTCGTCTCTCTTCGATTTCGAACGCCGCCACTTCTGTCGCCGTTAACACTCGTTCTCATTCTCTCTTCACGCCACGACTCGCTTATCTTTCTGTCCGTAACAAAAACGAATCTTGAAGAATAGAGCCGCCATTGAAACGGTTACAGAACTCTCGCCGTAAGAAGCGGAATTGCAATAAGCTTTGGAACAGTTGCAACGCCGACGAACACTCTTTATTCTCCCTGACTGTTTCATACCGGATTCACTCGTGATAAGCTCAGGAAGACAGTTTCAACGGAACTCACGGAGGCTGAGAATATTGTTATGTTCATCGTCTCGAGGAGTATTTCATGAAGTTTTCCGAAGAAAGCCATGTTCGTGAAATCTTCAAACCGGTAAGTCGTTCGAATTCGCTTCATCATGATAGTTTTGTCATGTTAATTTGTATCTTTTGCATCAACGCGTCTAGAATAATCTGGAATTGACATAGACTCGGATTAGATTGAGTGATTGTATACGACATAGACTCGTTTCCGATCTCGAAATCTCGCAGTGTAATTACCATAGGAGTTCTTTAGAATAGATAGGATTGGATCTCAGATCGGAAGAATAGGCAGCAGGACGAGCGAAACGATGTATCTTCTTTGAAAAATGGTGTTTTCCGGCCAAGCTCCGCCGGAGATTACAATCGGAATCCGGCTCCGGCGGGCTCCTCACCGTGCCCTGGGCGTGGCCTTTCTTCAGTGGCTCATGGTTTACTCCCTAATGGCCAATCCCGATCCAACACGTGGCATGTTATTTTTATTATAAAAAAATAAAATCTGAATTATGACTTAAGTGCAAGCTGACCAATTGATGTCATGTACACATAGAAAAATGTTAAAACGTGACAACATTATTATTATAAAATTCTGAATAAAAAAAGTGTTTTGTTGGACAATTGGACTTAATGGATAAAAATGCAACTGGACTCAGCAAAAATACAGATTGGACTTAGCACAAAAAAAACCATACTGGACTCAAACAAAAAAACTAAACTGGACCAAGAAGTTGGGCTCAGCGAAATTGCTGACATACCCCCTGTATTTCTGGATCCAATGCATTATAACATGATTTAGTTCATTTAGGAATTCTGGTTTACACCCCTCTGTTTCCATGTACATAATACTAACACCTAATCAATTTTGATTTCGATTTCGATTGTTTTGACATGTAAAAAAATCCATAAAAAACATATTATGACATTTTAGGATATTAGAGTATTTTTTACTTTTTTTTTTATTAGAATATATTCTGATTTTTTTTCCGATTCTGATGGTGAACGGTAGTCACCTTAGTCATGCTTGGCTACTGTTTGCACTCCATTTCATGCAGGGATACGCGACGCATACATATGCGGCTCGTTATGTCCATATTCACACACTTTTCCTTTGCTTGCGTTTTGGGTCTAACTCCCTTTTTGCAGGTTTCTCATGTTCGTATATCCACGTATACGTCTTTGTACTTGCCTCTTGGGTCCAACTCCTTTTTTGCTACGCGTTTGTATACCACGTATACATCCGTTTGTCTTTTTGGGTCTAACTCCTTCTTGCGGTGTTTTGCATTTGTACACCCGTGTGCATTTCTATACTTGTTTTTGGGTCTAACTCCTTCTTGCGGTGTTTTGTGTTTGTACACCCGTGTACATCCTTTTGTTTGCTTTTGGGTCTAACTCCCTTCTTGCGGATGTTGTTGCTTCACATGCACAAGCGCATCCTCTTCGCTCTGATGCCTCGAGCTATTCTCACCGGTTTACTCTTATTGCATGGCTGCAATACTTGAAGTTTTCCGGAGCATTTCTATAGCTTGCGTTGCTCTTCGGATTTAATATCCGTCGGGTATTTATTTTACTTCATTTATCGCATTCTCTTACAGCTTTCCTAGATATCATGAGAAGTAGGGCTTTACAGCTTTCTTTTGCCATGAGAAGTAGGAATAGAGATGCATGAAGGAACTTCCGTAGCTGGAGCATGTTCAGGAACCCCTCTAGTTTATTTAAAGACCCGTTTAGGGCAATTCTACTTGTGATCTGTGCATATTTGCTTGTTTGTTTCCTGCAGGTTCCCTTGGTTAGGTTTGGTTCTCTAGCCTAGACTTTAGGATCCACATCCTTTGCATGTTAACATAGGTAGAGATTCCCTCATCTTCAACCATAGGTCTACCCTTGGTTTTTTTCTAGTTTCTTTTACATGTTGCATTGTGAATAAAACTAAAACTTGCTTTTCCTTTCAAAAACAAAACACTTAATAATGGTTTGAACTCCTTTCACAAGGTAAAAGCAACCAACCAAGACAAACTCTTTTTTCGCTTACGGGCGCATTTTCTTTTGTGTTTAAAACCTTTTCACAAGTAAAAAAACACAAAACACACCAAAACAAGTGAGCTGAACTACGGCGCTCTGACTTTCCCATTGCACGCGGGAATACGTAGGCATCTTGTCACGGGGCTCGATCGAGCGAACTTTGTAAATACTTCCTTCTTTTCCTCGTGGTTTCTTATTTTCTCCTTTCTTTTGCATGCATGATTAGCGATTAAGCATAGATATAACACACCCTTTTAGACAGAAAATAGAAGTGGATACCGTAGAGTACTACGGGCGTGTAGGGTGCTAATACCTTCCCTTCGCGTAATAGATTCCCTTACCCTATCTCTCGGTCGCAAGACCGTGCCTTATCCCTTTTAGGTTTTCGCGATGCGTTTGCCTTTCTCCTTTTGTGAGATAAAAAACGTTCGATGGCGACTTCATTGATATAGTTATCGGATGATGTTCAGCCGGTTGTTTCAGCTGGAGACTTCACTGGGGATCGTGCAGACCTGTGCTGGTCCGATCAGGAGTCGATCCTAGCTTTTATTTTCATGTCTATTGGGTGTTTATTTATTTGCTTATTTATTTACCTGCTTTATCGCCCCATCCTTTGTATGCTTGCATTGCATTCTATGTGGCATATTTACTGCTTTCATATACTGGTTGGGCTGTTCTATTGTGATCTGTTTCTGATTTGGGTGGGAGTTACATGAGGTAAAAGGCCTCATACCCCGGCCAAGAGACACATAGGAACACATAGGAATAGAGTGGAACATGTCAGATACCGGATGTAGATCTCGTAGTCTGGCATGTCGTCCATGCTTCAGAGGAGGTTCAATCAGGGGGCTATCATCTTCACGTAGGTGATAAGATGTTAGTTTATCTAGGCGAACTAGATCCTGGAGTTACCTTGACCTTACCCAAGCCTTAGTTTCACCTGTGAGTGGGGCGGGATCATGATTATTACAGGTACAGATGGTGACTATGTTCTATTGGTGACTATGTTCTGTTAGTGACTATGTTCTGTTGGTGACTATGTTCTGTCGGTGACTTGGTATTTTCTATTGATGATCTGATGTTTTCTGTTGGTGACTATGATATCATTCGGTGGCATTTTCTAGCCGTTACTCTGTCCGATTTTTGGTTTTTCTTCAATCAGAGCAGAAACAGCGCAACAGTTTGATCAATGTTCATGGAAGTAGTAAACCTATGATCAATGCATAATGTATTTGCATCATAACATGTTTATTTTTAAAAGAAACATGTTTATTTGCATTAAAAGACGAGCATGGAGTCTAACGTACGACTCACTCCCCAGCATCAAATTCTCCAAATGGAATCTATAAGCCCATTACAGTGCATCGTCAACTGACGATCTCATTCCATACACCAGTGAGTGCAAATTTTTTGGTGTACTTGAGTGTTCAATCATCTTCTACCTTCAGGTCACGAAAGACAATCATACTAATCTAACCCTTCAGGTACAAGAAGATAGAACAGGAGAAACTGTTATACCCCAAAAATTTTCCTCCTATTTCTCAAGACAATCCACATCTCCATACTCAAGAATTTCTCAAGGGTTGACCAGATGAACCCTCTCCTAAGCGATCAACCCACAACTATGGTTTTGATTCTCTCAAGTCAAAGATGGTTTCTATTGCCTCAAGTGATCATCATACCTCCTCATATGTGTCAAGGTATCATCATGTCAAGTTTCAAGCCTCATAACTCAAGTTTGCTCAGTCAATTGCTCAGATGGTTGAAAATTAGTTGTATTGGACAAAAAGTTAATTGTTGTCAACATACAGTCAAACTTCATCATTTTTGGTCAACATCAATATTTTTAAGTCACATTCATCATTTGATCAAGGTTTGATCATGATTCATCAAGAAAACTCAAGATTTGATCAAAAGTCAAAGTTTCTAAATTAGGGTTTCTTAAGAAAAGTCAACTGAACTTTGACCAGGCATAACTTTCACATACTTTATCAAAAAAATTTCCACAAAATATAATTTTGAAAAGAATTCAATTCTATACAACTTAATGTCTCACAAGCTTTGACCAAAAATTCTTCATTTCAGAGATATGGATCAAAACATTATAGGTCCTTCTAAAAGTCAACAAAAAGTCATCTTTTTGCAAAGAAATGTAAATTAGCATGGAAGCTTCAATGAAGATGAAACCAAAAAGAGTGTTTAGAGGACATCTTGAGCTTTCTAAGAAGTCCAAGAACATTTCAAAATGTTGAAAATTGACCAAGATACAAGTTGTGCAAGTTTGACATTTTTGAAGAAGTGCATGAAGAGAAATACTTAGCAAAATCAAATATTTTCCAAATAGGCCAAAGTTTTTGTGATCCAAACTTGTTCTTAAGATTATCCGTGACCTCCAAGACCAATTGCACGTATCCTTTCATTTTATTTTATTTATTTTCGAATTTATTCATTTAAATCCAATTTTAATTAAAATAAAATACTAAAAGTCAAATTAATTGATGCAAGGTTGGATATTTATCATTCTTGAGGTCCAAGATAGTCATGATAGCTTACTCATTTCGTTCAAGACTTAATTGCACAAGATTGAGGCAAATTTGGAAACTTTTGATGCAAATTTGAATGATTGAAAATCAAAATATTTTCTCATCAATGCCATATATTTTCTTCACATCTCTTGACCTAATTTTGCTTCTATTATATATACACAAGACTTCCAGATGCCAAGCGACGAAAATTTTTGCAGGCTGATGAACCCTAGAAAAACTTTAAAAATTCGTGAAGAACAAGCAATCGGCAGACCTAGAATTTGATCGATTCAAGCCATTCGAAGGTTGCAAATCAATTCCTTGTTGCTCTATGAAGCTAATTACATCATCATCATCGATCGAAGCACTCAGAATTGCAAGAACACGATCACGGTTTTCTTTCCAAATTTCAAAATCGGTTTCATACATACATGCACTTCAATATGATTTGAATATATATTTATGTTTGCAATGATATTTCGATGCTTTCTGGATGGTTTAATTGCAGTTTAAGTGCAGGAATCGTGCGTTGCCATTGTTAGGGTTCATAGCTTTGATTTAGGGTTTTCCTATTCAGGCAAAATTGGGCCAAACCATGGGCACCATCGTGTTCAGAGGATTGCTTCCAATCGATCTATGGTCTCACATCTCATTTATCATTCGTATTTTTCAAGTTTTGATTTTTGCAGGGATGTAGCTACGGACGAGCACCGTCAGTATAGGTTTACCCACGAAAAAGCCGTGGGTAAATTTCCCATAAAAATTCAAATCGGGGACGAAGCCATAGCGCGCGTTTTTAAATTATATTTTAAATTTTGTTTTTAATATATATTATTTTCGTTCTGTTTCATAACATCCAGCAAGCCCACGTTGGCCTGGATTGGCACAAGTTGAAAGTTGGAGCTATGCTCACCCACGTTGGCCTGGATTGGCACAAGTTGAAAGTTGAAGGCTCATGCCTTGTTAATGCCTCGATAAACTGGCATGATTTTAAGTTGGGAGTTCTGCTCCAAATGGTACCACATGCATTTGCATAATTGAGTCACATATTGAGTCGCGTGTTAAAATTGTTGGTATTATTCGTTATTTGTTGATTGTCATTGTGATGTTGTTATAAGTTGTTGCTGCTATAAGTTGTTATTGTTGTGAGTTGTTGTTGTTATAAGCTGTTGTTGCTATAAGTTTCCGTTGTTATAAGTTGATGTTTTTATTAGGTTGTGTTGATTTAAGTTGTTACGTTGATTAAATAAAATGCCTTCTTGTTATTATTTAGTTGTTTGTTGGTTGTATGAATAATCACTGAAGCATTGATTTACCTTATCTGAATTCTAATATATTATTTATCATATGATTTATTAGATTGTTAGATATCTCACCCCTTCTGTTGTGATGTTGCCTCTACGTGGATAACGTGCAGGTAATGAAGAACAAAGGTTTAGTTGCTGTTAGTTCGAGTCGGGTTGTCGCTCTGATACGTAACACTCGGGGGGATGAACGCTAGTTGTTTTGCTATTTTGATTTTGTTGTTGAATAACTATGTTGATATATGAAAAGTAATTGTTGACTTTAAATTGTTTTAAGTTGAAAATATGCTATGACATCCAAGTTGATTAATGTAGTTCCGCTGCTTAATATTAATAAAGTTGATTCATGTTGTTTCGTTTCATCTGAGTTTAGGTGTTATGTATCTGTGTTAGCGTGTTGTTGTTTTAGTTGAATTGTAATACTCCAATTGTTTGTTGAAAAGAATTTTATAACTCTGATTTTCATAATAATTACCGGGGTAGAATTGGGGTGTTACAAAGTGGTATCAGAGCAGGTCGGTCTGTCCGGCCAGTGTTGTCTAACGTTGTTTACTTCCTTCGTACGCGACATGTGTGTGGAACACTGTTGGTACTTGTTGCTTTTTGATTGACTGTTTGCAGGAATTAAGTTGAAGCTAAGTGGGGGAGAAGCTTTGCTTCTCGGATGTGTTTAGTTGAGAGATATCAGATTAGTATGTTACTGACGGATACGGTGCAAACGTTGTAGGAGCCTTGCCGTTTCTCGAATTCGAAGGTGGTAAGAATTTAAGATTTGGTTGTTTGACAAGTTGGGATGTATTGGAAAAGAATAGTTGCTATGAGATAGAATTTAGTAAGTTGATTGTTTAAGTAGGCCATGCTGTGGAATTATTGGGATTGATTTAAAAGTTGTAGAAGTTGTTGGAGTTGTTGGGATCCTTGAATCATGGATGCAAGTTGGAAAAAGAATACTATTAATGTTAGTAATGACGATTTAATCTCTACTATGGTTGTCGGCTATCTATTGAAAAATTGAGGAACTGATCACCCTTAATCTCTTGTTGATAGTATACGAGATCATGTTGGATGATATAAAATTGTTTTGCTATCTTAATGGTAAGTAAGAAGTGGGTGCTACGACGAGAATGTTGTTAAGTGAGGATACCATGTTGTACAAGAAATTAAGCGAGTTGTAGTTGTTACTATTTTGTAAGATATTGTTTTAAGGTATTGCTAAAATGGTTGGCAAGACAGTAACGATTATGTTTCAAGAGTATTGGAAGATTAACGTTTGCATATTGGATTTAACCATGTTGAGTTGTTGTTATATCAGAAAGATAGTAGTCGAAGTGTTACCAAACGCAACTGAGGATCAGAGAGTTGGAAGCGAAGTTGAGGATGCTTGTGTCGGATAGACTTTCGAGGACGAAAATATTCTAAGTGGGGGAGAGTTGTAACGCCCGGAAATTTAATTAATTATTTAATTAAATTATATAAGAAATTATTTATTGGAGTTAGTCGAAGTTGGGAATTATCGGAATTATTATAAGAGGCGTTAATTGGATTAATTGTTGATTAGCCGATAGATAATAATAATAATAATAATAATAATAATAATAGTTGACTATTAGTAATAATAATAAAAATTAGAATAAATTGTTGGGCTTAAATGGTTGAAATTAGTAGAAAGAGAGGTGTAGAGAAATAGGTCCAATAAGAGAAATATAATTATTAGACATTAGTTATTATAAATAATAAGAAATTAGGTTTTTGGAGAGGTTGTTAGAAAACAAGGAGAAGAAAAGCGAAAAGAATAGTATACGTGAAAAGAGGAAGAAAAAGAGGAATAGGCTTGGGAGAAAAACTGCCGTCGCGAGAAAATTGTAGATCGAAAGCCAAATCGAAAATTCGAACGGAACTCCGTAGAGCGACCTTCAATTTTAGGTAAGGATGGGGTTCTAATTTTCTAATGGATTGTATGATGAGTAGTATGTGAGAATTAGGATAATGGGAAATTTACTATGCATTTGTGGTTGTTCTGTTTGGTGAGAAATTATTTGATGTGAAAAATTATAATTTATTACGAATGATATATGACCCTGTATGATGGAATTGGGGTCCGAATCTCTAATAGGTGGTATAATTGTGGGTAGATGATGATATTGAATGTTAGGTAAGGGTGAGTGTTTACATGGTTATTGGTTTTTATGATAATGTATTAATAAGTAGAAACATGTTTAGTTTGAATCCCTAAATTTTGCGGGTTGAAATTGTTAGGTTTTGATGATCAATTTTTAATATGTGATAATTAATTGTGTTTGGAATTGATATATCGGTGAAATTGAGGGATAAACTGATAACCCAATTTAATATAAGATAGTACAGTAGCAGCCATGTGTCGAAAACAAAATAATATCAAATTGATATCCATGTAGTTAGTTTAGTTACATGAATAGTGTGGTTTACATACCAATTGATAGACAGACTCGTGTTTCTGTTCTATATATTCATGATAATTGAAATATATATATACTAAGTGTTCATGTTAGTGTAATATGGCTAACTTTTCATTAAGATACATTCCATTGGCATTTATAGTGTAACGAAATCACTTATATAGATCCCAATTGGAATCGGAATATTAATTGTTGTTACTATAGCGACTTATGTTTTGGGATAGACATAACAATTGATATGCACTGTAGCTGCGACTAGGAGTATAAAATCAATTTAAGTCTTTGTAAGTTTATTATATAATATTTCAATAGTTAATTATAATAATAAATAATAATAATAATAATAATGATTATTATTATTATTATTAATTATTATATTAATAATTTAGTGTTATTAATATAATAATTTTTAAGAGTTTTGGAATTAGAGATAAACAATTAGATCAACGAATTAATTTAAATTACTTTCTATTCCGTTAGAGTTGTTAATAGAGTTGTTAGAGTTGTCAATAAAATTATTTTGAGATATTACAAATCATATTTTAATTGTATTGGATAATCCGGACATGTTTAGAGTTCTCAGAGTTGTTTTTGAGTTATTTAAAATTAAATCTAATAAGCCGTAGAATAAAAGGGAAAGGTATTTGACCCTTTAGAGTTGTTTACATACAAGAGTTGTCGGTAGAGCAATTTTGAGCACCTGAGAGTTATTTTAGAATTGTAGGGATCGTGGTAGAGTGATTTATAATTTATTGAGAATTATGTCAAGTTATAATTATATATTATTATGACATTTTTATGAGTTAAGGGTATAGAATAAGTTATATATTTGTAGGTGATAAATTGTGTCGTGTTGTTTCCGTTGAATTGTTGTTGTTGTTTGCTGGTATTGATGTTGTTAATAAATTGCGAAGTTGTAAATTATGTAGTAATTGTTGTTGTTTGCTGGTATTGATGTTGTTAATAAATTGCGAAGTTGTAGATTGTGAAGAAATTGGTTGTTGTTTGCTCGTATTAATTTTATTGATAAACTATTATTATTGTGATACGTTGATGAAGTTGTAGGTCGTATGACCAACGTTGATAAGTTATTTTGCAGTTGATGAAGTTGGCCTATGGTCAATGTTGAATAAGTTGAATTGTTCTAATTTATGGACATGCTTGAGTTGTAGGTCGAATGACCAGTGTTGATCTAGTTGTTGTTGTATGTTGTTGTTGTTGTTGCATCGTTGTGTATTTGTTGTTGAAGTTGAGGTCGCATGGCATACATTGCATTATTAAGTTGGCCTGGATTGGCAATTTTTATGTTGGAGCTATGCTCACCCACGTTGGCCTGGATTGGCACAAGTTGAAAGTTGAAGGCTCATGCCTTGTTAATGCCTCGATAAACTGGCATGATTTTAAGTTGGGAGTTCTGAGCCAAATGGTACCACATGCATTTGCATAGTTGAGTCACATATTGAGTCGCGTGTTAAAGTTGTTGGTATTATTCGTTATTTGTTGATTGTCATTGTGATGTTGTTATAAGTTGTTGCTGCTATAAGTTGTTATTGTTGTGAGTTGTTGTTGTTATAAGCTGTTGTTGCTATAAGTTTCCGTTGTTATAAGTTGATGTTTTTATTAGGTTGTGTTAATTTAAGTTGTTACGTTGATTAAATAAAATGCTTTCTTGTTATTATTTAGTTGTTTGTTGGTTGTATGAATAATCATTGAAGCATTGATTTACCTTATCTGAATTCTAATATATTATTTATCATATGATTTATTAGATTGTTAGATATCTCACCCCTTCTGTTGTGATGTTGCCTCTATGTGGATAACGTGCAGGTAATGAAGAACAAAGGTTTAGTTGCTGTTAGTTCGAGTCGGGTTGTCGCTCTGATACGTAACACTCGGGGGGATGAACGCTAGTTGTTTTGCTATTTTGATTTTGTTGTTGAATAACTATGTTGATATATGAAAAGTAATTGTTGACTTTAAATTGTTTTAAGTTGAAAATATGCTATGACATCCAAGTTGATTAATGTAGTTCCGCTGCTTAATATTAATAAAGTTGATTCATGTTGTTTCGTTTCATCTGAGTTTAGGTGTTATGTATCTGTGTTAGCGTGTTGTTGTTTTAGTTGAATTGTAATACTCCAATTGTTTGTTGAAAAGAATTTTATAACTCTGATTTTCATAATAATTACCGGGGTAGAATTGGGGTGTTACACGTAGGACATTTACTTTCCGCACTTTTACATTCCGCACTTTACTTTTCTGTACATACTAACTGCTTAATTGTATAGTAACTAGGGTTTGTATGGTAAGATAAAAATCCATCTTAGATCACCCTAATTCAAGACTAATAATATCTGAACTCAACACACTCTTTCACACATGCACCCCCTTAGGGTATCCTCTTTTGTTGCCTTTCGAATACAATGGTCATGTCCCTCGAACATAGGGGTACCATTAGCAAAGACGCTTACGAATAACATCATCATAGTCCCTTCGATATAAAGATCATATTCCCTCAATGACCCTCGATGTTGCCTACGAATATATGATCTCGTCCCTCGATTGTTGCCTACGAAAAGTGATGATCCTCCCTACGAAATTGCTAAGGTATACTTACAATGTTGCCTTCAATGACCATACCATGACCCTACGATTGTTCCTTCACACCCAACAGATAAAGTTACCTACCAACTAATGGTATGTATATCCTTATCCTAAAGGAGAAGGAAAAATAACAAGAAACGACCAGTCTGAGTAGGTAATGAGACTCTATTGCTTGCTCCAATCAAAAATTATTTTTCACACCTCACGCTTTTCAAACACTTTGTATACATTCCAACGAGAATCACTAAAAAGTTAAAACATTTATGAACACTTCGTGTACACTCCAACGAGAATCATTACGAAGTCAAAGTGAAATGTCTTTCAAAATACTTTTCCAAAGCACACACACAATACAAATTAAAGTGATATAAGTAATTAAGAGCCCGTAGATAACTACGGATGAAAAGGGTGCTAATACCCCTTTTCATAACTACCTCCCTTACTCAGAATCTAACGAAGGTCTTTTCCTGTTCTTTTCACCTTCCCTTTATTGGATAAAAGAAAATTCGGTGGCGACTCTTGCTATCCGCAACATTTGCGATAAAACGCAAAACAAACAAGTCAGTTCTCCCACCGTATTACAGTGTCGTTATCACTTCTCGATAAGGTTTTCATACTTCGTTCACTATCAGAATCTGCTTCGACTGCACCAACAACATGGCCGAGTATGAAGCTTGTATTTTTGGGATCGAAGCAACAATTGATTTAAGAATCAAAATCTTAGCGGTATATGGTGATTCTGCTTCGATAATCAGTGAAATCAACTGAGATTGGGAGACTCGCCATCCAAAATCAATTTCGTATCGAGAGCATGTTATGAAGTTGATCCCATATTTCGACGAGATTACTTTCGATCATATCCCAAGAGAAGAGAACAATTTGACAGCCGCCTTGGCTACATTGTCATCCATGTTTAAAGTTAGATGGGCAAATGAGGCCCCCTCTATCACTATTTTGAGGTTGGATGAACCTGCATTTTTATATGAGATAGAAGAAGAGGTGGATGAGAAACCTTGGTTCTATGACATCAAAACGTATCTCGAGACGAAAGAATACCCAGAGGATGCTTCCATCACTGATAAAAAAGCTCCGCGGAAGTACTCAGCCAAGTTTTTTTCTCAATGTGGGTGTTTTGTACAATAGTGTTATACTCCAAAATTTGCCCTCCTATTTCTCAAGACAATCCACATCTCTATACTCAAGAACTTCTCAAGGGTTGACCAGATGAACCCTCTCCTAAGTAATCAACCCACAACTAGGGTTTTGATTCTCTCAAGTCAAAATTAGTTCTAATGAATCAAATAGTCATCATACCTCCCCATATGTCTCAAGGGATCATCATGTCAAGTATGAAGCCTCATACTCAAGTTTGCTCAGTCAATTTCTCAAATGGTTGAAAATCAGTTGTATTGGACAAAAAGTCAACTATGGTCAACATACAGTCAAACTTCATCATTTTTGGCCAACATCAAGATTTTGAAGTCACATTCATCATTTGATCAAGGGTTAATCATGATTCATCAAGAAAACTCAAGATTTGATCAAAAGTCAAAGTTGCCAAATTAGGGTTTTTTGGACAAAAGTCATAAGAACTTTGACCAGGCATAACTTTCATATACTTTATCATAAATTTTTCCACCAAAGCTCATTTTAAAGAGAATTCAACTACAACTTCATGTCTCACAAGCTTTGGCCAAAAATGCTTCATTTGAGAGTTACGGATCAAGACATTATAGGTCCTTCTAAAAGTCAACAAAAAGTCATCTTTTTGCAAAGAAGTGTACATGAGCATGGAAACTTCAATGAAGATGAAACCAAAAGGAGCTCTTAGAGGACATCTTGAGCTTTCCAAAAATTCCAAGAAAACTCCCAAATGATAAAAATTGAGCAAGTTGTGGCAAGGGGAAAATGGGAAATTATGAAGAAATGCATGGAGGGAAATACTAAGCAAATTCAAATTTTTTCCAAATGGGCCTATATTTCTTTGATTCAAACTTGTTTCTAATATTGCCAGGGACTTCTAAAGCCCATTTGAACGTCATGCTTGAAATTATTTTATTTATTTTTTATTAATTCAATTTAATTCAAATTTAATTAAAATAAAATGCAAAAAAATCAAATCAATAAGTGCAAGGCTTATTTTTCAGCATTCTTGAGAGCCAAGTTAACCATCTATAGCTGTCAATTTCGAAATATATTGATTGGCCTGTGATTGGAGCAAACTTGGAAGTTTTTGGTGCAAATTGAAAAGATTAAAGAATCAAATATTTTCTCATTGAATGTAATATATTCTTGACAAAATTCTTGACCTAATTGAGTCCTCTATATATTCACAAGGTTTCCAGACCCTAAAGGACGAATTTTTTGCAGCCAAGAACCCTAGA
The DNA here is from genome assembly GCA_021764765.1 of Vicia sativa. NCBI lineage: Eukaryota > Viridiplantae > Streptophyta > Magnoliopsida > Fabales > Fabaceae > Vicia > Vicia sativa. The sequence continues at coordinate 260,090,288 of CM038793.1, forward strand.
CAAACTCAAAAAAACAGTGGCATCCAAGTGTCATACCCCAATTTTTGACCAAATATACCACCTTACATATGCATCACTGCATCACTAACAGTTCAGACTAGAAAAGATTGTGCATGGCTTCTAGAAGTCAAAAATAAGGTTTCTTCAAAATTTCATTTGTTCAAGATATGATCAATTAGGGTTTCAGTTTCCACTCACTTCAATTGATCTATCTTAATCAATCATCAACATTTGATCTTCAGATTACCAACTTTTTCTCATGATCTACCATGAATCGACCAATTAGGGTTTTGATCCAAGATAGTGAATCATTGACTTTCTGCTCAATGGATGACCTATTTGCTTGAAGATTGATCTTAACATCTTCAATGCAATATCTTGACCTAATTTCTTGATTCAAAGCATTGCAAAAGTCCATGTTTCTTCATCAGACAAATTCTGAACCATCTGATGAAAATTCATCTGCTCAAAAAGGTCAAACTTTGACTTTTGGTCAACCTTTTCAAGACCAAACTTTTTCAATCATAAAAACATTTCAAATAATCCATCATGATCATATAAAATCAAGAAATGTGAAAAAGTCAACAAAAACTCAAGATTTGAAATTTTTCTAACACTTAGAAAAAATTTCAAGTGTTAAGAAACATGGTTTTTCCTCACTTTCATGGCCATTTTTCACCTAGATCCATTTGGATTCAGGAAAAACTCAAAGCATGAAAGTTGTAGCCCTTGTTACAAGCTTTCCAAAATGTCCAAGAACTTGCAAAAACACTTTGTCTAGCTATGCTTTTGATTTTGAAACATAGAGCTCCAAAACCATGGAATTTCAAGTTCATGCTTCAAAATTATAAGTCATTTTTCATAAATCTCCCTTTCTAGAAGCCTTGTTATCAGCTAGGGGTAGATTATAATTGATAAATATCAGTTTTGAATGATTGAGAAGAGGATTGAATCAAAGAGAAATTTCTAACCATGGTTAGAAAGTAACTTTTGCATTAAATGCAAAAGATTCCTTCTTACCACTTAAGCAAGTTGCAAAGCCCTCTCAATGATAGTCATGCCTTGCCATTCAGATTTCTTGGCCTATAAATAGAGGTCATTTCTTCAAATTCAAACTACACCAAAGCTATCATAATCAAGCTTTCCTTCTTTCTTTCTTAAATCCCAAGTTTCAAAGTTCAAAGAGGAAAATTTTGCAATCTTCAAAACCTTGCAAAATCTGAGTAAGTTTAGGTTTCTAACATGTTCTAAACATCAATTAAAAGTTGTTCAAAGCTTGAAACCACCAGAAAAACTGTCCAAACTCAGAATCATCCTCAAAATCCAAAAGCTTGCAATTTATGCCTTAACTTGCCATATCTTAATCTACTTGTGCTAGCTTTGATTTAACACTTTAAACATCATCCATACACTTCATAGAAGTGATCCAGACACTTAGATCACATCTGTAACAACTCCATTTCCAAATTAGAAACTCACTTCAAGAGATTGCAGTTGGAATTGGGTGGAACAACCCAGGCCATTTCAATTCAAGCTAAGCATCCAGATACCTTCCATAGGGTCCAGTGAAGCTATATCAATCATCAAAACACAACTGGAAACACTCTAACAGAGATTTCGATTTCAGTTCGAAGAGGTAAGATACTCAGACTTTGAACTCTATGATTCATGCATTCCAGTTCAAAAATTGCTTGGCCATTTTGTTTCTGCACTCATGTTGATCATTAACCCTCAATCAATTTCATAAATCATGATCCATACACGATTTCATGTTGATTCTTCGAATTAGGGTTCATCTGTCCTCGCTCAAAATTAATCATATTAAGTTCAAAATAAATGAAATTAAACATCACCATCATATTCCTGGGTTCAAAACGAGCAACTTTGATGTTTACATCTTTTAATTTCATTGTGAAATGAAGAATCTATGGCTTGAGGAAGATTGAAGAAGATGATGAACATTGCGCGCATTTTCTGTTTGTTTTTCAAATTCAAATAATTCGTTTATAATATAATAACATGGAACAAAATAAATAAACGGATGTATAGCCACCCCAGTGGTAGTCAGCGCGCTTTTCAAGTCCTTTGCCTTGCCTATGGTCCAGGGTTCGAATCCCCCTGAGACCATTTTGTCATTTTTTCCACTTTTCCTTCATTTTAAAACATTTTCAAAGACTTGTTTCAATTATAATTAAATAAAGGCATGTAAATAACAAGATAAACACATGGCTCAGTGGTAAAGCTTTTCACTTCTAAGCCAAAGGTCTTGAGTTCAAACCTCCTTAGGACCAAAATCAAATTTTTACTACTTGTTTTCTTCACATTTTCTATCAAACTTAAAACATTTTCAAAAACTAATCAAAACATCTCATTTTGAGATGATTTTTTGCACACTTGTCATTTAATATTCCTATTTTATGATTATGTCAAAAAAAATCAAAAAATATTTTCTTTTGATTATATTTTTATTAAGTTAAAAAAAAAGAGACATTTTAAGTATTTCTAAATACTTTTCAAAGATGTTTTCTTTCCAAATTTCAAACTTAAATTTTTTCAAAACTTCTTGTGAATATACTTCACTTTTCAAAATCATTTTCAAAACCTTTTCAAAACATTTCAACAAACTTACACACTTTTTTTCATGATCGACTCGATGTGATGATAAAACCGAACCAGTTTTTTCCTCGAATTTCTTAATTGATCATGGGCCTCCCTCACGGTGTAAGTCCCAATCCTTTTTATGTACATATTAAAATTCCTTGTACATATTCAATCATCTTTATAAATATCCAAGCATAAACAAACTTCGTTCGTTTGTTTTCATCCGCTTGTTTATACACCAAATCCATTGGTATTAAGAGAAGTATTATTCCCGGTGAAACTACTCTTAAAACTAGGGATGGCAACGGGTAGGGTCGGGTGCGGGTTTCACACTACCCACACCCGCACCCGAAAGCATCAACCGAACCCGAACCCAAACCCGAAGGCTATTCGGGTGATAAAATAACACCCGCGCCCGCACCCGTTGGGTTCGGGTTTTTTCACCCAAACCCAAACCCGAACAAAAAAAAAAATACAATTAAAATAAGGTCTCTTTACTTTGTCTTCAAGAAAATGCAATCACAATTATCTTAACATAGTCTTCAACATCTTAACATTACAATTAAAAATAAATTCTACAATCAAATTACAACTTTTCAACAACAACAAGCTAATAATATTACAACTTTCTTGTGTAAGATTAAATGTTCCTTCCGGCTGCGGAGTTGTGTTCACTTGATCTATTTTACCTATTACAAAGAAAATATATTTCACATGTTAAGAAACACTAATAGATATTATCATCATAATTTTAAAATTGTAATAACAAACATGTGAAACTTAAAACATATAAAACATGTAAATTAATTCTTGCAAATTAGTCGGGGCAACAATGTTGGAAGATAGAAACAACAATACTCACCATGTTAACGTATAGAAACAACAACTTCTAATCTTCAAAGTGGTAACCCAAACAACCTTCCATCAACTCAGCTGTATTAACAAATAAATTGAAGTTAAATAAAACACTAAAGCTTAAAACTTCTACACCAAATGAAGTACAAAATACCTTCATCGTCTGACTCCATTTCATTCAACACAGTAGCAATTTCTTCTGCAACTCTAAAACTTCCTATATATATATTATATAACAAGAGAAATTAGTAATATATTATTTGCCAATGACATACCAAAGTAGTAATACATTATATAACAAGAAAATTAAGGTAGAAAGTAAAAATAATTTGACAATGACATACCGTTATTCTCAGCAGCCCATAGCCAACTCCTAGCACACATCAAAGCCTCTACGGTAGTCCAGTTAAGTCGGCTACGATGAGGACTCAATATTCTACCACTATTACTGAAGGCCGATTCAGAAGCTACTGTAGAGATAGGAATAGCTAACACATCTCTTGCAATTGCTTGAAGTGTTGGATACACAACTCCATTTACCTTCCACCAATTCAAAATGTCAAATTCTGGAGTATTTTTTATAACTGGCTCCTTCAAATAATGATCTAACTCATACTTAACACTTGAACTTGAGTCTTCAGCAACGGCAATCGTCTTAACGTATGCATCAAATTCAGCCTCGTCATCAACAAGAGCAGTTATACCAATGGATGAAGCAGTAGGTTGTGCATCTCTAAGTTTAATCTGTTGATAATCATTGAGCAAGTCATAACACATGTCTTTGATTCTACTAACTTGTGCACTTGATTCTTCTCCATACAACTTAGGAAACCAGAAATTAAGTACAACCATCTTCTTCCTAGGATCCAAAACTGCAGCAACTCCCATCATATCATGAACACCACTCCAATAATTTTGAAATTTTTCCATCATTCTTGTGGCCATCATCTCAATAATTGAATTGGAGGACTTCTTCCATTCCTCTATTTCCAACTTAATCTTACAAATCTTAGGAAAGTACAAGTTGGCAGTTGGATATTTTGTACTAGAAATCAACTCAGTTACTTCATTAAATAATTTTAAGCACCCACAAACATCTTTAGCAAATTGCCACTGTGAATTAGTTGGAAGACAAGTGTACAAAGACTCACGTTGCTTCAACCGAATAAATACATCCTTGTACTCTATGGCAATATCAAGCATCTTATATGTGCTATTCCATCTTGTTGGACAATCTAGAGCTAACTTTCTAGTGCAAATCATTCTCAATTGTCTAGCGGTATCTTCAAATTTTTCATGCCTTTTAGGTGTAGCACTCCAAAATCCTACACTATCCCGAATATTTTCTATGCCATCTTTAATCACTTGTAGCCCATCCTGAACAATTAAATTTAGGATGTGCGCACAACAACGCATATGTAACAAAGACCCATCCCTTATTAAACATTCCAACGACAACTTATCCTTAATTTTCCTAATCATTGAGTCATTTGTGCTACAATTATCTAAAGTAATCGTAGAAAGCTTTGAATCAATGTTCCAGTCCATTAAACAATTAACAAGTGCTTCAGCAAGTCTTTCACTAGTGTGAGGGGCTGGAACATAAATGAACCTAACATAATATTTACAAAAAACAAGTCTTTCACTTATTGTCATTAAGAACAAAAAAAAAAGATACAATTAAATTATAAAATATAAACATTGTTACCTCAAGATTCGACTCTGTAAAGTCCACGAGCCATCAATATAGTGAGTCGTAACCGCCATATACCCTTTTTTTTGGTTGCTTGAAGTCCACATATTTGTGGTAATTGCCACTCTTCCTTCATGGTTATCTAACATCTTCATAGCACATTTTTTCTCAAAATCATAAACTTTCAATACCTCCTTCTTAATTGTGTTTCGAGTAGGAACTTTAAACAATGGTTGGAGAGAAACAAAGACTCTTCTAAGACCAATGTGATCCACAATTGATAGTGGATAATCGTGCATAATAATAGCTTGAATCAACTTCTTCACATGTTCGGATCATAAGTTCCAATTCCAACTCTTGCTTTCCTTCGAGATAGCGGGCAGGAGAAATGGTTGTCCTTTGTCATGGTTTCTAGTCTTGATCTTTTTTTGAATACAACTCAAGAGATGTCCTTTCAAGTGATTTGTCCCATTCTTTGAAGTGCCACTAAGTTGTTTTTACACGGATGCATTCAGCCTTATCTTTTCCATTCACTTTCATCTTTTTAAATTCTTGCCACACATTACTTCTAAGTTTCTTTGATGGAGGTTCTAAACTTGTATCAATTTCTTCTTGTTGCCCAATATCAGGTTCAGGTGTCGGATTTGGATTAGAAGATACCTCCTGAGTTGGACATGTACTTTCTTGTGTAGGATTACATGCTCCTTCTGGTTCCGAGGTTGTGTTCACTTGATCCATTTTACCTACTACAAACAACAAGAAATTTCATAAACAATTGTATAAAAAATTGATGGTGTTGAATTAAAAATGAGAGAAAACAATTGGTGATATGTGAATGTGATGGGGATGCTTGGTTTGAGTAGTTGTGCTATGTGAATGTGATGCCAGTTCAGCTATGACTTCGGCGCCATGATGTTGATATAACCTTTCCAATTTTTTCTTGGATATCATAAATAAACCTCAACATTTACCCTTAATTTTGTCTCACCCAGTCACAGTTCTACTGTCTGTATTTTGTACTATGTTTTGCTATATATAACATATCTCTCTTTTTTTGTTTGTTATAATATAGAATAATAGAGAACTTTTAAATAAATGCTGTGCAAGTAAAACTAACTACTAACTATGCTAATAAAATTTAGAACAAGGTTATGTTGAGCTGAAAAAACACCTTCTGTTTCTTTTTACTGAGATTAACTTTTACAGCTCAATTTTCATAGTCCTACATTAAGTCTCATTTCATTTCTTAATTACTTTCATCTTATTTCACAAAAAAATTAATGTCCATACATCAAATTCACCATTAAGTCCAAGGAACAATGACTTTGAATGCAATATCAAATTCACATGTCTTACCAAAAAGACTATTGCACCTATGGTTTACTTTACTTGTCATGCTTTTCAGTCACATGATATCTGCCTAAACAATAGTATGAAAAATTATCTTAGATTTTGTGGTTGAGCTCTTAAATCAAATAGTGTTTTTTTACACCTGTATATAAGATTTCTTGCAGGGTAAAACTTAAACCATGGATAACTAACTAAATGTTTGTTGGGTCGGTTTAGAATTATGTTAGAATTAGTTTCATGTGTCAGCAAAAACTATCAAATAGTTTACTATTAGTTATACCAAAGTAGATAGATAGATATGCATGCATCACCAAAAGGTCAAATAATGTTCATCACAAATTAGTTTGTGAATAGACTTAGACATGTACAGACTATGTTTCCTTATTCAAAACTTGAGTTAATTTTTTTTTGAAAGGCATACCTTTTTTTTCTCTTCTCCAAGAATAGAAGAAGTGGAGCTTTTCTAGCAATTTGGATATCTGCAAATAAATTAAATTTCTGATCTGATAAATATAAAATTTCATGCATAGTACAAAAAACATTTCTTGTATTTGGGAAAACTGTAGTAACAAAAAACTGATCTAATTGTATAGGTCACTCGTCATATTCTTTTACATGATTCCCATCACATTTATATCTGCGTTTACGACTCTGAAGAATTTGGTGAAACTTCTCCCATTCCTAAAACCAGTTGTGAAAATCATCGCTTTGAGGACAGTGCTGGAAGCTTATCTCCCTCAAATTGCACTCATAGTTTTCTTGGCTATGTTACCTAAGTTGCTTATGTTTCTGTCTAGATTAGAGGGCATTCCAACCGAAAGCCATGTGGTCAGGGCTGCTTCTGGAAAATAATTTTATTTTACGGTGTTGAACGTTTTGAGGTGAAACAAGCTTGGGCTCCTGGAGATCTTTCTTAAGCAACAAGAATTCCAAGTGACATGCTTATTGTCACAATTGTTTTTTGTTACTACAGTTTTCCCAAACATTGAACCCTCCAACTAATTGCATTTCATGAAAATGTAAATTACTTAGCAGCATAGTCATAAGAAGCACTTAAAAAATATGTATTACTTTATTTACCTGTGAAGGTGTGACAGTAGAATCAATTTCTTCTAGTGGAATTTGTTGATCCACTGATTGTTCATTCCTCGGAGCCTATAACAAGAACACAAACATAAGCCATTTTGAACCATTCAAAACAACAAAGATATACTACCATCAACAAAAAAATAATGCAAAAACATTCAATCCTTATTCATACAGAATCATGAAAATGCTATCATTATCATATATCAACACAAAATCCTCATTGATACAGAATCTTTATTTTTACTAACCAATTACACAAAATCATGTCATACTATTATCATGGTATATCAAGACAAAAGAGTAAAAATACTAGACATTTTCACCCTCAAATGACCCATCTTCAATCCTATTATCACCACCAAGATTAAGACCCATCATCATAGTTTCAACCAAAACACGAGGATCGTTGTAATTCTTAACAGCTTGAACTATACCCTTAAATTCTGCTATCCTGCTATCACTGATTCTTGAACTGCTCAGAAGTGGTTGGGGGTTGATTCAACCGGAGAAATTAGACAGAGGAAGTTTACCTTTGACAGATAGTAGACCTTGACTGGACGCGGTCAAGCAATTTTCGCAGATGGAGATTGAGATTTGTAGTAGTAGTCGCGCCGCCGGTGGGTGAGGGAGGAGATGGAGTAGCCGCGCCGGTGGGTGAGGAAGGAGACGGATGATGTGGACGTGGTAGACGCGCCGCCGGTGGGTAAGGATTGAGGAAGGAGACGATGAGATTGAACTATTGAAGTGAAAAAGAAAAATAAACCCTACATTTTAGGGATAGTTATGTAATTTAACATATAAGCGGGTGTGGTTTCGGGTGCGGGTTTAAGCTATCCCAAACCCGCACCCGAAATATCGGGTGGCACCCGAACCCGAACCCAAACCCAATCAATTCGGGTTTCACCCGTTGATTCGGGTGCGGGTGCGGGTGGGGCCCGCGGGTTTGGGTCTGCTTGCCATCCCTACTTAAAACCAATGGGCCTCCCTCACGGTGTAAGTCCCAACCCTCATATGTACATATTCATTTCCTTGTACATAAACACCCCTTTGTGTACATATTCATTCCCTTGTACACATTCCAAAATCTTGTATATATTCAAGTTACACTAGCTTTGAACGCTCGTTTTATACACTTGTTTATATTTCCTTCATAAACTCCTGTGAATACATATCACACATTTGTTAATATAACTGTTCAGTTATAACATAACAACTAGTCTAACAACTAGGTTCCCTTTTAGCCTCCTCTTAGGCTTCGTATAAGATAACTCATTTATCTGAGTTTAGCCTCCTCTTAGGCTTCATATAAGAAAACTCATTTACTGAGTTTAGCCTCCGCTTAGGCTTCATATAAGACAACACTCCCCTGCTGAGTTAGCCTCCTCTTGGGCTTCGTTCAAAAGAACTCCTCGTGGAGTTTAGCCTTCTCTTGGGCATCAAACAAGAAAGAGATCTGGAAATCTCTTAACAGCCTCCTATTGGGCTTCCAATACAAAGAATCACCCGCGCTAGGATAGAACCCTGAGAGTATGATTTCTTGTTGAAATCACTCTTGAATTCTAAGAGGATGGTTTCCCGGTGAAACCACTCTTAAAGCCAAAGCCAGCCATACCCTATAGCTTCCTCTTGAGATTCATACAAGGACCCTTGATGACCCTCGAAATGCCTTCTCTTGGGCTTACAATACAAGGACCCTCGATAACCCTCAGAATGCCTCCTCTTGGGCTTACAATACAAGGACCCACGGGTTTCTTAAAAGCATCCCTCTAATCCAATCAATTTCTCCTCGAGATTTAGACATCTATCATCTCTATGGAAGAAATATCTCATCTATCACATCACATACAATCAAACTCTTTTTTTCAAACACTTTTCAAACACTTTTCAAACACTTTTCAAACAAAAACATCTTTTAATCTGTAAGTGGTAACGCTTGTACACTCAAGCAAAACACCCAATGCTTAAAATTAAAGATTTAATCATCTTTCAAACATATTTCTTAACTCGTAAGTGGTAACGCTTGTACACTCAAGTAAAACACCTATAACTTACGATGAAAGATTTAATCAATCAACCCTTCAAAATGTATGTGATGAAATAGATTAGATACATTTTCATTAAGATGACATTTGTCTTTGTATCTTAATAACATCCTGTTACTTCCACTAGCATAAGTGGGAACTACGATTGCTCTGACTTTCTCAACCTCCTTTTGAGAATACGTAGGCACAAGGTCTCATCCTTGGCGAGCAAAATTTCTTTCTCTCTCAAACCAAACAAAACCATAGCTCCCTTTAGATCCGAGCTACAAATGATCTGATTCCCATTAAGGGATATGTATGCAGAAGATCCTATTGATCTTTGCAAGCACAATAATAACAAAACCAAGGATCCCACATAATCTACCCTTCTTAAAATCCAAAGGAGAAACTTTCCCAATAATAGAAATAGCAATTTAAAACACACAAACATATCAAACTATTCATATTTAAAGCTATAGATAACTATATATATTTAGGGTGCCACACCTATTCCCTTTATATAACAAACCCCCTTGCCCGGAATCTCCCCAATACGTTGCGTCTAGTTCGCGTTAGTCATAATGCATATCATATCAATTGAGGGTATTGCAGCTTTCCCCTTTTTCATAATCTTTTTTCTTGTGTTGGAAATAATAAAGCTTGATGCTCGCGGCATCTTTATAATCAAATCAAAAGAGTAAATAGTTTCAAGCCAGAGAATCCGAATTCCGATTCGATTCCCTCGCGCGTCACTTTTTAACGCGAACACCAAGCAACCTAGCAGTCAAGGTTTCATGCCGATTCAATCAATTCCAAGCATTCCAATCAATTCCTTGTCGCTTCCTGAATCGGTCCAAGCCATCACAGATCACCAACACCTCCAAAATCACGACATCAGTGATCACGATTTGAACAAGCTTTCTCAAAATTGATTTCATACATACACTCATATTTAACATGTTTTAATTACATATTTGTGTTCATATTGATATTTTGAAGTTGTCTGTATGGTTTAATTCAAGTTTAAATGCAGGAATCGTAAGTTGCCATTGTTAGGGTTCATGGTCTCAAATTGGGATTTTCCAAAATAGACAAAATTGGACCAAACTAAGGGCATGGTTGTGTTCAGAGGATCGATTTCAATCGATCTATGGTTTCATAACAAATTTATATTGCATATTTTTTCATTTTGAATTGTGTAGGGATATAGCTACAGACATTATTCGTAGGTAAAACCTTTACCCACGAGAAGGTCGTGGGTAATTTCCTTCCAAAATTCAAATCGGGGACGATGACCCCTTTGCGCGCAATCTGTTTTAATCCATTTTCAGAAATTAATTTCGTTTATATTGTTATTGTTTCATATTTCAAACAGCATGTACACCTGGCTCAGTTGGCAGAGCGGCGCACCTATGAGGTAGAAGGCCTGGGTTCGATCCCTGGCATCCTCACCTATTTTTTGGTTATTTTCCAAACTAACCATATTCTCTTATTTTCTTTTTTTTTCAATATTTTTCTTTTAAATTTAATTTTTCTTCAAATATTTTTTTAACTATCATAAAAATCACAAAAAATATTTTCCTTTTAGATTTAGGTTAATAAAACTTTTAATTAATTTTGGACATAAAAATAATTTATTTTTATCATTATTTAAATTATTTTTTATAATTAATTGTTAATTAACATTTAACCTATTTTTCTACACTAAAATCAATCCACAAAATTCCAAAAAATGTTTTCTTTCTTGTAATTAGGTTTACTAACCCTAAAAACATTTTTACTAATTTCCAAAATATTTTCACTAACATTTCTCTTATTATTCTGATTATTTGTTTACTATTTCGTATTTAAATTCCAGAAATCGATGGATAGGTCGCAAGGACATTTTTGTAATAGCGTAGATTTAAACTTTTTGCCTTTACTTTCCGCACCTATATTATGTATCTGCCCCAAAGCCATGTAACAACGTAGGATTTTAATTTTTGCATTTTACTTTCTGCACCCTATAAACTGTATATACACTACTTAGATGTATTCTAACTAGGGTTTGTATGGCAAGATAAAATCAACCTTAGATCACCCTAATTCAAGACTAAAATATATGAACTTAACATACTTATCACACTTGCACCCCCTTAGGGTATCCTCTCTTGTTTCTTTTCGAATGCAATGGTCATATCCCTCGAACGTAAGGGTACCATTAGCAAAGACGCTTACGAATAATATCATCATAAAGATCATAGTCCCTCGATGACCCTCGATGTTGCCTACGAATATATGATCTCCTCCCTCGATTGTTGCCTACGAATAAGTGATGATCGTCCTTATGAAATTTCTAAGGTATCCTTACATGTTGCCTTCAATGACCATACAATGACCCTTCGATTGTCCGTTCACATCCAAACGAATAAAGTTACCTGCCAACTAATGGTATGGATAGTCTTATTCTAAATGAGAAGGAAAAATAACATGGAAACTACCATTTTGAGTAGGTAAATAAGAATCTATTGTTTGCTCCAATCAACAAATATTTTTCACACCTCACACTTTTCAAAAACTATCTTTTCAAACACTTTGTATACATTCCAGCGAGAATCATTACAAAGTTAAACATTTTCCAAACAAACATTTCCGAACACTTCGTATACATTCCAACGAGAATCATTACGAAGTCAAAGCGAAATGTATTTTCAAATACTTTTCAAACTACACAAACACAGAAAGCAAATTTTCAAAGTGAGCTAAGCAACTAAGAGCCCGTAGATAACTACAGATGAAAAGGGTGCTAATACCTTCCCTTTTCATAATTGCCTCCCGTACTCAGAATCTAACAAAGGTCTTTTCCTGTTCTTTTCACCTTCCCTTTATTGGATAAAAGAAAAGTCGGTGGTGACTCTTGATATTCGCAACATTTGCAATAAAACACAAAACAAATAAGTCAGTTCTCCCACCGTGTTACAAAGAGGAATTATGAAGGTTCCGTTGGGATGCATTCTAGCGGACACACCATGGCTAAGAAAATCTTGAGAGCGGGTTATTATTGGTCTACCATGGACAACGATTGCTACAATCATGCCATAATTTGTTATAAATGTCATATTTATGCAGATAAAATGCATGTGCCACCTGTAACACGATGGGAGAACTGGCTTAGGAATTTGTTTTGCTTTTTATCGCAAATGTTGCGGATAGCAAGAGTCGCCTCCGACTTTTCTTTTATCCAATTAAGGAAAGGTGAAAAGAACAGAAAAAGACCTTCGTTAAATTCTGAGTAAGGGAGAAGGTTATGAAAAGGGAAGGTATTAGCACCCCTTTCCATCCGTAGTTATCTACGGGCTCTTAGTTGCTTTAGCTCACTTTAAAAATTTGCTTTCTGTGTGTGTGTTTGAAAGAATATTTTGAAAAGGCATTTCGCTTTGACTTTGTAATGATTCACGCTGGAATGTATACAAAGTGTTTGGAAATGTTTCGTTTTTGAAAAGTGCTTTAACTTTGACAAAAGTGTGAGGTGTGAAAAGTATTTTGATAGAGCAAGCAACTAAAAGTCTTATTACCTACTCCGAACGGCGTTTTCGTGTTATTTTACTTTCCTTTAGAATAATTCTATACATACCATTAGTTGGTAGGTAACCCTATTCGTTGGATGTAGAAGGGACATTCGAAGGGACATCGGATGGTCATAGAAGGCAACTTGTAGGAGTATCCTATCACATTTGAAGGGACGATCATCACTTTTCGTAGGCAACAATCGAGGGACGAGATCATGTTTTCGTAGGCCACGTCGAGGGACTATGATCTTTGATTCGAAGGGGCTATGATGATATGTTTGTAGGCAACGGTGCTAGGATACCTCTACGTTCGAGGGACTTGACCATTTATTCGAAAGGCAACGAGAGAGAATACTCTAGGGGGTGCATGTGTGAAGAGTGTGTCAAATTCAGATATATTATCTTGGAATTAGAAGTGATCTCGTTCGTTTTATCTTGCCATACACCTAGTTACTAGCGGTTATATGGGTGCGGAAAGTTGCGGAAATATAAAGTGCGAAAATAAATCACGCTATTACATGGCTTTGGGGATTACATAATATAGGAGTGCAGAAAGTAAATCCTAATTAAACTATTACATCCCATGAGCAGTTACATAATATTGAAAAAAGAATGCGAGAAAATAAATCCTAACTATTACAACCTAGAAGCAGATACATAATAATCGGAAAAGAAAAGAAATTCGCATAAGAGAAAATGTGTTAGTAAAAAAAAGATTTTTGAGTTAAGAAAACGTTTTTAGGTAAGTAATCCTAATTAGATGATAGAATAAGTTTTTGGGAATTTTCTGGATTGGTTTTGAAGAAGAAAAATAATTAAAAGTCAATTTTATGGTTAATTAACAATTAATTAAAATATGCATACAAAAATATTAATTTTTATGCCAAAAATTAAATAAACATTTTTCTGACCTAAATGCAAAACGAAAATACTTTTTGGTGATTTTTTAATGCATGAGAAAATTGTTTGAAAAGAAATTAAATTAAGAAAGAAAATATGAAAAGAAATAGAAAAATATGTTAGTTTGGAAAAGTGTAAAAAAGAATTGACATTGCCAAGGATCGAACCCAAGGACCTCCCTTTCACAAGCGCGCGCTTCATGCCATCTAAGCTAAGTGTGCAAGCTATTAGAATAATGGAATGAATAAAATATAAGTGAAAATTAATTCTGAAAATTAATTCAAAAGCAAAAATGCGTGCGGGCTTCATCGTCCCCATTTAAATTTCCAGGTCTATACCCACGGTTTTTTGGTCGTAGCTAAAGCCTTTAGTGAGGGTTTTTCCGTAGCTACAAATCCTGCAACATTCAAAATCTCATAAAACACAATATAAATTAAAGGTAAGGACATCAATCGATTGGAAACTTTGTTCTGAATATGATGGTGCCCTCGATTTGGTCCAATTTTGCCTGAACCAAAGGATCCTAATTTAAAGCTTTTGAACCCTAACAATGGCATCACGGTATTCCTGCACTTAAAACTCAATTGAACGATTCAAATAGCTTCGAAATATCATCCTAAACATAGATATGCAATCGAATCATGTTAAAAGTGCATGTAAGTACATAATCAAACCGTGATTATGATGATTATGATCGTGATTCGGATGCTTTGTGTGAGTGGAATGGATCAGTGGACCTCCAGGAATTTATTGCAAGGCTTGGAATCGTTTGAATCGAAGCAAATCCAAGGCTGCCAATTGCTTGAATGTCACGGATTTTTTGAGGTTGGGTAGGGTTCTCGGAGGCCAGAATTTTGTCCTTTGTACTTGTGGATGCATTGTGTACTTATAGTGGAAGGATTTAGGTCAAGAATCATGAAGAAATTATATGCCAATCAATGAGAAAATATTTGATTTGGTATGAAACCAAATATTGCCTTTTTTGATCAAATCTCATTCAATTCCTTTGCCAATCAATGCAATTTCAAAATTGATAGCTTGTATGCCTTGCTTGGTCCTCAAGAATGAGAGAAAAATCCCATTTGCAATTAATTTTGATTTTCTATCTTTTATTTTAATTAAATTGGCTTTTAAATGATTAAAATCCAAATAAATAGAAAAATAAAAGATAAATTCGTGGCCTTGGGCTTGGAGGTTCCAAATAAGCTAAGGAACATGCTTGAACCAAGAAAAGTTAGGCCCATTTGCAAAATTTTAGGTTTTGTCAAGTATTTCTCTTTATGCACCTCCTCAAAAATGCTCAACTTGTGCAAGGTGTATCTTTCTCAATTTTTTAACATTTTTGGGTGTTCTTGGACTTTTTAGAAAGCTCAAGATGTCCTCTAAACAACCTCTTTGGTTTCATCTCAATTGAAGTTTCCGTGCTCATGAACACTTCTTTACAGAAAGTTGACTTCTTGTTGACTTTGAAAAGGACCTGTAATGTTTTGATCCATAACTTCCAAATGAAGCATTTTCTGCCCAAGCTTGTGAGACATGAAGTTATAGAGAATTGAATTCTCTTCAAAATGAACTGTGGTGGAAAAATTTCTGATAAAGTATGTGAAAGTTATGTCTGGTCAATGTTCTGTTGACTTTTGTCTGAGAAAGCCCAATTTGGAAACTTTGACTTTTGATCAATTCTTGACTTTTCTTGATGAATCATGATAAACCCTTGATCAAATGATGAATATCACTTCAAAATATTGATGTTGACCAAAAATCATGAAGTTTGACTGTATGTTGACCATAGTTGACTTTTTGTCCAATACATGATTTTCAACCATCTGAGCAATTGTCTGAGGAAACTTGACTTGTAAGGCTTGAAACTTGACATGGAGATTCTTTGAAGCATATGATGAGGCATGATGACCACTGGAAATGTTGGAGACTCACCTGGACTTGAGGATAGCCAAACCCTAGTTTGGGTTGATTGTTTAGGAGAGGGTTTGTCTGGTCAACCCTTGTGAAATCCTTGAGTATGGATATGTGAAATATCTTGAGAAGTAAGAGGGAAAATTTTGGGGTATGACACCACCTTCTTCGCTGAATGTTATGACCTCTCCGTGGCCATTTGCAATGTGGGGCATGGATATGATTAGACGCATTGAACCTACTGCTTCCAATGGACATCGTTTTATCCTAGTTGCCATTGATTACTTCACCAAGTGGGTTGAAGCGGCATCATATGATAATGTCACCAGACAAGTGGTCACACGTTTCATCAAGCAGAATATCATTTGTCGTTATGGGGTCCCTGAGAAGATCATTACCGATAATGGATTGAACCTCAACAACAAAATGATGAAAGAGCTTTGTGATATTTTTAAGATAAAACACCACAACTCTTCTCCATATCGTCCAAAGATGAATGGCGCTGTAGAGGCAACGAATAAAAACATCAAGAAGATTGCGCAGAAGATGGTTGTCACTTATAAAGATTGGCACGAGATTTTGCTATATGCTTTGCATGACTATCATACCTTAGTACGCACTTTGACAGGGGCAACCCCTTTCTCTCTAGTATACAGTATGAAAGTAGACCTGCCCGTAGAGGTTGAAATTCCTTCCCTAAGGATCATGACAGATGTACAACTCGATGAAGCTGAGTGGGTTCAGAATAGACTTGATCAATCTCATTAACGAGAAGAGATTGGCAGCTATTTGTCATGGGAAGTTATACCAGAAGCGGATGAAAAAGGCTTTCGACAAGAGAGTGTGTACTCGGAACTTCCAAGATGGCGACCTTGTGCTGAAAAGGATATTGCCTCCAAACAATACAGATGCTCGGGGCAAGTGGGCTCCGAATTATGAAGGACCATATATCGTGAAGAAGGTTCTCTCTGGAGGAGCCATGATGCTCACGGCTAGGGATGGAGAGGATTTCCCTCACCCTGTTAATGCAGATGAAGTCAAAAAATACTTCGCATAAAAGAGACTCGTTAGGTTGACTGGCCTAAGCAAAAATAAGGGCATCCCGACGAACCAAAATGGTTCGGGGGAAAATTAGGGATAAATATATGAAAAATTGTACAGCCGTCAAGTCGAAAACCTGAAAAGGTGGTTTGGGCAAAAAAGGGTATCCTGGTGGATCGAAAACCCGAAAGGGCGGTCTAGGCAAAAGTTAGGGATTTAAAGCGAATGACTATGATTTTCATGGTATATGTATTGTCACTTTCTACCATGGCTTGGTGATTTGGAAAGGTAGAGAATAAGTCTAATCGGAGTATCCTAGAAGGCGAGATCTTGAAGAGCGTTGAAGTTATGAATAGTGCAGCAGATTGGGAATTCGATAAAAATCCATGTCCATGTTGCCACCTTTGTTTTCCTTTTCATTATGTATGCAATTGCCTCTTTTTCAGGAATTGCTTTTTGATGTAAAATGCCTATTTACAGGCCAATCAATCAATAAAATTTCTTTTTATCCAAATTGTGTCTCTTTATTTTTATCTTTACTGTTTTGTTTGCAAAAAAAAGTCCAATATTTTTTATAAACTTTGCATATAAAAATATTGAGGCTCTACAACACATGATATAATCATTTGAAATTACTTAGAATTTCGGGCATATACGCCAACGGCTGAAACTGCCACTTTATATACAAAAATGTTGCAGTATTTTGTGTTTTTGCAGGTATTGTTATCCATTCACAACTGAAGGTGTTTGAATGAAAATCATGAGACACCTAAAATTTATCACCAACAGAGGTTCCTTCTCCCCAGTAAGGATAATCTCTAATATATGTGTTCCATTGGATGTTGTCACTCATTCCCTGGCGCAGAAGATCATTTTTAAAGACTTCTTTCATCCCCATTGCAAGAAGACGTCCATACTATTTCTAGTAAAGTTGAACTTTGAGATATTTTAAGCCCAAATATTTTCTTCTCCCCAAGTAAATACTAGAATTCCATAGAAGTCTGGTGCCATTTTCTTTTGTGTAGGAGCTCATGATCCCGGGCTGATGAAGTTAAGAGTTCTACGCAATACGACTGTCATTCCCCAATGAATGTTTCTTCCCAGGAGTTGCCTCCCTAGTGGTGTTGATCCCCGAAAGCTAATATTTCAGACTTACAATCCTCCTGTCAGAGTCCAGATTGTCAATTCTTGGATGAAGACCGGATGATTCATATTTGGTTCCTCGAACGCCTTTGTTTCCTCGACAGCTTACTGTTGCCATTAGTCCCGAATGAAACATTAAAGCATGCATTATTACATTTCACCTTCCAAATGTGTAGCATTTACATTAATATGGAGCATTACACTAAAAAATAATAAAATTAAAACATGCATTGAAGCATAAGCTAGATTAAAGTGTCTCTTCCGAGTACCTTTTGCATCTCCAAAGAAAAGTCTATCCATAAAAATCCCAAGTGGTATTCCTTGTTAAGTTTCCTCAAGACATACTTTCTTGTTGTTGTTATCTGCGTCTTTGACCCCGTATTAGTCTATTACACCGTTCAATTCAATTAATTTACCAAGCGTCTTGCTTTTTCAAATTCTTGTTTTAACCATCTTACCTGTGTTTGCGTCTGTCGTTAGAGTGAGAGTAAGAGTTAGTGTCTAACCTTTCTTGCTTCTCGGCTGTTTGAGTATCCATACTTGGTGTGTGGTAATTCATATAATTGCCACTCCTGAGGGATATTGTATTTCTTGCATATTTGCAAACTTTTAAAGTCCAATGTAGCTTGGAGATCCTTGCTGGGGTCCCTTTTGGTTGGCCTCTTTCCCCGTGAATTCGTCTCTGATCGACGATTTCACCATTCCATATCTCTTCTCCCTAGTGAGTCTGCTTCAGTCAATCTCATTCTTGTGTATATCTAATATACTCCCCTTATATGTATTCAATATCCTTACCTAACATGTATAATTCGATCTTTATGTGTCCAATATCCTTATCGGGCATGTTTTTTTCGAAACCTTTGTTAGAGTTGTCTTCGATTGGTCTCTTTCTCGTATATGTATAATATATTTTTACCTGACATATACTCCCCTTATATGTGTTCAATATCCTTACCGAACATAGAGTAAAAACCTAAGACAATCACCAACACAGATTCGTAAAGTAAACTTTATACAACGTCAAGGGCGACAAATATACATGAGTTAGAGTAGATATATATACAAAACCCAACAAAAGAGATTACAAAGAGAAGATAAGAAGAGGAACCAAACATTTCTTGATTTGTCAACACCAATCGACGAGGGATTCGACTCCGGATCATCCAAATGCAAGCTCCAATGTTGTTTTCTAAGCTAATCTATCAAAAAAAAAAGATGTTGATGGTGTTGGGACTCAAAAATACCCAACCCATAACCTAAAAATGTGTTTTTAGCCCCTTTTAAAGAATTATGATATCGCAGGGCGCGCTAAGCGCGGTACTCGCGCTAAGCGCGGTCTGTGATGTTCCGAAAAAAATCAACATCTTGTTTTTGCCATATCTTGAGAACCGTAACTCAGAATTGCGCCTGGTTTGAAGCGTTGGAAAGCTTATTCAATGCTCTATCTAACCATGAATAAATATCAAGCTTTTATGACTTTGAAATATTTGTAAACTTATTCTTTTCTTTATGTGTCCTCTTTTATTATTCAAAATCATGCGTTTGAAGTCGTGTCTTCGACATTTTATTACTCAATGCTCCAATTATGAATGAATACCTATAAAAGAAATGAAAACTATCAAATGATACAATATTTACACAAAAAATCAATTATTCTATTATGTACACATTTATACAAAAATCGGGGGATTTATTCGAAGAATATCAACAAAAGAACCGATAAGTGCCACTAAACATATATACAAAATAACTAAATTTTGGCACTTATCACTATACTACTATCAGCTTCAAATGGCGCAGATCAATACAATCACCTTCTTCTGGAAACAAGGAGATGAGATAGTCAAAATATATGAGCAATAGTAGAGTTGAAACTCGACGAGATTGTTTCCACATAGTTTTTATTACTTTCTAAATTTTTCTGACAATTTCCTCTTACTAGGATATTTGTCTCTTTGTACACAAACTCACTGTCTATAGGTTTACTTTTCAATATTAATACAATTTCCCTTTTCCAGTTCCAAACTTTTACTTTTATTTGTTTGTTTGCATAAAGTCCAATGCTTGCTTTGAATGATTATATGCATCTGACAATAAATATCTGTCCACAAATACACGAAAAGCGAACAGGAATAGTAGTTACTACAAGCTCTAGGAATTGAGATGACAACCCAAGTCACCAACACATCCCCACAGAGTCAGTTTCATAGAAAAATTCCCACATAATAATCTCTACAAATCCCCACAAAGCCATCGCTCCCTCGACAGAGACAAATTTTCCAACAAGATTACTACTCTATCATCTCCTTTCAACAATGTCCAACGCTTCTGTTCATCACGTTAGTCCCTGAGAAATGATCATCTCAACTCATCACATTAGTCCCCGAGCAGTAATCATATCAACTCATCACATTAGTCCCCAAACAGTGGTCCTATCAACTCATCACGTTAGTCACCGGGCAGTGATCATATCAATTCATCACGTTAGTCCCCGAGTAGTGATCCTATCAACTCATCACATTAGTCCCCGAGAAATGATCATCTACAAAAATCATGACATTAGTCTTCGAGCAGTGATCGTCTCAACTCATCACATTAGTCCCCGAGCAGTGATCATCTACATTGTCACATCAGTCCCCGCGCAGTGAACGTCAACTTTGTTACATTGGTCCCCAAGCAGTAACACATCAATCAACTTATTATGTCAATCTTCGAGCAATAATAGGTTATTAAAAATTACATCATTCCCCGACAATGGTTATACACAAGATGTTCATCCCTAGCTGAGTATAACCAGTATTATCATTCCCCAACAACATCAATATCTAGACCTGAAACTTGGTCAGATAGTGCATTGGAGGAATCTACATCTCTTTTATCCTCATTTAGGATCCTCAATAGTTATTTCTTCATCCCCAAGCAGAAATCGAAGATCCCCAACAGAACATTCATATCTTCTTCAAGATGGATATATTTTGAAATACCATGAAATCTACTTTTATACATTATTCATAAAAATCATAACATATACATATATCATTCACGAGCATCATTACATACTTTCATGCATAATAATGTGCATGAAACTAACCTCGTTCTCTCAGGTTAATTTCTCAAATAGGCGAATACTATTTTCAAGACAAAAGGTCAAATATTAATTCCCGAAACAAGACGGGAAAACAATCTGAATGGCCAGACGAGTTTACTAACAGACGATAAGATACAGATTAATACCTAGAACAAGACAAGAAAACTATCTACATCCTGACAAGTACTCATCTCAGATAAAGCCAAGACAAAGGTTTATTCTGACTCTCTTATATCATCAACTACTTTGGATGGCATCTTTAAGCTCATCTTCGACTACACGTTGATATCTCTCCACCAGTAGAATGTTGCACATCTGGTTAAAAATCAATGTGTACTCATTCAAAAACGAGCATGGAGTCTAACGTACGACTCACTCCCCAACATCATTTTCTTCAAATGGCATCTATAAGCCCATGCCGGTACATTGTCAGCTGACGATCTCATTCCATACACCAGCGAGTGCAAATTTTCAAGTGTACTCGAGTGTTCAATCATCTTCTACCTTCAGGTCACGAAAGGAAAACATACCAATCTAACCCTTCAAGTACAAGAATATTGAGCAGGGGAAACTATTATACCCAAAAAATTTCCCTCATATTTTTAAGTCAATACACATATCCATACTCAAGAGCTCCTCAAGGGTTGACTAAATCAACCCTTTCCTAAGCATTTAACTCACAACTAGGGTTTTCTTTTTCTCAAGTCAAGAACAATTTCTATTTCCTAAAGTGAGCATCATTCCTCCTCATATGTCTCAAGGTATCACCATGTCAAGTTTTAAGCCTCGATGCTCCAGTTTGCTCAATCAATTGCTCAGATGGTTGAAAATTAGTTGTATTGGACAAAAAGTCAACTGTGGTCAACATATAGTCAAACTTCACCATTTTTGTCAACATCAATATTTTGAAGTCACATCCACCATTTTATCAAGGGTTGATCATGATTCATCAAGAAAACTCAAGATTTGATCTAAAGTCAAAGTTTCTAAATTAGGGTTTCTTGATAAAAGTCAACAGAACTATGATCAGGCATAACTTTCACATACTTTATTAGAAATTTTTCAACCAAAGCTCATTTTTAAGTGAATTCAATTCTCTACAACTTTGTGTCTCACAAGCTTTGGCCAAAAATGCTTCATTTCAGAGTTATGGATCAAGACATTATAGGTTCTTCTAAAAGTCAACAAAAAGTTATCTTTGTAAAAAGAAGTGTACATGAACATGGAATCTTCAATGAAGATGAAACCAAAATTAGTGTTTATAGGACATCTTGAGCTTTCAAAAAAGTCCAAGACCACTTCAGAATGTTTAAAATTGAGCAAGATACAACTTGTACAAGTTTGGAAAATTTGAAGAAATGCATGAAATGTCAATTGAGCAATTTTGACTTTTTGAGTTAATGGGCCTAATTTTTGAGATGTGAACATGGATATAACATGTTAGAGGACCTCTAAGTCCATTGGTGCATGGCCATGATTTTTATTTCATTTATTTTTTTTTATTCATTTAAATTCAAAATAAATCAAGTAAAATATCAAATAAATGATAAGAGGCGCATGGGATTTGATTTACAATCAGAAATCAATCAAATATCATCCTTGAATCTCAAGATATTCATTTAAACATCATTGGAAGAAGATTGATACCAAAATAGAAAGATTTGATCAAATTTTCAATGAAGTTTCAATCATCATAATTAGCATATATTTGATGGAAATCACTTGACCTAATCCTTCCTCTATATAAACACAAGAGATTTAGATCACAAGAACACGAATTCCTGCCTCCAAGAACCCTAGCCAAGTCTCAAAAAACCGTGACATACAAGTAACTTGCAGCCAAAGTTTCAAACCGATTCAGGCCATTCCAAGGTCACCATTAGCTCCATCGGTGTCCTCTGATCCATCCCAGACCCTTATAAGAAATCAAAAGCTTCTGAAATGTAAAAACGCGATCACGGTTTACCAAACTTTTTCAATTTTGATTTCACATATTCATGCATTGTTATTTGAATTTGAACATATATTTGTGTTTATATTGATGTTTCGATGCTTTCTAGATAGTTTAATTGGAGTTTAAGTGTAGGAATCATGAGTTGTCATTGCTAGGGTTTAGAGCTCAGAATTAGGGCTTCACGAATCATGAAAAATTGGACGAAACTGAGGGCATGGTTGTGTTCAGAGGATCAAACCCAGTCGATCCATGTCCTCACAATTAATTTCTATTTCGTATTTTGAGTTTTTGTGATTTGCATGTCTTATAGCTACGAACAAAATCTGCAGGTAAAGCTATTAGCAATGGACAACGTCCACAGGTAAAAGTCTGAAATTCAAATGGGGACAATGACCACCTTGGCGCGCGTTTTGGTTTGAATAAATCTCTGGAAAATATTTTCTCTTATATGCTTATTGTTTCATTATTCAAATAACAAGTGCAGGTAGCTCAGATAGCAAGGCGCATGACCTCTCTGCCTAAGGTCAGGGGTTCAATCCCTGGCGCCCCCAACCTATTTTTGCCCTTTGTTTAGTAACCTTTTTTTTTTTTTTTTCAATTTCTTTTCAATTTTCTTCAATTAATTTAATTCTTTTAAAATATTTTCTAAAAAATACAACAAAAATCACAAAAATAATTTTATTTTTAGAATTAGGTTTTAAAAATGCTTATTTAATTTTTGACAGAAAAAAATTATTATTTTTTCTCTTTATTTAAATTAATTGTTTAATTAATCTTAAATTCAACTTTCAATTTATTTCCTCAAATAAAATCAATCCAGAAAATTCACAAAATATATTTTTATTGCTAGTAATTAAGTTTAAAAATTTTAAAAATTCTTATTAACCTCAAAACATTTTTTCTTTATTTATTTATTTCTTTATGCCTTTTAAATTCTAGAAAACAATGTATAGGTCGCAAGGACATTTTTGTAATAGTGTAGGTTTATCTTTCCTCACAGGTTTTTTTATATTTCTATAATTGCTCATGGGATGTAATAGCTTAGGTTAATTATACTTTTCTGTACCTCTATTATGTAACTGTCCCAAAGCCCAGTAATAGCATAGGACCTTTATCTTTTCGCTTTTACTTTCTGCACTCTCTTATAAACTGTATATACACTGCCTAGAAGTATGCTAATATGATTGCATGACAAGACGTAAAATCACTTAGATCACTCTAAATCAAAGATAAAATATCTAAATTGAATCACTATTTCACACTTGCACTCCCCTTAGGGTATCCTCTCTTGTTGTCTTCCGAATAAACAACGGTCATGTCCCTCGAACGTAGGGGTACCATTAGCAAAGTTGCCTATGAATAAAATCATCAGAAAGATCACAATCCCTCGATGATCCTCGATGTTACCTACGAATATATGATCTCGTCCCTCGGTTGTTGCCTACGAATAAGCGATGATCGCCCCTTCAAATTTCTAAAGGTATACTTACATGTTGCCTTCAATGACCATACGATGACCCTACGATTGTGCCTTCACATCCAATGGATAGGGTTACCTACCAACTAATGGTATGGATAGCATTGTCCTAAAGGAGAAGGAAAATAACAAGAACGACCATTCTGAGTAGGTAATAAGACTTTATTGCTTGCCCCAATCAAGCAAATCACTTTTCACACCTCACAATTATTTTCAGAATACTTTGTATACATTCCAACGAGAATCATTACAAAGTTAAACATCTTTTTTTCCCAAACAAATATTTTCGAATACTTCGTATACATTCTTGAGGACTGATAAAAGAATCATTACGAAGTCAAAGAGAAATACTTTTCAAATCACACAAACACAGAAAGAAATTTTTTAAAAGTGAGCTAAGCAATTAAGAGCCTGTAGATAACTACGGATGGAAAGGGTGCTAATACCTTCCTTTTCATAATTACCTCCCATACTCAGAATCAATAAAAGGTCTTTCCTGTTCTTTTCACTTTTCCTTTATTGGATAATAGAAAAGTCGATGGCGACTCTTGCTATCCGCAACATTTGCGATAAAACTCAAAACAAAAAAGTTAGTTCTCCCACCGTGTTACAGTCAAGTTAGAGGGTGTAGAAGAGGTGAGTGTACATCACGTCCATGAAGCTGCCTTCGTCGACCAGAATCTGATGCACCTCAAAATTCGCCATCTTTGCTTTGACGATGAGAGGTATTAGGGAGTTCGCCGCTCCGCCAGGAAGTTCCTCAAGGTAGAACTTGATTGGCTCGGATCTTCCTCGGAACTGCTCGAGGGAAACCTCGTTGATTAGGGCCTTTTCAATCAATTCGTCAAACTTCTTTTTGGCAAAGTTGATTGAGAATTCGTTGTTCCCTCTGTATGATATGACCATGGTCACGGGGAACCTCTCCCACCTGCTGGTATCCGAGAAGGTCCTCATCCATGGTATCCGAGATCTTGAAGTCCTCAGGTGTGGTCACCGAGTAGGCGATCTAAACGGGGCCTGCGTCCCCTGGTGTCTTGGTCTCGTCGTTGACCTCTTTGACCTCCCTGGTCTCTCGAGATGCCTCGGGTCTCTTGTACTGCCCGAGTCTTCCTCCCTTGATCAGAGTTTCGATCCCGTCCTTGAGATGGACGCAGTCCTCGGTGATATGACCGTGGCTTCGGTGGTACTGGAAGTACTTTGATCGGTCGGCCCCCGGCTTAGGGGGTGTAGGTTTTGGGTGTCTGACACCGCCGTCTTTGAATTATGTGACCGAGTAGTCGGCCAGTATCCGCTCACGAGAAGTCGTCAGCGGGGTGTATTATGTAAAGCGCTCGATAGGTCCGCGATGCTCGCGGGCCTCCAGAGGCTTCTCATCCCTCCTCTTTTCCCCAGAGCTTTGGGATGATCCATCTTCTTGTTGTCTGGCGTTAAGATGTCGAGTGGAACCGATTGATCCGCAATTCCTCAACTCTCGAGCTTGATTTGCTGCTTTCTTCTCCTCATACGTGATGTACACGCGGGCTTCATTGATGAGAGCGTCGAAGGTTACGGGGGGTTCGATCCCGACCGCTTTTCTAAAGTCCGTGCCAAGGAGGAGTCCCTTCTCGAGCAAGTACCTCTTTATATGATCATCACAGGGGACCTGGATGGCCTCCCTGTTGAAGCGTTCAATGTATTTTCTGAGATTTTTGTCGCTTCTCTGGATAATGTCCTCGAGAGAGGCTTTAGTCTTCGAGTGCCTGCGAGAGGCAGTGAAAGTGCTGGTGAATTAGGCCTCCAAGTCTCTCCAAAAGTGGATAGACTCGGGAGGCAAGCCTTTGTACCAATCCATGGTTGTTTTACGCAACGTGGCAAGGAACATCCAGCACTTGATAGGACCCCCGACGTTAAGGTAGTGAAGCATCACCTCGAAACCATCAATGTGTGCGATGGGTTCGTCCACTCCATCGTAGCTTGTGAGTTGGGGAGGTTTTTCCACCCCTGGGGATAGGGACCTCCATGATTCTAGCAGACAAGGGACTGCGGGGGTCTTCTTCGTCGCTTCGCTCGGGAGAGTGCGACGGGGAGTGACGGTGGTGGCGATATTAGACCCTATGTCGGGGAAGGTTGGTTTCTTTCGGGGACAGGTCCTTATACCCTATGTCGACGGGTAGGGATAGGAGTGTCCTCTCTTCTGGTCCTCCGCGGGGGAGTCCGAGAATGGTGCCTTGTCGGGGAAGGAGACTACGAATTTGGCATTCGGTGTCTTCTTGGTGAGCGGCGGGAGATTTATAGCATGTTAAGTCTCTCCCCTTGAGTGAACAACATGAGGTTCGTCTGATTGATGGCCGCGAAAAAGGCGACGACGGTAGGATTTGCGTTGGCGGGCGGCTGAATTTCTTGAAAACAGTAGGGTCGGGGGAAATGTTGATGGTGTATACCGCCCCGATGGGAGCCTGTTGAGGAGGAGGACGTGCGCCCGTCCTTGGGATCAGTTTCAGGAATGACATTGTTGTTAGTGTTCGCCAGGTCGGCGAAGAGAGTATTCTGGTTGGCGTTATCAGCTTGGTCGGCCATGACGATAACGAGAGTTTGTTTTAGTCCTTAGAATGAAAGAGACAGAGAAACAAAGATTCTCATAGATGGCGCCACTGATCATACCTGATCAGAAGGATCGTCGATGGCCCAAACTGTTGTGGTTGGAGAAAGATGGGGGGATACTTGCAAGACACTCTAATGCCAAAGTGAGAAAGGGCAAGAGGAGATAGTAAGTAGAGAGTGAGAATGAAAGAATGAATACCTGACCCTCTCAAATGAGAGGGTATTTATAACCCCCAGCGCTGAGCAAAGGTCTAGTTAGTGGGTTGCTTAAACGAAGCCCACTAAGGACTGCCAGGGTTTACGTGGGTATGGAGTCCTGCACATGGCCTCCTCCCTGGTTTGCAGCTCCGAGATAAAAGGGGCAACTGGCCCATTATTCTCGGAGGGCAAGGTGACGGTTAAGTAACTGTTGGCCATGTGGCCCCAGAACGAACGTGGGAAGTTTCCTAATGGTTATGGGCAGATGGGCCTTCAGGTCCTCAATGCCCTTTTTTACTGGGACTTAATATATGTGGGCTAGATGCTGGTACAGTCCCGAACATAAATATTATAACAATCTCAAAGTTTGAACCTGAGTACAGCGAATCCGTCCAAAAGGGCGTTAGTTCTCCATGGAATTCGTTACAAGCTCACAATAGTATTTCGTTAATAGTGAAAAAGTGACGGTGAACAGTGAATTCGGCTGCCTAGGTAAACGTGCACACAAGAGAATTCGGATTAAGACCCAACTGGGTCAAAAACATTAAAAAAACATGGCCCAAAACTTATTGTTTCTAATGTTGCAACTTTAACGAATTATTCAACCTTACTATAGTCTGAATCATCTTCTGACCATAATTAAAATGTTGTAGGTCTTTCTCTTAGCTTTCCAACGCATGCTCGAACACCTCGATACGAAAATTAAATTAAAGTAAAAATAGACTAAATTAAAAAAATATTACAAAACATAAAAATAAACAAAGAAAAACATAGAAATACTTAAGTACAAACATAGAAGAATGTATATCAAAATGTACTGATCATTGGGATATTACAAGAACGTTTTTATGAGGATTTGTTTTTATGAGGACTTATCATTATAATGTGATTATGTCCAAACATGTCTTGCAAAATCCATAATTAACAATTTTCTATGTTTATGAACATTCATTGACATTAAAGTATCGTTGTCTCTCTTACCTTCTATTTACATAAGAGAGTCATTATATAAGAGAATGAACTTCATACAAGAAAATGAGGAACAATTCTAATACTAAATCTTAAACACACAAAAATGGTATAACTCTTCCTTATCAATTTAGGGTTCTTTATAGAAACAAAACCCTTTTAAGTTAAGTACCTGTTGGCTTATCATAAATTAGTATAACTTTTCCTTAATATTTCTTATATCTTATTAGTTTATTTTATTTTGCTTTGCATTAAATCTGAGTGTTAATAAAATTCTATTTATTTAAGGCAAATTCTTCTCAGGTATTTATGATAAATAGTTGGGTATTGTATCTTTAGTTTAAAAAATTAAAATTTTTAATTTGTTTTAAAATAACATAATTTAAAATGTGAAATGACCATAAATAACTTTATTTAATTGAATGAGAATATTAGTACCTAACTAAAATTCAAAGGTTGCATAGGATTTACCTTATTTTCAACTTCATTTCTAAAATTCAACACTAGTATATTTTTTTTCTTGACAAAATAGTATTAAATGTATTAGCGGAAATGTATTGCTTAATCCATATTCACATCAAAACGATCAAGTCTGTATGAATGAAGCACATTTATTGGTTCTGATACAAAACCAAAAATAACAATGAAACCAAAACTATATGTATCTAAGAAACAAAAGTATAGAACGTGAAACCCAAAAATTGAAATAAGTATAGGACAAACAGGTATGCATGCAGATGATGATTAAATATAAGTCAATTAGATTTAAAATAAAGAGGGCGAATTTTTTAGTGCAACACATGATACTAGGTCTAGTTACTTGGCGGGATATGATGAAAGTAGAGTACCAGGATTAGACAGAAGATTAAAAAGAGTCATACATATCGACCAAAATCAGGATATTACAAACACGTTTTATAAGCATTTATTATTATGATTCATTGTGTCTAAACATTTCTCAAAAAAATCCATAATGAGCAATTGTCTGTGTTTATGATCATTCATTGACATTGAATTGTCTCCCTTACCTTCTATTTAAATAGGGAGTCACTATACAAGAACAATTCTATGACTAAATCTTAAGACACAAAAAAATGGTATAACTTTTCCTTATAATTTGGGATTCTTTATAAGAACAAAAACCTTAAGTTAAGTAACTTTTGGCTTATCTTAAATTGGTATAACTTTTCCTTAATATTTGTTCTATCTTATTAGTTTATTTCCTTTTGTTTTGTATTAAATCCGAATGCAAATAAAATTTTATTTATTTTAAAGCAAATTCTTAGATATTCATGAAAGTAGTTGAATATTAATGAAAGTAGTTGAATATTAGTACCTTTGTTTCAAATAATTAATAATTAAAAGTTAGTATCTAATTAAATTCAAAGTTATGAGAGTGTTTATCTTATTTTCAACTTATTTAAAATTCAACCATCTATCTTTTTTCTTGACAAAATATTGTATTAAATGTATTAGGGGAAATTTGGGACTTTCTTATAACAATAATGTATAGCTAAAACATTATTCGACAAAAGCAGCGCAATTGAGAGTATAGTATCAAGTCGGTGTATCGGGTGTGGAGGAAGGTCCAAGATAATAATCGTAATTATAGTGTTGCTGGTAATTGGAACAATCTTTGGAATATAACTGCACCTCCTAGAGCTAAATATTTACAACTTTCTCAGATTTCTTTTGAAAATGATTGTCACACTGTTGTTCAAGCGCTTTACTCTAAGCGTATAGGTTACTCTGAATTCAATTTTATTATTATAATATCTACTAAGAATCTTTTGAATTAGTTTCTGAACTTTTAAGTAAAGTTCATTAAGCCTCAAACAAACTCAGTTGTCCATACGTTAGCTAAGGCGACTAATTATCGGTCTAGAAGCAGTATCCTTAGTATGATACCTCGGTGTATTGAAATTGTTTGGTTAATGATAATAGTTAATTTTGTTGCTATAAAAAAAACATGGATTGAGTGAAAAAAACAGAGGAACAATTGAATAGTCTACAATAGTTTGTATTGCTTAATCCATATTCACATCAAAACGATCAAGTCTGTATGAATGAAGCACATTTTTTGATTCTGATACAAAACCAAAAATAACAATGAAACCAAAACTATATGTATCTAAAAAACTAAAGTATAGAACGTGAAACCCAAAAATTGAAATAAGTATAGGACAAACAGGTAAAGTCTAAAGCAACAAGTTTATGACAAGGGCAAAGAGAGCAGGGAAAGTGGCAACGAGAGCAGTTGCTGAGCTCGGTGATGGAGGAGTTGCGCCAGGCTGAGTTGGAGAGGAAGGGGATGGTGTATCTCCGCCGGTAGGGGAAGTTGGAGTAGCAGAAGGAGGAGTAGACGAAGGAGATGATGGGACATTAATGGTTAGTTTTTGACCGCCAGATTGACAATGGGTTGGGAAGGTACATGTAAAATAGAAATCACCAGTTCTGTTAAGAGTGACTCTTGCTGGAGTTGTTGTTAAGGCATTTGTATTTTGATTCACATTGCAGTTGTCGAAGTCTGCCTTGTTAATTTCAGCAACGGAGTGGCCTCCAGCAAAGAAATTGAAAACTGTAATAGCAGCAGTAGGAAACAATAATAAGATACTATTTCATTCATTCAATCAAATTAATTATAAAAAAAACTGACCTAGAACATCGTTTAGTTTGAATGTGTTACTGGACGCCCAGTCGGAGTAAAAGGTAGCGTTAGCTCTATTTGTCCAACCTGTTGTGCCTCCAACAGTATGATCTGCTGCTTCTGTTGTTTCTAATATTGTTGCAACAAAAGCAATTACTAAAATGATTGACATCTTCTTTAACTCACACATTCTTCTTGTCTAGTTATGACTATGTGTTTTCAAGTCGCCCCTGTTTGTTTGTGTTTATCACAAGAAGGAAGCACTTTTGATGCCTATACCTTCTCTTTTGTTTATTATATATAGAACAAGTTCCATAACCTTCTTTGTTAATTAATACAAAGGATGCAAGACTGACTGAGTATTTGTGTCAATATTATTAATTAAATTGGTTGGGTCAATATTCGTGTTCCGCTTGTAATTGCATGGAAATGGTCTATCTAGAAGTAGACTTTCGAACTTGTCTCTATTATCTCTCATTTTCTTCCATTTCCTTTCCCACTACCAATTAACGCGTACATAATTCAGTAGAAATTTGGTGTTTTGATGGGGACTTATAAAGACAATATTGTAGTCATTAAAATCAACTCGCCTGCTTTTGGAGGGTTTTCAGCGGGAAAAATGTTACCCTTATTCACATAGTGTTCTACTATTGAAAGGTTTTTTTTTTTATGGTGTTTTTGAAAAAGTTAACCGTTTGGTATGGTTATTCTTTGGACCGGCTGTTCTTTCTTTATGTTCTAGCTCCTCTAGGATAATTGTAATTGTAATATGGATTGAAATCTAGTTACAGAAAGACTTTAAGTAAAAACACATACATCAACTTATATATTATATTAATATTAAAGACTTGGTCTCTTTCAAGTTTCCCATAACACCTTCAAGACAACTAATTCTAAAATAAAATGTGATTCCAAATTTAAACGAATTAGACTTAAAGTTTAAATGTACTACGTGAGAATTGAGAATAAATAGATTAATTTACATCCGTTTTTATTACATTCATATCTATTTTTTATTATATTTACATCTATTAAATTTTATTAAAATTAAGTGTATATTTTTTGTGTGGGAAATATCCAACGTATTTACACCCATTTAAAAATTGGGTGTAAATAAGTTGTGATTTACATCTTTTTTAAATAAAAATTGAGTGTAAACATTACAGGGCTTTGGGGCAGTTACATAATAGGAGGTGTGAAAAGTAAATTTGCATAAGCTATTACATCCCATCAGCAGTTACATAATAATGAGAAAAAGTGCGAGGAATGTAAATCTACGTTATTACAAAAACAACCTTGCAACCTATACATCGATTTCTAATATTTAAAATAGATAAAAAAGCATAAAATAAAAAGAAAAATATTTTAAACATTATGAGGATGTTATAAACCCTAATTACTAAAAAGAAAAATATTTTTGGTGTTTTTATTGATTGATTTTAAATGATAAAACAAATTAGAAATTAATTAACCATTAATTAGGAAAAATAATTTAAATGAAAAGAAAATTAAAATATTTTTTGTGTCAAAAATTAAATAAATGTTTTATTAACCTAAAACTAAAAACAAAATATTTTTTAGGGTTTTAGAAAATAGTTAAAAAATAATTTGAAAAGAATTAAAATTGGTTTGAAAATTAAAAGAATTAGAGAATGTGAAGGAAGTTAGTGTCAAAAAAATAGGATGGCCCCTCAGGGTGTTGAACTCGTGACCCTGGAGTGGCAGGTTCAAAACTTAGCCACCAGGCCACTTGCGTGTGTTGATAACAACGACGCCTCCAATTGTATGTGAGTGACATCCTCTAAAAATAAAAAATATTGAAAAAAAAGTTGCAAAAGGCAGGGATCGAACCCACGCCTTGAGCTTGAGAGAGGTAATGACTAAGTGCACGCGTTCTACCACTGTGGCAGCCATACATCGAATAGTATATGTCATTCAATAAATATATATGGGAAATCAAGTTCCAAAAATCAGTTATAAGATCAAAACGCGCGCGTGGGACCCAGGGTTTTTAAATCGTCCAATCAGAAGGCAAGATCTTGCCACGCAAGAGTCAGAGTTTCCCTCTGAAACTCTTGACCACCGTGGATTGTGGTTTCCACCTCCTTCTTCGATGAAGGATTTTCTAAAACCTGCAATAATTTATCAAAAACAAAAACAAATAATTCATATCAACTAATTAACATGCTACGAATCCAATGGTAAGGTTTGTTTGGCCTAAAACTGCTTGGATCGTATAATACGAAACTTCAAGAGTTCGGAGCCCTAGCAATGGTGTTTCTTCATTCCTGTGTCAAAGCTTATGAACGATGGTTCTAAACAATCACAAACATCAGCATGAACATGTATATGTGAATCAAAACCATTTATATTGCATGAATTAAAGATTTGAAGTTTCAAAAGTTTACCATATCGGTGCAATCGAGGGAGGCGATTATGGCTTGCTTCAAGCTTGTGTAAGGGTATGGAACGACTCCTAGGAACTTCAGGAGTGTGATGTGATTGAAATCGATTGAAACATGTCAGAGATAAATTTTTGCTCGTGCCCTAGTTTCTTGAAAATTTGGAAAGCTTTCTAGGGTTTTGAGAGGCCAATAATCCGTGTGTTTTGCTCTTGGTCTTGTAGAATATATAGTGAAGAGTCTATTAGGTCAAGACTTGTGAGAAAATATATTCCTCTTGATGAGAAAATATTTGATTGAAAATCACATGTAATCTTTCTAAAATTGGCCAATATTCATGCAATCATCCCTTGTGCGTTTCTTTCCAGCTTTCATGGACTCTCTTGGACCTCAAGGAACTTAAACATCAATCCCACACGCCTAACCAACCTTCCTTGCATTTAATTTTATTTAAAATTGAATTTAAATGAGATAATTCAAAAAATAAATGAAATAAATATTAGGAGGGCGTGTAATTGGACTTAGAGATCATGGACCATGTTGGAAACAAGTTTAGATCATGAAAATGTAGGCCCATTTGGAAAAAATTTAAAATTGATCAACATTCTCTTCATGCATCTTCTTCAAAATTTTCAAACTTACACAAACTATATCTTGCTCAATTTTTATCATTTGAGAGTGATCTTGGACTTTTTAGAAAGCTTAAGATGACCTCTAAAATATCTCTTTGGTTTCATTTTCATTGAAGCTTCCATGTTTATGTACACTTCTTTGAGAAAAGATGACTTTTTGTTGACTTTTGAAAGGACCTATAATGTCTTGGCCCATATCTCTCAAATGAAGAATTTTTGGGAATACCTTATGAGAGACAAAGTTGTAGAGAATTGAATTCCCTTTTAAAATGAGCATTGGTGGAGAATTTCTGATGAATTATGTGAAAGTTATGCTTGGTCAAAGTTCTGTTGACTTTTCCTCAAGAAACCCTAATTTAGCAAATTTTGACTTTTGGTCTATTCTTGAATTTTCTTGATGAATCATGATCAACCCTCGGTCAAATGATGAATGTGACCTCAAAATATTGATGTTGACCAAATATGATGAAGCTTGACTGTATATTTAATACAATTGACTTTTTATCAAATACAAATGATTTTCATTCATTTGAGCAAATGACTGAGCAAACTTGGGCTATGAAGCTTGAAACTTGACATGGTGACACTTTAAAGCATATGAGGAGGTATGACATGCACTTGAGCCATTAGAAATCATTTTTACTTTGAGAGAAGCAAAACCTTATTTGTGAGTTGATTTCTTAAGAGAGGGTTTGTTTGATCAATCCTTGAGTAGTTCTTGAGTATGGAGATGTATCTTGTTTCTAAAAATGGGAGGAAATGTTTGGGGTATAACAGATACGTTCTTATGTACACCCTAATTTAATACAAATCGGGTGTAATTAAACTCTTTTTAATATAATTTTACACCTTTTTTAAATAAAAAACTGGTGTAATTACACCTTATTTTAATAAAATTTTGCATCATTTTTTAATAAAAACGGGTGTAATTATACCTTGTTTTAATATAATTTTAAATTATTTTTTAATAAAAATCGAGTGTCATTATACCCTGTTTTAATATAATTTCACATCTTGTTTTAATATAATTTACACCATTTATGAATGAAAAAATTATATTATATTTAATTTCATTTATACCCTATTTCATATACTACATTACATCCTATTTTAGTTATCACATTTCTTCATATTTCATTTACTAAGCCATAATACTTTTCATATTTACCAAAAAAATATACATAAATTATATTAAATTATATTTTTTATTAAGAAGTCATTATATTAAGAAAATATTCAACCAGCTCATAATATTTCATGTCACTTTCATCATATATATATATATATATATATATATATATATATATATATATATATAAGCAGCGACACACATTGCTTAAAATAATTTCTAAATAGTTTTTTAGTGGCAGCAAGAGACCATGACTCCCCTTTTATCAAACTAAATAAGGTTTACATCTAAAATTTCCAGCTTATTTTTCACGAGACCAAATATGTTTAAACCACTTAATTTGTTCAAATGACTCTACGCTTAATTAATTTTGTATGGAGGGGTCTTTGCATATTCTGATTATCCAAATATTCCCATACTTAGTTGGGACTTTCACATCGCTTTGGTATTCTTATTTATCCATTTGATTGCATGCATGAAGTTCGCATAATAACATCACTTCGACATGCTTGCAATGTGTAAATAAGTGTTGAACAATATATTATCATACCATTTGGACGAGAAGTAACAAAAGTATTTAGGGAGTTTCTAAGGTAAAGTCACTAAAATGACTTCTTTGGTAAAGTCATTAGCCTGACAAATAAGAAAGAAGTCTTAATTTAATGGTTGCCACATCAATGTTATAATACATTACATTTATAATACATCCCTTATATTTAAAAATTTTCTTTACTGCAGATCAGTCCTTCATTAAATTAATAATATTTATAAATTCAAAAATAAAATTTATTTAAATTTAAATTATATAATAATTTTTTCTTCATTTTAAAATAACAATAATAAATCTTCTTCTTCTTTCTCCTTCCTTCTACAATCTTCTTCTTTCTCCTTCGTTCTTCACACCATTTTTGGACCACTGCAAACACCAACCTCACACTCCAAATTATTTTCACACACAATCAAAAACCTCTTTAATAACAATCTCAGATTTCGATTATATGTCATTGTCAGATTCTTCGTCCAAAACCTCTATAATGTCGTTCTCAAATTCTACGTCCAAACCTCCCTAATGGTGTTCTCAAATTCTCAAATTCATCGTCGAATCCTCTCTAATGGCGTTATCTGATTCAATCGCTCATGGAACATAACACCGAACTAATCGTTCATATTGAATACACATATGCTAAGGTGAATGTGAAATTGTTTGTTATATTTTTTTTGAAATTAGTTATTAAGATTTAATGATTTCGAATAAAGTATTAATGGAGGTGTTAAATTTGATTTCAATTTGGGAATTAGGGTTTATGCTTGAAATTGTTTTCTGTATATGGGTTTCAATTGTAATGATTTCGATTTTCAAATTTTGTTAGTTACCTTTGTCATTAATTAGGGAGTTATGTCTTGTGATCAATGTTGAGTTTTGATTGATGGATTTCAATTTGGTTTGAATTCTTGCCCATAAATTTTTTTAATTGGGGATTAGGACTCAACAGAATAAATAGTAAACACTCAAGAAATACTTTTGCATTCTTGCAGTTGTAAATGAAACAAACATAAACAGTTGAATTCTCACAATGTCACCAACTATCAAATGCTCATAATTTTTTTCAAGGTATTTCACCAGCATCTAATAGTCATTTCAATTTTTCTTCTGTGCAGAAACTGAGCATGCGTAGTGTCGATTAGAAGTTGGTGCTTCATATCTTATCCGCTAAAGGTTTGTGTAATGGTCTATTGGTGGTTATTGTACTTTCTTATCATTATAGTTTACTAATGAATTATGTTATTATGTGTTTGCTAGTTATGCAAGTATTTGAGGAATAGTATACTGAATTTGAACACAGGATTTGTCTAATGCATTTTTATGCTAACTTCAAAAAGAGGTTTGGTTATGGTACACTCTACAGAGTTCTCCCTATGATTGTATTTATAGAGGTAATTCTGATCCCAATGACTATTATATAGATTATAATGTTGGACAAATTGCAAATAATTTAGATAATCAACTTCATTTTATCACATTGAATTCATCCATGCCAATAGACAAGATACTGAAATGACTAATGCGGAAAATGAGTAATATGGAAGAGAGTCAGGGTTACTAGAAAGCGTCTAATCAGACATAAAATAATGCCAAATTATCCAAACTCAAATGAAAATTCAAAATACAAACAATTTATCCACCAAACATGGTAAATTAACAAAAGTAATGCCAAAGTCTCCAAAGATTTGAGTTCGGCATCAATGACAGAGTTGAGAAGAAGAACAAAAGAATAGATTTTATGTCTAATACTGAAGGGAGAGAAGAGTAATGTGATCTGGACACCGAGGAAGGATTATTCAATACTATAATGTTTCTTGGAAGATAGTTCAATAAGGTGCTGAAGAAGATGGAGGCAAATTCAAGACCAAATGTTAGGAACATCTCATATAACATCAACAGAACAAATGACTTTAGGAGAAAAGCACGAGAAGATGAAAGATTTAAACAAGGCAGAGGAGAAAAATGTCACGAATGTGAAGGATTTGGTCATATTAAAGCTGAGTGTCCAACATTCCTCAAGAGACAAAATAAAGGTTTGGATGTATCCTGGTCTGATGAGGACTCTGAGAGTGATATGGAAGAAGAATCTGCCAATTATGTAACGGCTTTGACTGGTACATACATATCTGACGAAGATTCAAGTGATGAGGAGCTAACATTTGAAGAGCTGGTTGCTTCCTACAAGGAGTTGTTAATCAGGAGTGATGAAGTGTGTCAAGATGGGGAGAAACAAAAGAAGATCATATCTCAACTAAAAGATGAGCAGCAAGAGCATCTGCAAACTATCTCCAAGCTAGAAAATGAAGTAACTGTGCTAAAATCTGATCTTGACAAAATGTCCAATTCTGTCAGAATGCTAAACAGTGGATCTGACACATTGGATAAAATTATTCAAGCAGGGAGAGTGGTAGGGGATATGAGTGGTCTAGGATTCAATGAAACAAAGGAACCACCTTCAGACCCCATTCAAATCTAGACCAAACCAAAGATGTCAAACCAAATGTTTCAACATCATGGAAGAGGTAATTTCAGGCAATCCAGAAGAAGATTTCAGCGCTAGAGATGTCATCACTATGGATGCTATGGACACATAATCTCCTGTTTCAAGTTGTATGGTTATCCTAACCCTACACCATAATCTAAGGTGACTCAGACTAGTACTAATGACAAGAAACAATGGATTCCTAAAGCTGATGTTTCCTGTTTTATAGCACATTCATCTCCCACAGTCCCAACCAAAGAATATTGGTAATTTGATAGTGCATGCTCAAGACACATAACTGGGATCAAGAACCTGCAGGTGAATATCATATCACATTCAACTGATTATGTTACTTTTAGAGACGGAGTCAAAGGTGAAATCAAGGGGGTTGGGAAGATAAATTGTCCTGGAATTGCAAGTATTGAATATGTTCTACTTGTTAAAGGTTTGGCAACTAATTTAATTAGTATCAGTCAATTGTGAGATCAAGGATTCAATGTAAACTTCACTAAGGATGAATGCATTATTACAAATGAGTAAAGTGAAGTTGTTATGAAATTAGTGAGATCTAAGGACAACTACTATCTGTGGGTACCCTAAGGCACAAGCTACTCCATATATGTTGAACACATAAATGATGAAAGAAGCGATTCTTAGGAGGATTGGATAGACCATATGGTGACTGAATGCAATGTTACACAGAAATTTATGACATCACATAACATTGTTAAAAACATTAATGTTCAGTTAGTTGAAGATAAGAATGTTGTCGTGGAACATGGAACCACAAAGACACAATTAGTTGACACTCACTCAATTGGATGAAATGCTAATCAATTTGGAAGTCCAAGAGGCAAACGAGGAGTCTGCAA
The DNA here is from genome assembly GCA_021764765.1 of Vicia sativa. Taxonomy (NCBI): domain Eukaryota; kingdom Viridiplantae; phylum Streptophyta; class Magnoliopsida; order Fabales; family Fabaceae; genus Vicia; species Vicia sativa. Next base: position 260,129,417 of record CM038793.1, read on the forward strand.
GTTTGAGGAGTTATAGCAATTAAAAGTGCGTGGGAATGTCATTAAAGGGCTTATATTTTCAAAGTGTCACTTAATACTGTGTGAACATTCTATCCAACATATAAAGAGTCCATACCAAGTGAAATCATTTCAAATCCCTCCCACACGCTACACAAAATATATGCCCTAGAGTACCCTCGTCTTCTACCTCTGAAAAGACAACTTTCATCTCTCCATTTTCAGAAACTCCAACATGTCTCAACATGGTGAATCTTCTCCAAACAAGATCAATCTACCCTCATACAGATCTGAAGCCCTCCATGAAAACATCTCTCTAGATAAAGTTCTAGACGTGGCTCCTTTGGCCATGATTGCGTGTTCAGAGACAAGATCAAAGAAGCTTCGCACCTTTCATGCAAGACGATCAAGAGGAGCTTCAGTCCATGCTATAGATAATGTATCTAATCCTACTAATGATGAGTCAAAACAAGACATCGTCGATGTTGATAGAAGTGTAAGTTCCTGAATTGGATGAATTGGAAAAGATCTAATAAAACAAATAATAGCAGCAACAATATTTTGTATAGTAGGATTCCTAACTGATAATTCTATCTAGAATGCCTTAACATGTTGTGTTGAAAAGTTTCAACATTTGGAACAACATGTCATATGAGATGTTGAGACATCAGACATAAGGACATCACGCTATAGAAACTGTTAAGTTCGTTACAATTGTGTTTTAATTAGAGCAAAATATTCTTGGAATATTATGCATCTTATGTGGCGTGATTTTAAAGGCTATGTGGAGGTCCAAGAGCTAAGGAGAAAGATCAGCAAGGACCTTGATTGTAGCATAAGTTATATGCTTGTTTATCTCTGCAGAAAGTTTGTTACTGCAGATGTTTATTACAACTTATGTTGTTATTTTGAAGGCCCAAATCCAGTTGGGTAATAGGTTATAAATAAGCAGTTGTAACCTAGTTTTAGTAAGCTATCCGTTGTTAGAAATATGTAATCTTTAGGGTTAGACATGTAAGTGAACCACCCGGATTGTGGGATAATCACTGATTTGTACCTCGAAGCCTGTAGGAAAGAGGATTATTTTACTCACTCAGAAGCTGTGAAGCAATGAGCGTCGTTGTGTCCTTGGAAGAATCTGTGAAGCAATTCCAAGTTTTGCTTGTGTCATATGTGTGACTATTTTATATTGTGTTTGAAGTGTGGTATCTTTAAATGGTTTTAGTTGTGTTTGGAGTGAGGTATCTCCAAGCTGATTGTGTTAGGAGCCAAGCAGTTGATGCAGTTACTAGTGTGATAGTGACTGATAGACATCACTGAGCTGATTAAAAGTGAGCGGAGGTTCTCATATCTAAGTGTGGTATCTTAGGTAGAAGGGTCATTGGGTAGTGTCATACCCCAAAATTTGCCCTCCATCTACTCAAAGAGATTTCATACATCCCTACTCAAGGATTCCTCAAGAGTTGATCAGACAAACTCTCTCCTAGACAATCAACCCAAACTAGGGTTTGGTATCTCTCAAGTCAAGATGAACTTCCAACATCTCCAATGGTCTTCATGCCTCCTCATATGCTTCAAAGATTCTCCATGTCAAGTTTCAAGCCTCACAAGTCAAGTTTCCTCAGACAATTGCTCAGATGGTTGAAAATCGGTTGTATGGACAAAAGTCAAGTGGTCAACATACAGTCAAACTTCATAATTTTGGTCAACATCCTCATTTTGAAGTTACATTCATCATTTGATCAAGGGTTGATCATGATTCATCAAGAAAACTCAAGATTTGCTCAAAAGCTAAACTTTCTAAATTAGGGTTTCTAGGTGAAAAGTCAATGAACTTTGGTGATCATAACTTTCTCATACTTTCTCGAAATTTTCCACCACCTCTTGTTTTGAAGGAAATTCAATTCTCTACAACTTCATGTCTCACAAGAATGTCCAAAAATGCTTCAATTGAGAGGTATGGCTCAAAACATTACAGTCATTTTCAAAGTCAACAAAAGTCAACTTTTTGTTTTGAAGATATATTGAGCATGGAAACTCCAATTGAGATGAGACCAAAAAGGTTGGTTAGAGGACTCTTAGAGCTTTCCAAAAAGTCCAAGAACACTCAAAAATGTAGAAACCTGAGCAAGATACACTATTTAGAAGTTGGGCAATTTTGGACAATTGCACAAAAGGACATTTTGGTCAAATTGCAAAATTTTCCAAATGGGCCTATAATCTTTTGATCCAAACTTGTTCATGACATTATTCTTGACCCATAAATGCTTGGCCTTGGTAATTTTCTATTTTTATGATTTATATTTGAATTTTATAACATTTAATTCAAAAATAAATTATATAAAATATGAAAATTAATTATTTTTTCAAATGAGTTGGATTTATATCTTCCTTGAAGACCAAGAAAGCCCAAGACTCTTGCCAAATTCGTGATTCATGCATATGGAAAGGAAAAATCAAGTTTTTAAGAAAATTTGATTTGTTTTAAATGGAAAATATTTGCACATTGATGGAGCAATCTTTTTTCATTCCTTTTGCCATCCAATTTGCTTCTATAAATACCCAGCAGTGTGTACAAGCATGAAGGGAAAACCCTAGCCCAAGAAAGAGTCCTTATTTTGCCAAATTTTTCTCAAAACTTTTGAAATTCGAATTCCAAGTTGCAGCCACTCTCAGCCAAAACCATCCATCCAAACGTGCTCTAGAGGTGCCCAGGAGTCAGAAACATCTCTTACTCGAAGCCAATACCTCCAGAATCGCGTTATCCAACTCTCACCGGTTTGAATTTTTCATAATTTCGATTTCTTAATTCCATGCATTACTAATCGATTTCATGTGTTTATTTGAGTTCAGGACATTCATTAGAGTGTGTTAGATGCATAACATGTAAGGTTTCACGTAGAAATCTCAGAATGCCATTACTAGGGTTTTCAAGGTTGTGAGATTCGAAACTCAAAATCCAGGCCGTTTCAGGACATGAGGATGGCACCATTGAGCTCGCAATGATCGAATTAGTCGATCTGGGTTTTTATTGCGCTTTGTTTGATGCGTTTTGCAGGGTTTTAAGGTTGACAAGCTATCGGAGAAGATGACCGGAGCCCTAGCTCCGGCGGGGACTCCGGCGTTGAAGCTTTGACCATGGCGTGGCAGTTTGGCTCGCTCTGATTCGCTTTCTCTTTCCAGCTGGGGCCCGCGCGCTGACTGTGTTTGATTTTCAAAAATCAGTGACACGTTTACACATATATTCCATTGTTTTCAATGTTCCAAGCACCAAGTGTCACTTGGCCTAGTGGTAAGGACGCTGCTTGTTCAAAGATCCCTCTCCAGGGTCATCAGTTCGAGCCAGCCTGGGACCCTGGTTTTGGTTTTCTTTTTCCAAACTCAAACTTTTAACTATTTTCCATATTTTCTTTATTTTAATATTTTTGCATGTTATTTTAATTTATTTTCATATTTTATTTCTGCATTAAAAATTCATCAAAAATTAATTTTCTTTTTACATCATTCTCATAAAATCTTTATTTAATTTAATAAATTAAAAAATATATTTTTGCATGCATATTTATTTTTATTTGTAATTTTGCATTTAAATCATTGTAAATTCATTTTAAATTATTAAATTGCATCCAAAAAATCCCAAAAATTTATTTTAGCATGTTTACATTATTTCCAGCATGTCATATTTTTTCCAATTTAAAATTTGTATTTTTTCTAACATTTTCTCTTATCTCGATTTTCCGATTTCTCGTTCGTTTCACAGGTTCTTCCAATTCGGACGTTTCTTTACTATTTTCATTTTATTTTCCAATAATGTAACTGTATATGGGATGTAATAGTTTAAAATTAGGTCTTTATTTTCCGCATTTTAAGTTATGTATCTGCCCCAAAGCCTTGTAATAGTGTAGGACATTTACCTTTCCGCATCTTTACTTTCTGCAATTTACTTTCCGCACCCTATCAATTGCTAGTAACTAGGCGTGTATGGCAAGATAATAATGAACATAGCCCACTAATTTTCAAGATAACATATTCTGAAATCAACACACTTTTTCACATGCCCCTTAGGGTAATTCTCTCTCTCGTTGCCTTACGAATTTAAATGGTCATGTCCCTCGAACGTAGAGGTATTCTAGCACCGTTGCCTTCCAAACAAATCATCATAGTCCCTTCGATACAAAGATCATAAGACCCACGATGTCGCCTCCGAATACATGATCTTGACCCTCGATTGTCGCCTACGAAAAATGATGATAGTCCTTTCGAATGTGCTAGGATACTTCCTACAAGTTGCCTTCTATGACCATCCGATGTCCCTTCGAATGTCCCGCTTACATCCAACGAATGGAGTTACCAACCAACTAATGGTATGGATAACGCTATTCTAAAGGTACGTAAAATAATACAAAAACGACCAATTCTGAGTGGGTAAATAAGTCTTTTAGTTGCTCGCTCTACCAAATGCTTTTCACACCACACACTCTTTTTTTCAAAGTTCAATTTCTTTCCAAAAACAAAACATTTCCGAACACTTTGTATACACTCCTACATGAGTCATTATAAAGTCAAAGCGAAATGCCTTTTCTAAAACATTTTGTCAAACACACAGAAAGCAATTTTAAAGTGATCTAAGAGCAACTAAGAGCCCGTAGATAACTACGGATGAAAAGGGGTGCTAATACCTTCCCTTTTCATAACCATTCTCCCGAACTCAGAATCTAAACGAAGGTCTTTTTCTGTACTTTTACCTTCCCTTAATTGGATAAAAATAAAAGTCGGTGGCGACTCTTGCTATCCGCACATTTGGATACAAAAAATCCTACAAAGTCAGTTCACCGTATTACAGAACTGGCGACTCTGCTGGGGAAATGCACTTAAAAGAGAGAATTGCCTTAGGGATTTCTAGATAACTTTTATTGCTTTTTGTTTGATTTGTATGCTTTATCTTTAAGGGTTGCTTGGGTATTATATTGTTGGGGGATCCTACACCCGGATCCGGGTTTCCTTTTAGGTAAGTAGCATTAGATCATTGCGACCGCTAGACGTATAACTAAACGGTCAACATGATGGCTACGTTAACGTGACACTTTGGTTGTCCCGATACTCTTCATTCCCAAGTTGAAGATAGTATTTGGCTTCTGCGTGGTGTCATCAAGCGCTAACTAAACTTTTAGAACCTTAATTGACCCATCTTAGCCATTAGAAGGTAGTGAGATGGCCGGCTTTGGTGTAGACCGAGGTTGGTTGATACTCGATGCTACGCTCATTGAGATCGACTTTTGGGACATTTTCGATCGACCACTTGGCGTCGTATTGAAATAAGCGCCTACGAGAAAGATCGTGATATGAGATTCCTAGAACCGGTTACTATTATAGGACGGGATGAACCAACTCAAACTTTTGGTAGGGTAATCACCTATACCTCATGCAAGCCTTAAACCTAGGCTCATTGTGTGAATTGTTTGTGTGTGCTAAACATGACATCATGACATCATCCGCATTGCATATCATTTCTAACTATTTCAAGGACCTAGGGATTTATCTTTGCTCTGTTTTGTAGGGTATTATGGCTTCTAGAAAGACTATCCGAATCAACTTCATGAGTATACCTTCTCTCAAAGAATTGGTTTGAAATTCCGACCATGCTCGTTCATCAAAAGACATGGTTATCGCTTGACTTGGTTATCTCGGTTTGAAGAAGATTTGATGCATGTCCTATTCCGGTTCTTTGATCGAAACACCATTGCTTTACATTCCCAGTTACGGTTGGTTCCTACCTTGGAAGAGTTCTCTAAGCTACTTGGGATACCTATTCTTGATCAAATGCCATTCACCGGTCTAGAAAAGGTTCCTAGGTACGAAGACATTGCATCAGCCTTACATCTTAAGCGCTCAGACATCGAAGCCAATTGGGAAACAAGAAGCGGAGTTAAGGGTTTACTTTCCAAGTTCCTAATCAAGAAAGCCCGAGAATTCCTCAAAGTTATGAGTTTCCATGCATTTGAAAATATTGTGGCCTTGCTAATTTATGGTTTGGTTCTATTTCCTAATTCGGATCAATTCATAGATATCAATGCCATCAAATTGTTTCTTACCCGCAATCCTGTGCCTACCTTACTTGGAGATATCCTACATTCTCTCCACACTCGTACTACTAAGAAACAAGGAACTCTCATGTGTTGTATACCGTTACTTTCAAGGTGGTTTATTTCGCACCTTCCTCCATCAGTTTTGAAGAATGAACAAAGATTGAGATGGTCTCAAAGATTGATGTCACTCTCTCATTCAGATATCCGTTGGAATCTTTTCTCTCAAAAGGACTTCACCTTCATCGAGCGTTGTGGAGAATTCCCTAATGTACCGCTACTTGGTATAAGGGGAGGTATCACTTACAACCCTTCTTTAGCTCTACGTCAGTTTGGCTTTGCTCGAAAAGATGGTCCACATGATATGCTTCTCCAAGATATTGTGTTCGATTACAACCACGATCTCTCCGAAGGTTCATACATGCTTGGGGCATGGTAAAGAAGCGATACCAAGACTTTGGGGCACCAAAATCCCATTCCTTGGGAACCTTACCTCAAATGGGTGCGAGCTCGAGCTCAAAACCTCATGATGCCATTCACTCTGTTCTACCAAGAATTATGGAACTGTTGCTATAGGTGACGTACCTATCTTGTTCTCCATCCCGACATGCCTACCGATTTTGAAGACTTGAAGAGATCCTGGATTCAACAGGAAGAAAGGGATACCTTTGAAGCTCGGTGCTATGCAAGCGAGAAGAAAGTGCTAGAGTTGACAAAGCTACTTCATGAGGGCGAAGCATCAATGCCTACATCGGCACCAAGAGGCGCCCATGGGAGACTTAGAGCTTTAGGATGTTTATGTTTTCTTTTATTGTTTGAACTATCTCTTGTACTTAAAAAGAAAAAAAAGAATAATAAAAAGAGTACTAATAAATGTTTGTTCATTGCTTGTCTAACAAATTTAAATCTCTAAGGTCCTTGAAAACATTGCATTGCATTCGCATAAACATTGCATATCATAGCATAACATTGCATCACAGGTACATTGGAGATTGGTTTTCTCATTTGCTCGCTATTTATTTTAGCGAAATGGCTCTATGTCAAAGATCTCAAGCCAGAATGCTCGGTTGAGATGTTCACCACTTGGTCCAAGGCCAAGAAGATCGAAGAAGCTCATCAACAAAGAAGAAGGTTGTTGGTCTCCTCAACATGGGCAGACGCTACAAAGGTGGTCCTAAGAGAGTCAGTCGGATAGAGATTTCAGAAGGAAGTGTCAAGAAGGAGGATGAACAAAGTAACAAGGGTAATGGTGAAGGCATCAGCCTGAGCTTGAGAAGGACTATGATAATGGCCAATACTCTGATGAGGATGACAAGTACAAGCAACTTGAAGACCGTCGAATCTTGTGGAAAACTCAAGATGTCCGGCTGAATTTTGATGATCTAAGTCTTGTCCACGGTGTTGTGATTCCTCCCAAGTTCAAAGTTCCTACTTTTGCTAAGTATGATGGCATGTCTTGCCCTAAGTCGCATTTGAAGTCCTATGTCCGGAAGATCAATCCCACCGATGATGAAAGTTGTGGATGCACTATTTTCAAGAGAGTTTGTCCGAACCCAGTTGGAATGGTACTATCACTAGAGAATGACCGTATCCGTACTTGGAGTGACTTAGGCGATGCTTTCTGACAATATAGTACAATGTTGAATTGACACCCACCGCATGCAACTACAAAGCATGTCTATGGGTCGCGATGAGAAGTTCAAGGAGTATGCTCAAAAGTGGAGAGATTTAGCGAGTTCAACCACCCTTGTCCAATAGGAGTTGGTTGATATGTTTATGGGAACACCGACAGTCCATTCTTCAATCATCGATTGGAAATTCTTCACGGATTCACCGAGTGATATTAATGACGAGCGCGAGTCGGTATTAAGAGTGGGAAGATTCATGTAGAGTCATCTTCCAATCAAGAGATCTTTTGGTGGTAAGAAAGAAGCCAATCATATGGTGAGAAAAGTCGAGCCAAGACCGACCGCTCAATCTGGGGCGGTTGTGATCTCAATCCTACATCGACAACCTCGGAGACAACAGCGTAGCGCGCCCGAGCGGTTACAAAGATCAACATGCCTTTGTCGCAAGCCTTGCAACACATGTTGAACGCAGAGCTGATTACCTTGAGGGATCCTCCTCAGAATGTCAACACTTCCTCTCCGAAGTACAATCCAAATGCTAAGTGTGCTTACCACTCCAATAGCCCTGGACATAACCGATGATTGTTGGGCTCAAGAACAAGATTCGGGATATGATTGAAGCTAAGCGATTGAGTTTGACCCTCCTGTTGAGACTCCGAATGTGATCAGCGTGCCTATGCCTAACCATGACAAGAGTTCCAATGTTGTTGGTGACGATACTTATGTTTTCAACATAGATGACTTGACCATCCCTCTGATGACCGTTAAGAAGAATTTGCGCAAGCCGGTGTCAATCAGGATGCCGAGAATTGTCGTTGGTGCCCATCGCACGATGGTTGTGCTTGGTTGAGAAGACGTGTTCGGTATGATGAATAACCGTGAGATACTATTTCAAACCACGTGCGAAGCGTGTGAAGATATGTCTAAGTCAAGATCAAGATGTGAATGAAACAAGACCACTGTGGGATACCTTGGGCAGCCAAGCGGAAGTATGATTACATGGTGAAATACCGTCACGATAGTTACAAGATTCCTATTGAAGATGTTAAGGCAACCGGATGGGGTGACGATTTCCCAGAAGACTATGCTGATGTTAACACTATAAGGATTTCCTCCGCTGATCCTATGCCTAGAGTGGCACCTCTCATTATCACTTCTCCAAGACCAGTTCCATATTCCTCTAACAAAGCTATCCCTTGGAACTATGGAGCTGATGTTTACTATCATGGCGTCAAGCAAGACCCTCTGACCATTGAAGATATTACAGGTAGTCTGATTAAGTGAAGAGTGTAAACATGGAGGTTTCCCTCTGAATTAATATTGTTGATAGTGAACTTCATTCCTGGCTTGGTATGCCCCCAGATGTAGGTTGGTTAGAACCGAACTGGGTTAACAACTCCTTGTGTTCTTTTGTTTTATGCACTGTTTATTGTATGTTCTACTTTGTTTATTTTAAAATGTCGAATCAGATGTCACGACATCCTGAGTTTGATGGCACCAAAATTTCAATTGGTATCAGAGCAGGCATCATGTCTGTTTCTGGATGAGATCTATGGGGATACTTTCTGGTTGTGTACAAGGTAGAAAATTGGTTTTACAAGGAGTGTTCATATTATATTGTCCCTAGAAGTGGAGTATGGACCATTTTATGGAGAACTAGACCAACCTGACCAGAACTGTTGTACCTTCTTTATGAAAGAAGATAAGGATGCTGGAACAAGAAAGTTAAATTCAAAGACTACATACGGGAGTGAAGTTTTTGAATTGAATTGTTCAGCCTATATTCAGCATAGAGATGATAATTGTTAAAACCTTCATGCAGGAGTGAATACATTGATAAGGTAACTCTTGTGCTTATGTGTTTCCATATGGTCAGGATATTGGTTGGGTCTAATTTATTTCTTGATGAAGAAGCAAGCATATTGTAGGGTTGATTTATTTTGAATCCTTATGTGTCATGCTTACAATTAAATTGTGTAGTAAGCATTGTGTAAGTTCTGTTGAAGCATGGCTATTTTCCGCTGCATAGCCTCTGATGCAACCCCTACAGTGAAAGAAGGATCCTAGGGTTAATTTTATCAACATAATATTTTGGCAAATTTTTATAACTATATTAAAAGTGTCAAAGATACTTGAGATCCTTCTCAAGTCCACTCATAAAGGCATGTATTAATAGAGTTGATGAGTATCAATTCATCAATGATTCTCATATACATCTGCAAGTTGTTTGAAGACCTTGAACATTATCAAGGATGATGAGTTCCAAGGAGATGGAACCGATGTTCGATAGGATGTTAGAACATTACTAGTGGTATGCAGCTACCAGTTGAAGAACAGATGTTCTAGGTGCTAAACAAATGTAGTGTGAGTACATATGTTTAGAGCCTGCTCCTGATCTAGAAGAGGAGACATTTGTATTAGTTGATCAGGACACGATCAACAAGTTCTTATACTCCATATGTTAGTTTATTTCTGACCTTTTCTTATGGGAGTATAGAAGTTAAGCTCAGTACAAGTAAAAGGCTCATAAAAGAATACCCCTCTATCCCTTTATGTGAGGTCAATATGAGCTTATATCCGGTACATTCTTCTGATCAAAGAAACCATATATGTGCAAATTTGTTCATGACCATAGAACAAATTGGAGCTTAATAGTGTGTCTCAACCACAGTGAAACATGGTCATGAATGTTGACTTCCCTAAAAGGGTATTGTCAAGAAGAATCAAGGAGGTCATATTGCTATGAAGAATCTGAATAATTCTGTGTCATCCCATAATTAAGTATGTTCCAGAAACCTAGTTGAAGGAATCTCCTCTGCAGGTATAGACTATGACATCCATCATCTCAAAATCAGAAGTGAAAGTCTGAAGAAAAGCCCATTGAGATGTGAATCATACTATTCCTTGATCATGTTAATTGTTTGGATGTAAAGTTGGTGTATATTATGCTTCCTGTGTTCCCCCTCCCCAAGAGTTGTGAATAAAATGTTATGGATGTTAACCCCAAAAACGAAAACCATAAAGGATGATGTTGTATCAGATGTCAAAACATCATCTTAAAGTCTTCAGTTATTAAAAGTTGTTTTATTGACAAGAAGTAAATATAAGTGTGAAGATGGAATCAGTCAGAATGATCTAGTGTGAGTAGTTAATTCTAACTAACTAACTGATAGGTACTTTGACGGGAGACTAAGGTATTTATTAGATGTGCAACTTGAATGCAAAATTCATATAATTTGTTGAGAGCTGAGTATCTGTATGAAGAATTCATGGCCGAGTATGAACTGAATATCAATATTAAAGTTCACTGTTATCTTCACAAGATTTGGATTTGTGGCAATGTTATCTGGTGATTATTTGAAGAGTTGATTCAACTAAGGAGATACATACAGATGCTTTCAAATATCTTGATGGGAGCTGGATATTTGTGATAATTGTATGGTAATCTGAAACAAGATGAGAAGAAGTGTGTGATGAATAAAAGAGAATGTCCTATATGGTGTTATAACATCACTATTGTTGAAGACACCAGAGATTGAGAAAGGCAGATAAGATTCAGACTTATCTTTTGAAGACGTAACTATGGTTATACACATGGTTAATTATGAGGTTTATTCTATTACAAGTTACAGAGTGTGGCAATCTAAAACTTGTATAGCAAGCAAGCTAAGGATTCCTATTTGGAAATTGTGGCAAGTCCAAATAAAGAATGCTTCAAGCATTATAAGGACCAACATCAAAAGCGTTCTTATGTTGTATAACTCAGGGGGAGTAAGAGCTATAACATCGTGAAAAGCTTCATCTTGGAAGCTAAAAGGAAGAAGTCTAAGATTAAAGGGGGAACTATAGTCTACTTAAAGAATCAACTGTGCATATGAAGAGGAACTGGATATTTGAAGAGAAATTATCTATTGTTAATTGTTTATTGTCAATTATGAAAGATGCCTTGTCTAGTGCAATTGGGTATGTTATTAAAGAAGGCGTTGTTGTTGTATATGTTGATGACCAACAAATGTCAAGGGGGAGATTGCTCATTAGAAAATGAAAAGGGAAGTTTCTACTGATATGAAGCTGAAGTGATCTTTTATCTTAAAGAAGCAATATTTTTATAGTCTTAGAGCCAATACAGATGGACTCTGTGCGAATATAGCATGTGATGTTGAAACATCAATATCATTGAGAATCTGAAGTAAATTTAAAGATTATTGATGGGTTCAGATTATTTTTTATGACGACCTAGAAAGAAGTTATAGCCTTATATAGACAAAAGTGAAGAGTTCCTCACAATAGAGAATCCACTATTATGAAAAGTGAGTCACATGAAGTAAGTGGATAATGTCTGGCTGAATGTCAGGACATTATACAGAACATGTTTCTACATGGACATGTTAAATAATGTGAATTATGCATGCATTGGGACTGTTTTTATTTCAAAAGGCAGTCAAGAATTGCCTGGACATGGTCAGTTAGTCATGTAACAGATTTTAGGCCTAAATTAACGCACCATTGAATGGGAATTAATTTTCCGTTAATTCCTAAGGAACTAATGGCCTATTTAAAGGAGTTCTCAGCCATCCTCAAACAACAAATGAGCTTTCATCTCTTCTTCACCATGCATTTTATTAAAGCCTAGGAAAATTGTGCCTGGATCTGGTTTGGTGAGAGCTCAAATTGTCAAATTTTATCTAAAAAGGGGGAGAGAAATCATATCTCACAGAAAGATCAGCATAAGACTACGATATAAGAGAGAGAAAAACAATGTCTGAGTCACAACTTATGTCACACAATAATGAAGAACAAATTATTTATGACTTGTGATCTGAGTTTTGAACACAATTGTGACTTGTGTTCTGAGTTACCTGGGAAAATAATAAGATATCACTCAAGATATAGTTTATTTCTCACGGTCCTCTTTTTCCACCTTCTGTGACAAGATTTGTCACTTGCTTTAAGGGGGAATGAGAGTTATATTCTCCCTCGTGTACAAACTAAACCTTTCTTCCCTTTAACCTGTTGGTTTAATGGGAAAAAATCAAAAACATGAGAAGATGTCGAACTGGATGTTGAGACACTATCTTCAACTGACAGACCAACAATGCAATTGAAGTTTGCTCTCCAATTGATGTTTTCTCCCCTGATCTCAAGACATGAAGACTATTGAAGACTGCTAAAGACTCTTTTAAATTATAAATTGTTGTTGGTACTTTAAACTGCTTATAATTGTACTTATTTGTATTAGCTAAAATTTTCCAAAGGGGTAGATTGTAAGTTCCTGAATTGTATGAATTGGCAAAGTTTTAATAAAACAAATAATTGCAGCAATAATGTTTTGTACAGTAGGATTCCTAACTAATAATCCTAACTAGAATGCCTTACCATGTTGTGTTGAAAAGTTTCAACATCTGGAACAACATGTCATATGAGATGTTGAGAAATCAGACAATAGGATATCACGCTACATAAACTGTTAAGTTTGTTACAGTTCTGTTATAATTAGAGTAGAATATTCTGGGAATATTATGCATCATATGTGGTGTGATTTTAAAGTCTATGTGGAGGTCTAAGAGCTAAGAAGAAAGATCAGCAAGGACCTTGATTGTAGCAGAAGTTATCTTCTTGTTTATCTCTACAGAAAGTTTGTTACTGCAGATGTTTGTTACAACTTATGCTGTTATTTTGAAGGCCCAAATCCAATTGGATAAAAGGTTATAAACAAGCATTTGTAACCTAGTTTTAGTAAGCTAGCCAGTTTTAGAAAGATGTAATCTTTAGGGTTAGCCATGTATGTAAACTACCCGGATTATGGGATGGTCACTAATTTGTACCTCGAGGCCTGTAGGCAAGAGGATTATTTTACTCACTTAGAAGCTGTGAAGCAATGAGTGTAGTTGTGTCCTTGGAAGAAGCTGTGAAGCAATTCCAAGTTTTGCTTGTGTCACATGTGTGACTATTTTATATTGTGTTTGAATTGTGGTATCTTTAAATTGTTTTAGTTGTGTTTGGAGTGAGGTATCTCCAAGCTGATTGTGGTATGAGCCAAGCAGTTGATGCAGTTACTGGTGTGATAGTGACTGATAGACATCACTTAGGTGATTGGAAGTGAGCAGAGGTTCTCATATCTAAGTGTGGTATCTTATATAGAAGGGTCATTGGGTAGTCTGATTATGTGAGGAGTGTAAACATGGAGGTTTCCCTCTGAATTAATACTGTTGATAGTGAACTTCATTCCTGATTTGGTATGTCGTCAGATGTAGGTTGGTTAGAACCAAACTAGGTTAACAACTCCTTGTTTTCTTTTGTTTTTTGCACTGTTAATTGTATGTTCTACTTTGTCTATTTTACAATGTCGGATCAGATGTTACGGCATCCTGAGTCTGATGGCACCAGAATTTCAAGAAGTATTAGGAGGATAATTACTAGGGTTTTAAATGAAGGCTTGCCTGTACGTGGAATTTTGTTCCTCTATCCCATATACCTGATGAGACTGGCCCTAAATGTCCTGATAAACCATCTGCAAATGATGGAGAAAACATTGAAGGCAATCTTGGAAAGGTTGTTGAGTCTGTTCTTGAAGAAGTTGCATCTGATGTTGAGACATCACTTGTGAGAGAAGCATCTCCTCCCAAGAAAGATGATGCAAGCCCAACAGGAACAAAGGGCAAGATGGCTGAAGAAGTTGTGTATGTGGATGAATTGTCTTATAATAAATTGATTGTTAATGTAAATTTGGGCATTGCAAAGAGACTGAAAGCGAGAAAAGGTAAGGTTGTGGCTACCAAGACCCCTCCCAAGAGCAGCAAGAAGAAGGTCATGTATGGACCTCCAAAATACTGGAGTAAGGTTATTCCCTCCTCTAGTAAGAGGAAAGTTAGGTCTGAGTCAGACTCAAATTATGATGTTGAAGATGATGTCTAGGACATCACACCTGTAAAGAAGACTATGATCAAGATACCTTCTGATAATGTACCTGATGCCCCTACAGACAACATCTCATTCCACTCCATCATCTATGTCACAAGATGGAAGTATATTTATCATCAGAGAATTGCTCTTGAGAGAGAATTAGGAAAAGATGACTTGGAGTGTAATGAAATTATGGAACTTATATCTCCTGCTGGATTAATAAAGACAATGGTCAAACTTGCTAAATGTTATGAGGTGCTAGTTAAGGAGTTTATTATCAACATCCTTGAAGACTGTGCTGACAGAAAGAGCAAGGATTTTATGAAAGTTTTTGTGAGAGGAAAGTGTGTTGAATTCTCCCCTGCTATTATTAACAGGTATATTGGAAGAAGTGAGGATGAGCAATGTGAGTTAGAAGTGACTGACAATCAATTTTGCAAGATCATCACTGCAAATCAAGTAAGTGCATGGTCTGTTAAGGAAAGGTTATCTGCTGGAAAATTAAGTGTCAAGTATGTCATATTGCACAGGATTGGAGCTGCTAACTGGGTTCCCACAAATCATACCTCAACTATTTCAGTTGGGATGAGAAAATTTAATTATGTTGTTGGTATGAATAAGCCATTTGACTATGGTTCTTATATTTTTGATCAAACCATCAAGCATGTGGAAATATGTGATGTGAAGATGCACATTGCCTTCCCTTCCCTGATCTATGGTATCATTCTCCATCAGCATCCTGGAATTTTGCCCACTCTTGATACTACTACCCAAAGAGGATCTGTTTTGTCTCTTCACTATAAATTATTTATAGGGGAATATGTCCCAGACATTGTTTCGACATCTTCAACTGCTGGGAGAAAGACCTCAAATAAGGCTGATGTAATTGCTGACTCAATAGAGGCATGTAAAGAACTTGATGAAGTCATCTATATCAGCTCAGCAAGAAAGCTGAAATTTGAAGAAACCATCAAAGCTCTGAAAAAGGTTGTTGCTGCAAGTGTTGCCGAGGAAGTGTAGAAGGAAGAAAGCATCTCTGAAGATGAAGGAAGAAGTTCCTCTGAATGTGAAACAGAAAGTGATGGAAGTGGTGGATCTGGTGATTCTGCAGATAACTAAGTGTGTTGAAGATGTTTTAATTGTGATTCTTGTGGCTCCTGTTTTGTATTTTCTTTTGTTTAATTTTCGCACTAGTGTGCTTAATAAAGGATAATATGGTCTGTAATATTTTTAACCGGTAGCTCTAGATAACAAGGAATGAAAGTTTAATCTAATATTCAATATTTTTATTTTCCATGAGTTTACTCTGGTGATTACTTTGGAATATTGTGGCTAAACAGGGGGAGTAATATATGAGCCTGACTGACTATGATGCTGTTGATGGAGTTCTGAACTGACGAGTTTGAGGGAGAGATACTCATTGTGGATGTGTGCATGTGTGATATTATGTTCTAAGTGATGTTTAGAAATTTATTTTCTCGTTGTATCTTTGATAAATTGTGATTATGCTTCTACTCTGATATGTGTGAAGCTACCCTCTCTGATTTTGCTGAGTTTGCTTGAATGTTTGTTTTGGTGTTGATTTTAATTGTATGGCTTATATACTCAAATAATGTTTTAGCCAAAATTTGCCAAAGGGGGAGTTTGTTAGTTCTGTAGATTGGCAGCAATTTTGGTAAAACATTCTGCTCAGGAAATGCCAAGAAGAATGCTTTAACATGTGAAGCAAAATGAATTAGCAATTCTAAAGAAGATGTCAAAACAAATGTCTTGACATGTGTTATAGAACTGAACTGGTTTTTCAGTTTAGAAATTCAAGGAGTTAGTTTGTTTAAGTTGTTTGCTCTAAGTAAGCAAGATTATGTAACACTTTGCTGCAATATTCTTGGAGAGCTTTTATCCTACTTTCATGGAGAAAGTAATGGAAACGTTGAAGACTTATATGAAGAAAATTATGGGCTAATCCTAGTTGTTGTTCGTATAAAAAGGAAGCTAACCCTACTTACAGGTTTAGCCACACTAAAGGAAGATGAATGTACTATGTTCAGAGTTTAGGTTTTATGTCTGTGTTTATTGTTCCTTGTGAGCCACTCCTGCATTGTTTAATACTTGAGTTGGATGTTAGTTGAGCTGTATTTTGTTAATCATCCATAAGCTTTGAAGCAAGGATGGTTGTGTGTCTTTGAAGTGTGTCTTCAAGTCTTTGTCATTGTTATTATCACAACATGTGATTGAGAGGGATAGAGATGGGTTTCTAATATATAAGAGGTTCTTATGTAGAAGGGTCATTAGGTAGTGATTAAGTGTCGGGTTGTAAATGGGTAAGTTTAACTCTAAATTTATACTGCTAATAATGGACTTCACCCCTGGCTTGGTAGCCTCTAGACGTTGGTGTGATTGCACTGAATTGGGTGAACATTTTTCTTGTGTCAATTTTATTTTACTACATTTAGTATTCTGTTATTCTTTGTTCAACATACAGATATTAGTGTCGTGACATCACCTTCGACATCTTATATCTGGTACCAGAATTTCAATGTGTATACTCTGAAATTGGAAAAAAATGAATTTTTTTAATTAGGGGAAGTTCTATTTACCTCTCTGTTCCTATTTCTAGACCATTCTACTCGCACATTCAACCCAAAAATTGGCATCAAGAGTTGGTATTTTAATCACGTCTCACAACTTCAAAAGTTACGAATATGGGAAAGAACGACCCAAAATGGGCATATAATAAAGCACCCATATTCAAGGGAGAAAAATATGCATTTTGGAAATGTGTAGGTTTGGCCACTTAATGTCAGTAGATAAAATGTTTTGATTTGCTATCAAATATTTTCATGTTTTCCTAAAAAGTATCGTCGATGTCATTTCAAGCAACTAGCTGAAAATCATCAAGCAATGAATTCTCCATCGAATGTTATTTATTCCAAAGAAGGGAAAGGAAAATATCGAGTAAACCTAAGAAAGAAAATCATCGAGGTCACGAGACCAAAAGAAAGGATACAACAGTCGATTATGCAAGGAGAAGGTATTAACAGACCTCACGTCCATGGTACTCCACAAGATCCACTCTTGTTGTTCTAATCAATTGGTGTGTTTATATCTAAATCTTATAAGCTAAAGGGAAAATGCATTAATGCAAAATATATACAAATAAAAAGTATTGATTAGTTGCGCTCTCCGCAGTTGTGAACTGTTTGTGCCTACGTACCCCTATCGTGCAATAAAGGATATGGGCACTCGTAGTTCTTCTAGAAAATATTGGTTTGTTTGTGTTTTTTATGTGGATAATGTTACATTCGCACTCTAGCAGTTGACATATTGCAACCCAAACTTATAGAAAGTGTGTTGAGTTCAGAAATTGATGATCACACCCCTTTTCTTCAAAGTCAAAACTTTTTAGAAAAATGACACACTAGAAAAACCATTCAGGTAGAAAATTATTCTCTAATAAATAATGTATTGTTATCATCAAATTGATTGAAATAGACTATTAATTATTGGTAAATGCTAAATATTAAAACCTTCCATTTGTAGCTTGAACAATTGATTATTTGGGGTCATTATTCGATTGCCCTAAATGATTAGTTGAGGTATTTTGATCATGGATTATTCCTTGTAACACCCTTCTAAACTCCAAGGAATATTCACAAATAGCTCAATAATTAAATCAGATTATTTAACGAAAAGGGTGTCACATTTTCATATAAAACATCATAGTAAAATGCTTCCTGATCCGTAACACGTGTTCTCATAAAATAAAGTATTTATCTCTTTTGAGAATATAATAATGAAACTTCAACACTTCGCAGCGGAATTTATTGTCTCTAAACATCTTCATAAAAAAACTTAAGAAAACTCAAGTATCATCACATTTCCTTGTTCATAAGTTTGAACTTCAAAACATCTTCAAGCAAATAATGCATTCTCAACAAAATCATGTCAATAAGAACATGCAATTCTATTTAAACAATCCCAAAACCCCTACGTTACATATCAAAGAAACTACCTCTTTATTTGCGATAAAGCAAATAAAAGACTCCATAAGCTATCCTCGAGCTTAAACGTCTATTCCTAATTAAGAAAATGTTTGTTAGGAAAGTCACAAAGGGCTAAAAAAGTTTGAATGAGGTTAGGTATTTTTTAGTCTTATGAAAAGAAGAATCAAAGTATTATCAAGTGAATTGAACATTTATTAAGAAAAGAAGTTTGAAAATCCATTGACCTAAGTCCAAGTTTTTTATGAAAGCGGTTTGAGTTTTGAAAACAAGAATCCTTTGAAAAAAGGGAAGATTTTGAAAATTAAATAATGTGGAGGAGATGAAGAGGCTAACCTAAGTGTATAAAGTAAAAGGTAAGGGTAAAGAAAGATATAATCGGGTGAGCAAGCTATTACTTGACATCAAGAGCCAATACCATATCCCATCCTTTAGATTACCACATAAATAACAAATAACCATACAAAAAACCAAGCTTCAGATAAGTCAATGCCTCGGATGAACTCTCCTGTCTCAAGAAAAACGGGCTGAGTAACAGCTGTATTTGGAGGAAATCCACGCAACCACATGACAAGCGCCCCAGGTGTTGAACCAAGATCAAAGCTCAAGTCATCTTTTGGGGCTTATGTTTGAACATTAAAGCTTACGCCACCAATTGATCACTTTCTCTGAATCGGGACAAAAGAAAAAAATAAGATGGAGAAGAAGAAATAAAGTTCCATGTTTATTTTGCATCAGATGAATTTATTCGGTCTAACTTCGTCAAAATTAATCAACTTTCTTGGTGAATTTGGTCAAGAGATCTATCAACACCCAAATTCCATTGATGTTGAGAAAATTTGTGACTTCAAATAAATTCAAAAAATAGCAAAATGAAAAAGGAATTAAAACAATTTAAAATGATGAATAAAACATAATTTGAAATTAGATTATTTAATTGGATTTTATTGACGAAATACATAAATAGTATTTTTTTCATCAAAATAAAATTCCAAGAAAATTGCCTAAGGTCAACAAGTGTTGACAATTTTTTTTAGAATTTTCACAAGTCAAAAACTATTTTTAAAATAAAAAGAAAATGGTGAAATAAACCAAAAAAATGGCAAAAAATAGCAAAGTCAAAAATAAAAATAAAATGAGGTCACCAATATTTGTCAAATGACCATTGGATCCTTCCATGATTTTTTCAGAATTTTAAAATGTCAAAAGGTATTTTAAAACAATTAAAAAATCAAATAAGAGAGAAAAATCATAAAAAATATCAAATCTGGAAATAAAATTATGAAAAGATAAAAATCAGAAAGATAATATTTTAAAGTATTTTTGTGAATTTTTTTCATAATTTTTGAGTCAAAAATGAATTTTATATGATTTTTTGAAGTTTAAAACATTTATAATATTAAATCAGAAAATAAAATAAAAGCCAAAAGAGTGTGGAACATCTGATCATAGTCAAAACGCGTTAGTAATCACATCCAATGGACATGGCGCCCTATGCTTTTATATGGACCTCCTTGGTTTTCACACCGGATTGATAAAAAATAAAACAAGGATTAATGTCATGCGTTGGATCGATGCTGACTAATAAAAGTAATCAGATCCAAGGGCTCCAGGGACACGTGTATGGTAAAGCGTTTTCACAGGGTCCAATTTGAAATAATAACATGGCGTGCTCTGATTGGTTCAAACGAGACATGTCATCGTCTTCAACCTCCAGCCACTCCAAAATTAGAGTTCCTCAAACTGTAAAATCAATAATCATGAGTGGTATCAATGGATTCGTCTCTTCAAGACGATCTCAGCCACATGCTCACGAAAAATTTATTTAAACTGAGTGAAGAGAAAATTGGAAAAAAAACTCAAATAATAGCTAATAGGATTTTGATGAAATTCCCAGTCAATACTTGATGAAAACACAAATGGTGAAGATCACAAGGATCAGGGAGATGAGGAGAATACAATGATTCTTTATTTGACAAGGTTTGATGGAGATTCCTACCTGAACGAAGCTCACTTTCAGAGCTCTGAAACTGGACTTGGATAGCACGATTTAGGGAGTTGCAAGGCATAATTCTTGTTTTGTTAGCTTCAGTGAGGCTCAAGGGAGAAGAATCAAGGGTTAATTTCAAACTGGAAGTGGTTTAAACACAAATTCAAAGTTGCAGAAATGTGAGGTTTGGAGAGAGTTTGGAAGTGATTTTCTGGCTATCAAAGATTGAGGAAATGAGTGGACTAAGTCCCTTATTTATAGGAGAAGTGAATGGGATCAAAAGGGAGAGTGAATGATGCAATTTGGAGTGACTTCATGCGCCTCAAAACTCAATCATTCCTTGCGTATTGATATGCTAATTAATCCTGGGAAGTTCCTAATCACAATTAGCCACGAAATTAATGCTTAAATTGGCTTAAAAATGACTGGTAGCGCAAAATGCACAAACTGATGGTGTGCTCGAAATAGATTTTAGCACAAACTTTGAACGGAAGCCAAATCAAATTCCCTCGTGCGTTTTCTGATTTTCCTTGAGCCAAATGAAGTATTCAAAGATTATAACACAATCCAAAAAGAACCAAATCCAATGGATGCTTTAGTTGAGAGATATAACCTTTAGGATTCTTGAAAAAACATTTATTTTCAAGCCATGCCTTGGACAAGCCTTCCACACTTTCTAAAAATGACCTATAATATTTTCTCTTCAAACTTGCTCTTCCACTCAAAATTTGCTCTTAAATTTCAAAGATGATATGAAGTAGACCTCTCAAGGAACATTTGGAAAAAAGAATCATCCAAAAACTCCAAAAATTGGGAAAGTTATGGCCTTGTGAAGTTGAGGGAAATTTGTGAAATGACCTATAATATTTTGATTTCTTTAAGAAACTTCCAAACACTTTCAATCCTCAAAACTTATGTGGAGATAAAGTTCACATCCTCAAGATTTTTGTGCAAAAAAATTACCTCAAGGTGATAAATGATGATCAAGATATGATCTCTTGAAGTTGATTAACCAAAAATTGATAAAATCATCAAAGACTTGTAATATTTTGACCTCATAGGCAAATTTCCAAGCATTCTCTTTTCCTACCAATTAAACTAAGTTGTATTAGACATCCTTAGTTTCATTGTGAAAGAAGAATGACCACAAGGAGGAAAACGATAACCAAGTTATGATCCTTTGAAGCCATACAAGATAGATGAAGCATCAATCTAGAGAGTTGGCAATCATAGACCTCCAAAATAATCATCTAATCAACAAAACCCCTTTAATCAAAGCATATTCATATTGGAAGTCCTATTAAGAATAAAATGACTTTGAAATCATTCACAAACTTCATAGAAACACCAAGATATGGTCCTTAGAAGTCCAAAACCCTACTTTCAAGATAGATGGCCATAGAATGGAGAATTATTCAAATTTGATGATCTCTTTCAAACATGAAACATATACTCAAGAAGATAGGCCATGGTAAATTATAAGAGAATTCTTCAATGAGAAACAATACTTTCAAAAATCTTTGATAATTGAGGAGAAAAGACATGGAAATAAACACATGACCTATGGACTCCTTGAATAAGAAACTTGTGCACCATTCACTTATAACATTTACAAAGCAAAGTGTACACATATCATTGTTATCCAAATATCAATCATCACACATAAGAAATAAACATATTCATAAGGTGCTTGGTGATCTTCTAAAGGGAAAATCCAAAGATATGGAAGAGAGGGAAACACGCTTTGTGATCTTTGTGCAATGTGATGGTATGAAGTTTTTAGATAATATTAGGGGGAAATTTGGGTACAACTGTTGCCCTTATTTAAGTGTCTTCTCTCCAGAGATAAGAAGGGAACCTTCGCCTCGACGGGATAAAAGATACTTAAATATAATATAAGCCCTATTTTTGGCCCTAAGATATCATGCAATGCTTAATGGTTATGCATGCAACAGAAATGAACTTCACAGTGGAGACAAGACACCACTGGGAAAGCAAAAATAATAAGGTCACGCTAAGAACGACAACTCGTCCAAGAAAATGAACTATTGGGGAAAGAAGATCAATCTCATGGGAGAAAAACATGACTCCAGTGGGGAATGGGAACTCAACTTTGATGGGGTAAAGCCCAAAGAAGAGACACAATAATATTGACTAAATACAGGAGGAGGAAGCAGAGAGAAATTAATAGCAATGATCCATAGATAGATGGCGAACTGTCTCCTCACAGAGGAGTTATCAAAAACAAAGGAATGACGTCGACTTTCTAAAGATAATAAACCATCAATCCAACACTAAAAAAAAATAGAAATGTCTCTGACCGTAGGAAAACAACATTGATAATGAACTAAGTTTCCCAAGAATTCTTCTGGCGCTTCACCAAAGACGGTATGAAACTTCTTCTTTAACCAAGATATTTCAAACGACTTGTTTAGACCTTGAGTTAAAATCTTGTTCACTAGAGCATTCAGACGAATCTTCAACAAACTACCTCCCATAATGACGGGGCTACCATTTATCGGTAAACAAATCTTTGATAAACTATGTAACGCCCTGTTTTAATTAATATTATATTATATTAATATTTTTGAGTTACCAATCGATATTTATTTTGCAACGAGAATATTTATATTAATAGATATATTTATTAATAGATATATTTATTAATATATTTGGCGACGTTCTGTTCAGTTCGGTAAAATATTATTCGGACCGATATTTAATTCCCCGGAATTATTTTAATTAATTGAATTAATAATATTATTGGATATTATCAGTATGTTAATTAATAAAAATAAGTTAGGGGTGTGAAGACTAATTGTGTTGAATTGGGTTTACACCCTTGGTTGCTAATAAGAAAACAACTTATAAAACCAATTTTCCTCATTCTTTCCATTTTACAAACCAAAGCCAAAAATAGAAACTTGGAGGAAAAGAGAGGGTTTTGGGAAGAAGAAGAGGAGCAAGAGAAGAGCAAGGTTGGGTTGTAGGATCATAAAGAATCATCCAAGCTTGTGAGGTAAGGGGTTTGATTCTCCATCTCATATAGTTAGGGTTTGATAGTTATATTTTGGATTTGGGGAAAAATTGATAGGTTGATTTATGAGTTTGGTTAGTGGATTGTTGAAATAGTTTAGAGAGGTTGAGTTAGGAGTAAGAATTATTGGGTGTTTCCTTGTTAGTTTATAGGTACTAGAAGTATGAAATGAAAATGGAAAAAACTGTGAAAACCAGAAAATATAACACTGTCTGTATTAGAAATGGAAGGAGGAAGATGAAGTAAAGGGACGCACCAAGGGGAGGCGCCCACCCCACAAGGGAAGGAGACCTTCACTTACCCTAGGGAGACCTCCCCTGTCCTTCTAACCTCCGGGACGACGCCCTTAAGCATGAAGGAAATGTAAATTTTGTCATATCGCTTTTTCGCTTCTATTTTCTGCATAATATGTTATGAATAATTTTCAGTTGGTTTCTGTTTCTTCCCATTTCATTATTTCCATATACTACTAGTTAGTATTAATAAAATATAACTAGGGCATAAGTTATCCGATTAAATTTGGGACCAGATTATGTTCCGATTTTCCGATTCCAGTAATTTCGGCGACGAGCAAGTTGCTCCGAATTCAACAAAAATTGACGTGCTAGCTAAGTTTGACGTGTAGAACGTAGTGGTGAGGTTAGTTTTTCGAAATTACGAGTTTTTACGAGATGACCCAAAATAGGCCAATTTACGATTAAATTGAATCGGATTGCGGTTTAGTCGATTTAAGACACGTATGGACAATCCGATTTCGATGTTGATGATTATGATTAATGCCGGTTATTAAGAATGACTTTCGCGACGATTATTGATGTTTTGACTAATTTTCTATTTTTGGAGTTTGGTGAATTAATTGATAATGATGCGGTGTGAATAAACATAATGTTTGCGACGGTGTATTTATTAATAAATACTTGATGATATGCAATGTAATGATATATGTCTTTGTACATGATAATGTGATGATTATATTGATGTTGTTAATAAATGCTTCCGAATTGTGAATGCATGACTTTTGACGATGATGAATTATATGTGACGTTTTGCATAATGCAAATATGATGCAATGATATATTTATCTTGATGTGGATAAATTATGGCGATGTGGGCTTTATGCCAATTTTGATGAGCGATGATGATGTTTTGTGTTGTGTTGTTTTATTGTCGAGTCACATGCATTGCATTGGCGACGAGGGCTTTTATGTCAAGCGACGACGCTTTTATGCCAAGTGTTCCTAATTATGGACAAAGCGACGGGTACCACATGCATAACATAGTCGTGTCTCATGGAGTCGGTTATGTTTATGTTTGAGTTGTTTGGCGTTGGGTATTAATTGATGGATGATGTTGATTTGCGATGATATATGATGCTTTGTTTGGTGATGATCTTTATGATGAACATGAAATGAATATGACTTGATAATTTCATGATAATTATGCGATGAATATAAATGATGAGTTTTGCAATGATTTAACTTGATGAAATGCTTAATGCAAATATGATGTGATGATGTTTGTGACGATGGGCTTTCATGCCAAAAAGAGACGATGGGCTTTAGCCAATTTGTGATGATTTTATTTATGTTGCTTATGTTATTAGCATTGTTTGATGTTTTTGTTTGACGTTGTTGTTTATGATTGTTGTGTTGATTAGTGACGTATTGACTTGTGATAATTTCGTGGTGATGAACATTTATGTGTTGTTGTGACGATTTTGTGGTGATGATAGTTTATGTGTTGTTGTGATGATTTATGCTGATGAGGTTATGGCGATAAAGTATAGAGTATACACATTAGAATGACGATTATAGTAAGTGAGTTGTGGATATGTGTTGGAATGCATTTATTAATCTATACCCTTTATAATTCCGAAACTATATTTATATGTTATCATGCCTTTAATTAAATGTTTTGGAGTATCTCACCCTTTACTTGTTTTTTCGTTACCTTTATATTGGTAACGTGCAGGTTATGAAGATGGAGATTATAGCTGCTATTAGTCGAGTCGGTGTCGCTCTGATATGTAGCACTCGGGGGGATTATTTATGTTGTCTTGTTGTTGTTATTTTGTTGTTATTCCTTTTGTGAATAAGAATCATACTTTATGAAAATATGATTAGTTGAAGAGGTTTAATAAAGAAGGTGTTTTTGATTTCTAAGACTCAATTTATTATTTCCAGCGATGCTATGTATCTGAGATTTATACTTTAAAGTAAATTGTTTAAAGTGACTTGGTTTTGAAGGTGTGACACCTCAGTATTGAATTTATGAAATTTTAAATTACTCTGATTTTTGCATTTAAAACCTTGGGAAATATTGGGGTGTTACATTAGTGGTATCAGAGCAGGTCGGTCTGTCGGCCAGGTTATTAATGTGTTTAACCCTGTTGTATACGACATGTGTGTGAAACACTGTCGTTACTTACTTGTTTCTAACTGTTTGTCTGCAGAGATAAATTTGAAACAAGTGGGGGAGAATTTTTACTTCTTGGTGGAGCTTGTGGCTTGGAGATGGAGCCTCGAGCAGGGTTACGCTTTGGCAACTTGAAGTGTAAGTTTGAAGACGGCGTTGTAGTTTGGTAAAGATGGTTTATGTCACCATCATGATTGTCGATTGTCTATTGACAAATTGAGGAACTGATCACCCTTAATCTCTTGTTGATAGTAGTCGGGATTTGTGTTGGATGGGATAGACTTGTCTTGCCAACTTAATAGTGTATGAAGCAGATGAGTTATCACAAGGTAGTACATGGTTACTTGAGTTGTGGGCGAATTTGGATTTTTGGTGAGAAACAAGATTTTGGCTAGCGAACTTCTTGTTGTGATTCTTCTGAATCATATTGTGAAGATGTGAGTGAATTACCGCCGTAGTGCGAGGTGAAGTTTTGATGGATTTAGTTTCTAGAATTGGTTGTGATTCGAAGTATCCTTAAGGGATGTTTGCTTCTGAACTAGAGTTGAAGAGTCAACTTGAGGATTTGTTTGAGCAGAGTTTATTTATTCGAGTGGGTCACCGTGGAGTGCTACCGTTGTGTTGTTCGAGAAGAACGAAGGTCGCTTAAGTTGATGTGTCGTTTTCAGACAAAGGAACAAAGTGGATGTTGAGGACAAGTGTCTACTTCCGAGGATTGATATTTAAATGAATCAGTCATTTGGAGTTTATGTGCTTAGTGAGATCGATGTGAAGTATGGTTGTCTACGGGTTAGTGTGAGAGCTGAAGATGTTGGGACAATGCTTTTCAAGATAGTGTATGGTCCTGGCGAGTATTTGTTGATGTCATTAGTGAGACTAATGCGTCAAGTATGATTTTGGAATGTTCAGACAGTATTCTCATGAGTAGCTGCCAGAATTATTTCGTGTTCATGGATATTATTTGGTTCACATCAAGTTAAGGAAATTGTAGCAAACATCTGAGCTTTGCGTTATCAGTAGTGAAGTTAGACCAATGCATGTCGAGTATTCTAAAGAAAGAGTTTTGGACTGTTGGACGTGAGTGCCTTAAGTAAGCGACTTAGTGTTCACAGTGATTTCTGGTGAAACAACCGCTAGTCTTCCAAACTATCGAATAAGCGTTATAATTGTTATTCAATTCCTCTGGTAACTTGCAGGATCGACTAGATTGATCCTATGGGGTATTGGTCGTTTGGATATAATTAATAACAAAATCAGGATTCAAGTTTAAGGCTTATATTTAGAGTGTTTTATATAAGTCCAATGTATTTCGATCACAGCATTCAGTAACTTAATGCCATGATTAAATAAAGAAACATAATATTGACTTGAATGAGTAAATAAACAATGATTCGATTTACAGAAGAAATGTAAGTGCAGAAATGCTTAAATGACTTTTAAATGTAAAAGACTTTTTAAAGTAAAGGCATGAAATGTAAAAGACAAGAATGTAAAAACAAGTATGTAAAAGCTTTCTGGAAAATAAGAGCGTTAATGTAAAAGTTTCAGAAATGTAAAGGACTTTGAAATGAAAGAAACATTTAAATGCAAGGAAGAGTTAAATAACTTTGAATGTAAAGAAGTTAAAAGACATTGATGCAAAGATAAAAGGTAAACCGAAAAGATAAAGACGTT
Organism: Vicia sativa; assembly: GCA_021764765.1. Taxonomy (NCBI): domain Eukaryota; kingdom Viridiplantae; phylum Streptophyta; class Magnoliopsida; order Fabales; family Fabaceae; genus Vicia; species Vicia sativa. The sequence continues at coordinate 260,157,145 of CM038793.1, forward strand.
TACTGAATAATAAAAGTTTTGGTGCAATCATACGTACATCATTCGAGCATTCGTTTCCCTAGCCATGTGGTATTTTGAATGTTTACTGAATTTTTGTACAATAGATATGACACACGAAATCCTAACACTAAGACTCCTATTTATACTATTTCGACCATAACGGTCTGACTTGTAAGATCTTGCCACGTTCAGAACATGCAGGACACTGTGTTTTACTAGCCTCCACGCGTCTTCGAACCGTCTCCAGCATATATATTCTAACTTCCAATTATCCCGCTCGCATTTGAATTTCAAATGCTTCGGCTACTTCGATTCGAACTCACTTCTCAGACACGTCCCTATTACCACTTCGAAGCTTGCTTTACATGTATCATCATAATTACCATTCGAAGCTCCAAGTTTCAGCATGTCCATTCGAAGAGCCAATCCTTTCATTCCGAACTGTGACATCCACTTTGCTCCAACGAATACTGATATCATTTCGTTTCGAGCTCAATGATTCCATTTCGAATCATAGATATCAAAATCTTCAGCTAACAAAATGCCCCTTTAATATATGTATTTCGAATCTCTTTCTGAGAAATACTTATTTTAAACACATCCACAAGATTTTGATGTGACTCTGAATAATCATGACGCTGTATATGATGTCCACTACGTCAGTCACGACGGCTCTTGGGTTTCCGAACCGCTTCAAAACAGTTGCCACGATATGGTGCGGTTATTAAAGACAATGATTACCTTTAATCATGCTTATTAGCAATGCTCATTTTACGCCACCTCACTCCGTGTCCAGCCCACGTCCTCCACGTATCTTAGTTTTAGTTGATGAGTGCTTCAACTTCCTTACTATAAAACTAAACAGCTTTAGTATTTTAATCTTTTCCACACTCTGAACTATTTTTTCTTCTTCTCTTCTCGTCTAAACCCTAAGTTCTTAACAACTTCCAACAATGTCTTCAACAACATCCCAGATGAAGAAGATTTCCAAGAAGAAAAACAAGAACGCTGGAACGATCCTGGAAAGCAAAGTTGGTATTCACCAAGGTCAATCCGTGCTTATTCCCCAAGGAATTTCCAAAGAGCAAGAACTCCTATATTCTTCTCAGGTATTAATCTCAACCAATGCTTCTGGAAAGAGGTTTGCCCTAATGGGCCCTCTTACAGTTTTTGAAATCCTGAAAGACACCAGGACTATCTTCCCTGTTTGCTATGATTTTAAACCTTTGTTCAACACGATGGAAACCCCTAGTCTAGGAACTGAGAATGTGAATGAACCCTCTGCTTCAAAAACGAAACCCTGTAGTTCCCCCAAAAGATCCTTTTATTTTGGACTATGTTAAAAGTAATTTTAAACCATTTCGATCTTGCCCTACTGCTGATATAGCTTACCAAAACTGGTTTTCTAAGGTGGAGACTAAGAAATCCCATCAGTGGGAGGAGCTGGGGGATCTACAATCTAATTAAGTTGTCGAAACCGCTTCACCCTCCACCCTCTGCTATTTGCATCCTTGTACTTTTGGGATAGTACTTATAATACCTTTCACCTTCCCGGAGGAATGATCACACCTACATTCTTTGATATAACCGCTATCACAGGCTTATCACCAGTAGGAGAAACATATATCCCTGATTCTGAAGACCATTCAAGCATTATTGACTTCGACGTCAAGTTGGCTAGCTTTTCCAAGTTTATCACCATTACATGAAGGTAATAGTGTATCAGACGTAGAGCATATTGCCTTCCTCACCCTCTGGTTATCGAAATATGTATTTTGTAGTAGGTCACTACAAGTAGCCAGTAGGTTTATTCCTCTAGCAAGGGATTTACACGAAAACAGGAGAGTTTGTTTGAGTGAGCTATTACTGGTTGATCTCTATGAAAGTTTGAGATCAGCTGTTTCGAGCCTGAAATCTCACACTCCTAAGAATATCTTGCTAGCTGGTCCCTTCTGGTTGCTCCAGTTATGGCTAAATGCCATGTTCGAATCTTCACTCTCCACCGCTGATACCATTGTTGAGCAAGATCCAGAAATAGCGGATCGAAATGTTGAAGGCACAAGGCTAAGGAGACTGACTCCAAGTGATGATAAGGCTGATTTCCAGGTTCTATTCTCACAATATATTATTCTCTTCTCCAAAAAGCATAAGTTCGAAGAGACTATGGCACCTTTCGCTTCGAGGACTCATGGACCGTCATGGTTCACCATGTCCCTTTCGGAGGCTGCTAAGAGTAAAGAGATCCAAGACCTCTGGAAAGCCTTCTTGCTCCCGAGACTAATCTCCTCAAGAATCACTCCGACCAAGAACCAAATCCTTCTGTTTGCCTATCAACCCAACTTCGTTTCGAGACAATTTGGTTTATGTCAACTAATTCCTGAACCCCTTTTTCAAACCCAGAGCGCTATTACCTCCGGTCGAACTTTCAAGGCCAGAGAAGCTAAACTGCAGCAAGAACAATATCAAGAGTTTGCCCAGTTCGAATTAATTTCTTTTGAACCAACTCATTTTTCATCAAAGGGTTTTCTGGATTGGTGGACTAAATTCTACCAGACTTATATGTTTGATACTCTCACCATCCAAAAGAAACTAACCGCTGCGTTCGATGTGCAGGTACATAAGAAGAAAGGTATGTTCACTCATGCTCAAGAGATTAAAGCTTTTCAGAATTACTTCGAAACAACTTATGATCCCACACGCTTGGAGTCCACAGTATATCGAGCGTCCCAAACCTTGAAGGAAAAATTCAAAGAAAAAGTCTCTAAGTTCAGACTTCCTTCAGGGTTGTCACCTGAGGATAGGTATAGGTTGGCACTCGAAATGCACCCACCTAAGTTTCCTAGATTACCTACCTCAGAACTGGCTCTGGCTTGGTTTCCCCCATACCCCTTGGTGGTTGACTTGCAAAGAGATGTTCAAATACAAATCTCCAAGGAAACTAAGCCATCTGAGACTGTGACATGGGCTCGACATTGGCTTCATAATTTCCCAGGGCATCTTCGCTATGACCTTTCTGCCATGTCGATTCTTTCGAATGAAGGCGCAGGTGTGAATGCTTGGGAAATCCCCAAATAATTCTTACTTTCTTTATTTTAACATTTCGTCTTAATTGTTTCGATTTTCAGCCATCAGAATAAAGACTGTTGCGTCGAAGACCAAGGAAGGAAGTAGCTCTCAACAAACCATCGAAACCAATGATGATGTGCCCAAAGAAACTCCAACAATTACTCCTGCAACAACAACAACAACAACAACAAACACCATTGCTCCAACTCCAACCATTTCTCCAACTCCAACAACTGCTCCGACTCCAACAATCGCTCCGACTCCAAAAGTAAACAGTTTATTCTGGTATTTCGAATAGGCTTAAATTTATGATTGAAATCTAACTTATGTTTGCACTATTTCAGACGAATAAACTCCCACCAACTACTCCAAAGAAACGAAAGCCTAGTACCAGTGGGAAGACTCTCAAGGCTGGGGAAAGTTCACCAACGGCTTCGAAGAAGAAGCAAAAGAAAGACGTTTCAAAGGACACTAACGTCTCTGGACTCGATTCCAGGGATGTTGCTCCCTTACCATAATCCAAAAATCCACCTTCGACCTCCAACGTAATGTTGGAATATATAGACAGCAATATCTCTTCAGACAATCCACAGGTAAACTGACTTCGAATTTTTAACAAAGATAGTTATTTGTACCTTAGTGCAAGTTTCTAATCTTTCTTTATTTGTGTAGGATGATTCAACTCCGGTACCTACCACTTCGACTCCTCCACCCAAAGCAGCTGCTCCGATCCATTCTTCTCCTCATGGGGATTCAAGTAATCTGGTTCAGAATAAAGGATCCTCCAATATGGCAGTTCCGACCGGGGCTCCCGAGCAGCCAGATGACCAAGGAATTTCGCCTCCTCTCAAGGAAACAAATGAAACAACACCTGAAGATGCTGAGGAGGTGCCTCCAGAAACTTCTCAACAAAAATCTCCTCTCGAAATCCCTCAAGGGAGCGAAAAGGCCACTCAAGCTGAAGAAGAAAAAGCCAATGCCTCTCAAGAGAGCGAAGATTTTAGAGATGAAGGATCTGAGGACGAAAGAGGAGAAGATCCTCAAGATGGTTCGAGCGAAGGAACGGAGTCAGAAGCTCACAATAATGAAAACGATGACATCGAAGTAGTGGACCTAGTTGGTGATGAAGATGATGATGAGGAGGAAAATAATGAAGGTAATGGTGCTCCTACCAATGAGCCAATGGAAATCGAAATGGATGTTACTCCATTGCGTATGGAACTTCCTGAGTCCTCTCAACGTCAAACAGCTGAAGAAGAGTTAGCCCTCTTAAAACGAACTGACCCTATTGGGTACATGAAGGCTAAGCTGACTCAGAGGGATACTCCTCTTCCTAAGGCTGGTGTTGGTTCGACTACTGATTCAACACCTTCTGATGATAGGGTTGTACTTCTTCACAAGATTAGGAAAACAATCCTAGATGTGGATTTATTTGAAGTACTCAAGAAAGACAGTACAACCTGTTTTATCATGAAGGAACTTCTCAACCAAGTCGACCTCACCAACTGTTCTCTGGAAGTTAGCACCATTCTTTTCGAACTTCAATCTTTAATAGACAACGTGATTGGGTGTTTCCTCCAAGATGAATCTGCTACCAATAAGGTTCAAGAGAAGCGAGCTGCAATGGACGCTGCTTATGAGCATGCTTCGAAGCTTTCTAAAGAAGCTGAAGAGCACGCCACACATATCCAGCAAGCTAAAGCTGATTATGACCTTCGAGCTCAATCCATTCTTCTCTGGGAGAAACAGATTCTAGAACTTCAAAGTAAAATTAAGGAGGCCCAACAACAACAGCTGGCATATGAAACCAACACTTTTGGCAATCGATTCGAAGAGCTCCTTAATAAAGGACTTGCAGAGACTGAAGTAGCTGAGCAATTTAAGGGTGGAGTTGCTATCCTAGAAGGAGCCAAGCGCTTCACTCAACAAAGGCTTGAGTCTTATCGGAGTATCTTCGATCGATTAAGGAACAATACCCATTTCTGAAGATTGTTTGTCTAATGAATCTTGTATTTCAATGTTTGTCTGTAACACCTTAAACAACGCCATTTTGGCAGGTTAAATCACCATTTTGGCATTTCTTTATATTATTATGATTACGTTGTTAATATTCGAATCTCCCGCAGGCGTGGCTTATATTTCTTTAAATATTTCCCATTTACCTTTAGGATTCGCTTATCATCTACCAACTCTTTGATTTCATACGCATTATTTGAAAACGTTTTCATTATTCGAAAAGGTCCTTCCCAATGAGGTGACCATTTATCTAACGCTTTATTCTTCTTGTCCATGGGCAGTATAACTTTCCAAACTAAGTCATTAGTGAATATTTTACCTTTCACCCTTTTGTTATATGCTACTCTTTCCTTTTGCCTCATCAGTTTCCAATGCAACCTAACTTCATCCAATTCAACTAACTCATTCATCATCATTTCCCAATATAAAGAAGATGGGATTTCATTTTGTCTTTGAATTGAACCGATTGTAGATGAATTTTGTAAGACCATCATGACCAAATGTTAGTTGGAAAGGTGTGGTGTTAGTAGCCTCTTTAGGAGATGTTCTACAGCCCATAGTATTTGGTCTAAAGTCTTATGCCAATTTCTTGGTTTTTTACCAACATGTTTCTTTATCAAACCTATTATTACTTTATTGGCTGCTTCGACCTGACCATTTGCTTGAGCATAGTATGGTGTTGATGTTAGCAATTTAAACCCCATTTCTTGGGCAAACTCTTGCATCTTTCTACTAGTAAATGTAACCTTGGTCCGTGGTGATGCTTTCTAGCAATGAACCTATAGATAATTTGTTTCGTATGAACTCAATAATAGCCTCTTGATCTACTATTAATGGTATTGCGATCCACTTGGTAAAGTAGTCTATTCCCACCAAGATGTATTTCGACCTTTAGATGAAGTAGGATTGATTTCTCCTATTAAATAATGCCCATCTCGAAGGGCCATGGTTTAATGATCGAATGAAACTCACTTGCGGGAGCATGTTGAATCCTTGCATGTTTTCTTCACACCCTTTAGCAAAATCTATACAATCTTTGAGCATCTTGGGCATCCCATATTGAAATAGCAACCATTTCATTTTATGGCTTTGTGTGCACATGCCCCATTATGGACTTCTAATAATGCTAAATATGCCTCACTTTCTCCTAAGCATTTTAGTCGCCTTCTTGGGTCTTTTGAACAATTCATTTCCATGAGGACATATGATAATGCTCTATATTTTATTTTCCTGTCAACATTTAATGTTGGATTTTTAAGTATGCTATTAATGGACTTGCTAATTTTGATAAGGTATTTATGGCTAATACTTGAATCCATCTTTATCACCACATCCCAATTTAATATTTTCTAAATGATGGTATGAGTCGGTAGCCATAACCCTACCTCTAATTTCGACCAAATCCTCAAAGTTTTGGCGAAACTTTATACAAACCAATTGTGCTAAGTCATTTGCTTCTTGATTTTCTATTCGGGTATATGTTGAATATCCATGTATTAATTTCTTGAGTAGCCTATTAATATGACGTTGTCATGATTTTATTTTTGCTTGCTTTAACTAACTCACGAATCATTTGATTTTTGCCCCAATTCCAACAAAGCTTTCCAACAATGGCGCCAAATTACCGTTGTTAACGAGGACCATCTAACTTATACTTGAATTTTGTTGGAATTCCTTAGAAATTATGAGAACTCCAACACCACTGCCCTCTTTGTGGGTCGAACCATCAAAGTAGGTTGCATGTCATGGCGATTTTCAACCAATGAATGGAATCGAAATGAAATTACCTTTTTCACTCTTAAAGGCATGAAAGTCGAGAATATTCTCAATGCTAAAGCCCATTTGCCAACTCGCTATGCATTATTGGTTTTGTGCATGTGCTTGATAACGTCGAAATGAGATGAAACATAAACATCAACGGGTTTTATATAATACTTAAGTTTCATACAAGAAAATTATAAACAAAGACATAACTTTTCTATGTTGCTATATCTAGTTTACGCATCATTCAATACCCTACTTAAATAATATATGGCTCTTTCGATGCCATTAATATCTTCTTGTACTAACATACTACCTATAGTAAATTGAGCGATATGTATAATCTCATGGGCTTCCCCATGAAGGTGGAGGAGGAGGAGAGAGATATTTTAATCTTGTCGAAGGCCTCTTTGTTCACGGCGGCCTTGCTTCAAACAGTAGTGAGAAAGCTTGAGTTTTCTTGAGTTTTGAAATGAACCTTCTAAGAAAATTAATCTTCCCAGATTGCAACTCCTTTTCGATGTGGGTGCTTTAGTCTCCATGATGGCTTTGGTCTTATTTCGTTGATTTCAATTTTTATGAACCACAAAACCGGAAATCTCCAATGCACATAAGGGGTTTTTTATGTTATGTTTTCTCATTCTTTCGAATGATTGGCTCAAATGATGCGGTGGGTTTGGAGAGATAGATTTGATGACTATATCATCGATGTACACTGCATAAATGTCTCAATAAAATCATGAAAAATGGAATTCATTGCTCTTTGGTAAGTTGGCATTTTTAAACCAAAAGGCATCACTACCCATTCATAGGTGCCTAAGGTGGGCAGCGTTGTCTTAGCAACATCTTCTTGACAATAAAAATCGGTTATAAGAGTATCCATCTAGCATACTTAGGTATTCGAACCGCAACATAGTCTATTAACATCTACGCCATGCATAGAGTATTGATCTTTGGGGGTTGTATTTAAATCCTAAAGTCTATGCATATTCTCGAGAACCATTTTTCTTAATAACGGTACTATATTTGCTAACCATTCGACATACCTTGTGGTTGATGAATTTGATCAACCTTTCGACCTCGACTTTGATCTTTGTGAGCCTTGCGCGAATCTCTGGGAGTTTGCTTGATGGGCTTCTTGCCATCCTTAATCGAAGTCTGTGCTCCACTAACTCTTTTAAACCGGGCATTTCGTCCCAAAGCAATCTTTGTTTTCTTGAGGACTTGATCACCTCTTGCTTGAAACTTGGGTGAGTTTTATGCTTATGTAGGTTATTCTCTTTGTGTTATCATCCCCATTCACCTCTTGAGCGGATCCTGCGCTAACATTTTGGCGCTGAGTTGGTAGGATCCTTCTCGAAGCGGGGTTCTTTGTCATATATGGCATCAAGCCTTTGATCTATTCGTTTTCTTCATGGTGAATCTTTCGAACCATTCCTTTCATTTCATTTACTTCAACTATATTATGTATTTGACCTCTAAGCCGCTTTCCATTCATTCTATAGGCGAAATCCTTTCAAAGAAGGAGGACTGGTCATGGTTGTCGAACTCCCACTGGTGGCCGTCTTTGCGAAGTGCCTTCGACTTTCGTTTTAATTATTTTTGTCGACATGCCATCATGGCGAAGGGTCATATAGTAGTGGGCATCCCTTGTTTCGTTCATTTCGTACTAGGGGGCTATTCGTGTGTACTTGTCATAATTCCTTTTGTTGACCAAATTGATTGTTGAAGTAACTCGGTCCGCTCGATATTCTCCACTATACCACCTTCTCCATGTAACTAACCGTTGGTGCATTGGCGAAGGAACCGCTCTCGCCATGAATCCACTCTTCCTAGCAGAGTTATAATTGGCCTTCGCGATCACCATGAACATGGTGGGCTGCGGCTCGATCCAACGGTTAAATCCACTTGCACCACTACTAACGTTTGACCTACTTTCCCTTCATAATTGGACAGACCATGTTGTGTGGTTTGACATCATTCTCTTGAATTCTAACTTTTCAACATGAAATGAGGCATTAGGTTAAGCTGCAGCTCCATCTACTAAGACCTTGTTCACCCCATGGGCTCACCTCGAATGAACAATGGCTTCAAATGATTCTTCATTGGTTCTGGTGCTCAAGAACGTTCTACTCTTCGACGCGCCGTTATCCATTAAATAGTAGCAAACTGGTTTGTGCTTCATCAAGTCTATGGTATCCTCTTCCTCATGCTCTTCGATTTCGGTCTCTTGGCCAAACTCAGATGGTAGTACAGATACCACATTGCAGTTTAAATTGAGTGATGACTCCCCCTCCGATTCGAAGTTATCTCGATATCCTCGTCTTCTTCTGGACTTGGAGTATATTCTTTCGATTCATCTGGTTGTGTTTCGGAGAAAAGTCTCCGGCTAACTGGAGGTTTATCTTCAGGTTGATTATTTGTTGTAATTGGCTTGTTGGTACTTGACACTTCTTTATTGCTGGTCGAAGTCGCTCCTTTATCTGCCAAGGCTTCTCTTTCAGCCTTTCGAATTCGCTGTTGCCTTCACCATTGTGATCTAGACATGGGGTTTTTCCCTTTGTAATTCTCTAGTCTCATTTCTTCCCTCTTCGCAGTGTTAAACTGCCTCCTATACACCATGGCGTGACGTGCATTTCGCTCGTTACCTTTTCATTTATCCTTCCCCTTATTGGTCTTGACTTGCAGCCACTTGTCTGTTGGTACTTCTGCAGGGATCTTGAATGTCACCCTTCGAGCACCTCTTGGGTAGGGGCTATCGTCGTTGAGTATGATTACCCTCGAGTGTTGATCCGCCAACCTCCTTGTGATTCCGGCATGGGCGGGGATAGTTTCAACGCTTGCCATGTTGTCATTGGGGCATTGGGCACTTGGTTGCCTTTGTGACAAACCACGAACTCCAACAAACTCTTCTAGGGTAGCATCTAAATAATTGGTTGTCTTGGCGCCAATTTACTCTGCTCGAGCCCTTTGTTTCCTTCGAACTCTGCACAATCCTCTGGTTGCATATGATGTTGCATCTTGGACAAAGCATCATTTGATTTTCAAGATGAGTGGTGGTATCGGTAGCCATCCTCCATTTTTATTTTTCTTTTCGAGGTATCTTTCCATTTCGCATCTCGGGTCTCTCCACCATATTTACATCCACTTTTTCAACATCATCTCCCATCCCGATGGTTTGATGTCTTCGATCCGATCTTTGAAGGTAGTATTTTACCGATAATCAAATTTTCCGGGTTCCCTAAGGTATCCGGACTTTCTTCGAGGAATGCTACCATCTCTATCCTCCTTTTTGTATCATCGTCTTCGATTGGGATTCGAATTCTCGCGTAGTACCAAGTAATCGAACTTCCCACTGGGTTCACGCAAGGTATCCCAGATCTCTTTCTTAGGGAGGTTGCTTTATGTCTGGACTTTCTCTAGTTTGAGCCTCGGGCCTTGTGTACCAACTCTCTCGGCGTTTTCCTTCGAAACTATAGATGGCGCTGGTTCGATCGAAGTCTCTGGTTGTTTGTGGATGTCTTCAGTGACTCCATTGTTGACTTCGACCAGCACCCAACTTTCACTCTCATTGCTTTCCTCTTTCGATGTAGTGGCCCCTTGGTCTGCTTCCACCATATTGATTTCTCCAATGCTCGAAGGCTCGGAGTAGTTGGTATCGGCAATGTCGGAGGGTCTTCATCTACTTTCATTTTGGTTTGTCGAAACTTTAATGCCTTCCTTAATTGCGTTTTGAATCAAATCCCTGAAAAGAAAACACTGTGAGGTTTTGTGGCCTAGAAAACTATGATATTTACAAAACCCTCTTTTCTTTCTTTGATCTAAAGGGGGTATTTTGACATTTGATGGCACAATTAATTGGCCATCTTTGACAAGCAAATCGAAACATTTGTCACATCGGGTATATACCTTCTTTGGGAACTTATCACTTTTCTCATTTTCGACAATTTTTTTCCCTTTGGTGGGAATTAATAGTTTACAAGAGTAAGGTGGAGCCTGTTTCAACTCAGCGAGATCTATTTCGACCTCTTCAAATTCAGGATAGTCTTCGACTTCCTCAATTTCGACATAGGAAACTCTTTCTTTTTATTACTTTTGAAAGTCGGCCTTTAGTCTTCGACTTTTCGAACCCTATCCGCTAAAGCCATATCCTCAAGTATTGTGTATCTAATTTCTTCGAATAGAATATAGCCACCATTTCGACTAACTCATGTTCGGGAACTAGTGTGAAACATCTAGATTTCAAGAGTCTAAACCTATTTAAGTACTCATCTATGGGTTAAACTTCCTCTTAACACTTGCTAGTTCCTTTAGACTTATCTTGGATTGTCCCATATAGAATTGTTCATGGAATAACCTCTCCAAGAGGGTCCGTGTCTATCGATCCAGAGGCAACGTGGTAAACCATGTGAAAGCATTTTTAGTGAGGGAACTAGGAAATATTTAATTCTAAGGTTCTCACTATTTGCTATGTCTCGCTTGATCGATATCTAGCTATATGTTCGACCGTTGACTCATTAGTATCTCCAGAACTTTGTAAACTTAGGGATCTTGTATCCCTTGGTAAATCGATGCATTACATAATCTGCTATAGGAAGCATAATTTGGTACTGCTAATAATCTTTGGCCATTATCAAGATATTTTTCGAATCTATGGACGATCAAGCATCTTGATTTCGACCCACCATGACAACTCCTCTAGGTTGTTCTTCTAAACAGTGGAAATCTTTCGACCCTTTCCCCTGGTTCCATCATTCCCCTTTGTGGTTCCTCTCGAATCACTGGGGCATCTAATCTTTCAAACCTTGTTAGTGGTTCTATTAATCCCCTTTGTGTTTCTTCTCGAATCACTAGGGCATTTACCCTTTGTGCCCTTGCCCCCAAATTAACCCCCTCTCTAACTGGCCTATAAGGTGGGTCATCAGCAACTTGTTCAATGCACGTTTTCGGAGCGAAGAAATCTGCAATTACTCATATTATCTTTTTCTGTTTGTCACAGTTACATTTTGTACTATTGGGGCAAAGATTTCTTGCATAGTTTGCGCTAACACTCCTATCATATTATGGTTACTATCATCCATTAACTGCCTAAAAGCTATCTGATTTTCTGTGGTTAGGATAGGCACTGCACTATAACCTACTGACCCTTGGTTATTTGTCATGAATTAGTTAGCCCCAGAACCTGACCCTAATTGTGGTGACGTGTTCGAAGTCGAAGTTTGTAAACCTGCCATAAAAGATGTTGGCATCCCATAAGGGGGATTTCTAGGTCTATTGCTATCGAAACTGGGTGGCCTAGTTGGTGGTGGGGTAGCGAAATGGGTTTGTACCCCACTTTGTGGGACAGGTCCCCCAAGATAACCAGTGGTCCCTGCATTTCCTAGGGTCGAATTGTTTATTGAAATGTCACTTGTTCCGTTCGTGGCCATATTACTAGTCGAAGATGCAACTGATTGTGCATTCGAAGGGATCGCGCTGGACGTTCCCGTCGAAATAGACGAATTAGTGCCTGTTCCGTGTGGGGCGTTTTGTTCCCCTTGTTGATTGTTTAGATTAGACATCCTATTATTTCGTTTTCTTCTGGGTAAGGGTTGGTTACTATTAGTTATTCTACCACTCCTAAGGTTCATATACCAACGAACTTTATCTACTCAGAAAGAACTTTTATAATAATTATGTCTTATAATCCTTATTTTTAATTTGTAACGACCAATGGGTCCCACTGGGCGTGCCAATTTGTTCATAGTGATTTCTGGTGAAACAACCGCTAGTCTTCCAAACTATCGAATAAGCGTTATAATTGTTATTCAATTCCTCTGGTAACTTGCAGGATCGACTAGATTGATCCTATGGGGTATTGGTCGTTTGGATAGAATTCATAACAAAATCAGGATTCAAGTTTAAGGCTTATATTTAGATTGTTTTATATAAGTCCAATGTATTTCGATCGCAACATTCAGTAACTTAATGCCATGATTAAATAAAGAAACATAATATTGACTTGAATGAGTAAATAAACAAAGATTCAATTTACATAAGAAATGTAAGTGCAGAAATGCTTAAATGACTTTTAAATGTAAAAGACTTTTTAAAGTAAAGGCATGAAATGTAAAAGACAAAAATGTAAAAACAAGTATGTAAAAGCTTTCTGGAAAATAAGAGCGTTAATGTAAAAGTTTCAGAAATGTAAAGGACTTCGAAATGAAAGAAACATTTAAATGCAAGGAAGAGTTAAATAACTTTGAATGTAAAGAAGTTAAAAGACATTGATGCAAAGATAAAAGGTAAACCGAAAAGATAAAGACGTTTACTGAATAATAAAAGTTTTGGTGCAATCATACGTACATCATTCGAGCATTCGTTTCCCTAGCCATGTGGTATTTTGAATGTTTACTGAATTTTTGTACAATAGATATGACACACGAAATCCTAACACTAAGACTCCTATTTATACTATTTCGACCATAACGGTCTGACTTGTAAGATCTTGCCACGTTCAGAACATGCAGGACACTGTGTTTTACTAGCCTCCACGCGTCTTCGAACCGTCTCCAGCATATATATTCTAACTTCCAATTATCCCGCTCGCATTTGAATTTCAAATGCTTCGGCTACTTCGATTCGAACTCACTTCTCAGACACGTCCCTATTACCACTTCGAAGCTTGCTTTACATGTATCATCATAATTACCATTCGAAGCTCCAAGTTTCAGCATGTCCATTCGAAGAGCCAATCCTTTCATTCCGAACTGTGACATCCACTTTGCTCCAACGAATACTGATATCATTTCGTTTCGATCTCAATGATTCCATTTCGAAACATAGATATCAAAATCTTCAGCTAACACTTAGACGGTGATATTTTGGACAATTCCGTGAAGATTTATTTTGTATCTTGTAGAAGGCTTCAAGGGGGTTATTTCATAGCTTAGAAGTTCCTTTATTTTGGATGGTTAGCTTTGTGAGTTTGATTGAAGATCTTTTTTTTATAAGTTGGTATTGATCGTGGGTACTTTAACTTGAGATGGTTGTTTCATTATTTGGACTTCGCAGTGGGAAGCGAATTTGTTTGAGTCAGTGAAAGTTTAGCGAATGCTTTGTTTTTGGTCTTGTTTTGTACTGAAGAACCTTGTGCGGTGTATTGTGATATTTCATTTTAGACTTCATTTGTATTTCGACCTAGAATTGGAAAAGTGTATTTCTACCTTGGAACGATTTGATTTTCATAAGGAAAAATTGTCGGATATGTGAGTTAGAGTTTGATGTGGTTGTGCTCATCTGAAATATTAAAGGTGCAGATGTTAACGACGAGAAGATTGGAATTGTTGAAGACAATTCAAGTTTGAGTATGATCTATAAAGAGACTTCGTCTGGTGTTGATTTTAGTATGTTGATATCGCAGATAGCCCAAGAATATCTGATTTGAGGATTTGTTATTTTGAAGAACTATCCACAATTGTTTGGAGACACTTGTTGAAATTTAAGTTTAGAAGGTTATCGAGGATTTGTTCACTACTATCATATGGATTTCGTTGGATACCAATAGCTGTGGTGGATTATTAGATTTCGACTAAGATAAGTCTTGACGGTAAAGAATTTTGAGATGGTTTGGTAGCCACAGGTACCTTAAGATGATTGATGTTTTATAAAGGAAAGTGTTCTATTTGTGACTGAAGTCGGTCGCAACAGTGTTCGTGTTGGGATTCCATAAATTGTATGGTATGGTTCTAAGTCCAACCTGTGTTAGAAGTCAGGAGTATGAGACGGCGTTGATGGGTAGAGTTCTCGAGAGAGTGTTTTAGTTTGAATTACCACTTTGGAAGATTGAAAGTTATGATAGGTGTTTCGAATAAGTAACCTGTGTATTGATTGTTGCGATGGTACGAGGATAGTGATTACTTAATACAAATTTTGGGAATTTAATTGTTATAAGGGAAGACTTCGTTGAAGTCAAGTGTGTACGTCGAAGTTTCACAAGTGAATATTTGGACAATATTTGAAAAGGTCAAACTATGTCGTGTATTTTAGAGGATCAATTGGCGTTGATCAATCAAGAATGAAAGAATGATTTTTCGATTTGATAAGACTGATATTACAAGGTATCCTAATGGGTGTACGCTTCAAACGTATCCATTCTGAGTAATTGTGAAGTTGAGGATTAACCAAGTTGTTTTACGGTTGGCATCATATGCATAAGAGTAACGCAACATGGTTTAGATATTGAGCATTGAATTTTTAGCGAGTATATGCGAGATCGTTGGACTTGGGCTAGTGAGTTATAGTCGCAAGTCGTCAGTATAAGCCCTAGAATGAGTAGTGTATCGCAGTTCGGATTATGTTTGAGTAACTTGTTATTGTTCAAGGGTTGTACGTTGGTAATCTACAAGGACGATGTGACCTTGTGATTTTCTAGAATGAGAGCGATAACCGCAAGTGTAATTCTTGAGTTCGTACTTATGCGTGAATGAAGGTATCTTTTCGTGTTTGCGTAGCACGCATGGTACTATCCTAGTCTGATTGTTTTAGTTTTGGTTTGTATAACCATTTTGTTGTTTTCGTTTTAGCGATGGAGTCGGTGTTGTGTCGTAGGAATTTATGTTCCTATCTTTGGTGACTCGTTTCCGAGCTGTCGGTTCGAGTGTGTGACTAATTCTATGGTTGAGACGTTAGGATGGTATCGATCTTGTTTGTTTAGTTCTCGAGCGAACCAGTGTGTTTGCGACTTGTTTGGTTGTTGAGTGTTATTTGGTTTTCGAGTGCATTGTATGGGCTTTGCATCTCGGCATGGTTGTTCTTGTTTGGACGTTGTGGTTAGGGAGATGCCCTTGTGTTTGGTGTATTTTGTATGTTGTTCAATTGACACGAGGATTGAGTGGACAAATGCGTAGGCATGTCCCAATTTGTTCATTTTGGTCAAAATTTCGAGGACAAAAAGTTTATAAGTGGGGGAGAGTTGTAACGCCCTGTTTTAATTAATATTATATTATATTAATATTTTTGAGTTACCGATCGATATTTATTTTGCGACGAGAATATTTATATTAATCGATATATTTATTAATATATTTGGCGACGTTCGGTTCGGTTCGGTAAAATATTATTCGGAGCGATATTTAATTTCCCGGAATTACTTTAATTAATTGAATTAATAATATTATTGGATATTATTAGTGTGTTAATTAATAAAAATAAGTTAGGGGTGTGAGGACTAATTGTGTTGAATTGGGTTTACACCCTTGGTTCCTAGTAAGAAAACAACTTATAAAACCAATTTTCCTCATTCTTTCTATTTTACAAACCAAAGCCAAAAATAGAAACTTGGAGGAAAAGAGAGGCTTTTGGGAAGAAAAAGAAGAGGAGCAAGAGAAGAGAAAGGTTGGGTTGTAGGATCATCAAGAATCATCCAAGCTTGTGAGGTAAGGGGTTTGATTCTCCATCTCATATAGTTAGGGTTTGATAGTTATATTTTGGATTTGGGGAAAATTTGATAGGTTGATTTATGAGTTTGGTTAGTGGATTGTTGAAATAGTTTAGAGAGGTTGAGTTAGGAGTAAGAATTATTGGGTGTTTCCTTGTTAGTTTATAGGTACTAGAAGTATGAAATGGAAATGGAAAAAACTGTGAAAACCAGAAAATATAACACTGTTTGTATTAGAAATGAAAGGAGGAAGATGAAGTAAAGGGACGCACCAAGGGGAGGCGTCCACCCCACAAGGGAAGGTGACCGTCCCCTACCCTAGGGCGACCGCCCCTGTCCTTCTAACCTCCTGGGACGCACGTCCCCTTAACCATGGGGGAAGGAAAAAGAAATTTTGCTGTTTTCAATTTTCCTGTCTTCGGTTTTCTACATAATATGTTCTGCATAATTTTCAGTTGGTTTCTATTTCTTCCCATTTCATTATTTCCATATACTACTAGTTAGTATTAATAAAATATAACTAGGGCATAAGTTAGCCGATTAAATTTGGGACCCGATTATGTTCCGATTTTCCGATTCCGGTAATTTCGGCGATGGAGCAAGTTGCTCCGAATTCAACAAAAATTGACGTGCTAGCTAAGTTCGACGTGTAGAACGTAGTGGTGAGGTTAGTTTTTCAAAATTACGAGTTTTTACGAGATGACCCAAAATAGGCCAATTTACGGCTAAATTGAATCGGATTGCGGTTTAGTCGATTTAAGACACGTATGCACAATCCGATTTCGATGTTGATGATTATGATTAATGTCGTTTATTAAGAATGAATTTCGCGACGATTATTGATGTTTTGACTAATTTTCCGTTTTTGGAATTTGGTGAATTAATTGATAATGATGCGGTGTGAATAAACATAATGTTTGTGACGGTGTATTTATTAATGAATACTTGATGATATGCAATGTAATGATATATGTCTTTGTACATGTTGATGTGATGATTATATTGATGTTGTTAATAAATGCTTCCGAATTGTGAATGCATGACTTTTGACAATGATGAATTATATGTGACGTTTTGCATAATGCAAATATGATGCGATGATATATTTATCTTGATGTGGATAAATTATGGCGATGTGGGCTTTATGCCAATTTTGATGAGCGATGATCATGTTTTGTGTTGTGTTGTTTTATTGTCGAGTCACATACATTGCATTGGCGACGAGGGCTTTTATGCCAAGCGACGAGGCTTTTATGCCAAGCGACGATGGGCTTTTATGCCAAGTGTTCCTAATTATGGACAAAGCGACGAGTACCACATGCATAACATAGTCGTGTCTCATGGAGTCGGTTATGTTTATGTTTTAGTTGTTTGGCTTTGGGTTTTAATTGATGGATGATGTTGAATTGCGATGATATATGATGCTTTGTTTGGTGATGATCTTTATGATGAACATGAAATGAATATGACTTGATAATTTCATGATAACTATGCGATGAATATAAATGATGAGTTTTGCGATAATTTAACTTGATGAAATGCTTAATGCAAATATGATGTGATGATGTTTGTGACGATGGGCTTTTATGCCAAAAAGCGACGATGGGCTTTAGCCAATTTGTGATGATTTTATTTATGTTGCTTATGTTATTAGCATTGTTTGATGTTGTTGTTTATGATTTTCGTGTTGATTAGTGACGTATTGACTTGTGATGATTTCATGGTGATGAACATTTATGTGTTTTTGTGACGATTTCGTGGTGATGATAGTTTATGTGTTGTTGTGATGATTTATGCTGATGAGGTTATGGCGATAAAGTGTAGAGTATACACATTAGAATAACGATTAGAGTAAGTGAGTTGTGGATATGTGTTGGAATGCACTTATTAATCTATACCCTTTATAATTCTGAAACTATATTTATATGTTATCATGCCTTTAATTATATGTTTTGGAGTATCTCACCCTTTACTTGTTTCGCCGTTACCTTTTATATTGGTAACGTGCAGGTTATGAAGACGGAGATTATAGCTGCTATTAGTCGAGTTGGTGTGCTCTGATACGTAGCACTCGGGGTGATTATTTATGTTGTCTTGTTGTTGTTATTTTGTTGTTATTCCTTTTGTGAATAAGAATCATACTTTATGAAAATATGATTAGTTGAAGAGGTTTAATAAAGAAGGTGTTTTTGATTTCTAAGACTCGATTTATGATTCCCGGCGATGCTATGTATCTGAGATTTATACTTTAAAGTAAATTGTTTAAAGTGATTTGGTTTTGAAGGTGTGATGCCTCAGTATTGAATTTATGAAATTTTAAATTACTATGATTTTTGCATTTAAAACCTTGGGAAATATTGGGGTGTTACAAACTACCTTCCATAATCACAAGGATATCATTCATCAGTAAATGAAATTTTTGACAAACTGCCTTCCATAACGACAAGGCTACCATTCATCGGTAAATCAAATTTTTGACAAAGTGTCTTCCATAACGACAAGGATACCATTCATCAGTAAATAAATCTTCATTGTAAACGGCTATGGGAATCAATCAGCAATGAGCTTGTAAATCACCCAAAGATACATCACAAGAGAACTTTTATCATTGAGCTTGTAAATCACCTAAAGGAAATGTTCAACGACGAGCTTGTAAATCACCCATCGGAGATAAGCGATTGATCAGCAATGAGCTTGTAAATCACCCAAATAGGTACCGCAAGAATCAATGAGCTTGTAAATCACCCAAATAGGTACCGCAAGAATCAATGAGCTTGTAAATCACCAAAAGAGACTTCCAACAATGAGTTTGTAAATCACCCATTGAAAATAAATGGTTAAACAACAATGAGCTTGTAAATCACTCAAAGGAATACCGAAGAAAAACGTTCAACAGTGAGCTTGTAAATCGCCCAAAGGAATTTCCAACAATGAGTTTGTAAATCACCCATCGAAAATTTCAACAACAAGTATTCAACCTGCTGGAGAGATACAATCAATCTATAACGAGAGATTCCTTGTAGGATTACCGAGAAGGAATCAACTTGGCAAATAACAGACTTGCTGGGGAAAATCGGCTGCTCAAAATAGAGACTGCTTCCTGCCATTAAGGAAGAGGGAAAATGTAATAATGTTGCCGCAGAACGAGAACGAACTCCATGGGGAACACCAAATTCACTTATGTTGAGGAGATAAGGTCTTTCTGTGCCAACCAAATGTGTCTCTCTCATAGAACTCATAGTCTGAGGAGATAAAGATACCGCTTGGGAGCCGAAATTCAAACCGCGACAAAACTGAGGAAAGAGATTTGAAAAGGCGAAGAGTTAGGGTAAGAGAGTTAAGACTCTATTCCTCCACAAGGTATAACTCAGTGCGGAAAACGGAAAAAAAATGACATTTCTCTACTTAAAGATGACACTCTATTAGAGAGAGTACATACTCTACAGGAATATCAACAGAAATATAAATGAATGCAAATAGACAATGAATTGCAATTTATTCTATACATGATGTATGTATGTATGAATGCATGCAGAAAAAACAAACACAACACGTTGGGGATAACCAGACCCAACAAACACATTTCACTGGGAACAACACTTGAGTGAAGACTACACTCGGACAAAAGGCATCCAAGATGAACATCTTCACAATAAACCAACCATTGTAAGGCAAACTTTCAATCACCATGTGGCGCTAAATTTCCAGAACTGCAGGCATGCTGCAACTAACTTCTCAGCTCTACTGGGTAAAAATATCACTGTGCCTTAACAGAGAAGTATTCATACACACTCTTCTGGGGAGAAATCAAGATACTCCATGGGGATATCCTACTTTACACTTACGTCTCATGCTTGAAAAAAATTGCTGCAGGGATCCTATCGGGACCAACTTCAACATTATCAATATTGTTTGGGATTAAGACTGTGTCATTTCATCATTTTGCTTCACATTCAAATTACATTCAATTAATTTGCAAAAAATTTCATAAGTATGTTATAACCAATCCGTTTGTTTTGAAATATATTTTCAATAATAAAAGAATATTTTTATAAACTGAATAAAATAAGATTGAAAAGGAATTGGATAAAGGCTCAAATTTTATTGATAGAATGGTAGCCTGCCAATAGCATGACTCCATAGATGATTACAAATGTTTGAAAAATGGTAAATATATGGAAAAGGTACATCGAAGAACAATGAACACTATTCTCCCTAACAACTTTGAACTCCTGTATTGTAGTCTTCAGTTGAGGTATGAAGATAATCCATGCAGATTGTTGCTTCTACAATCAAGCCGTCTGATGTAGTTGTTTGTCTGTATGTTTTTCTGGTTTTCAGGGATGCTTGGTGATCTTCTTTTTGAGTCTTATACTCGGACTCAGGCAAACTTAAGATAGGAAAGGCGGTATAATCATGTTAAATTTTAGGGATTAATCCCGAAGAAGGAATACATGACTGCTTTTGACCTGAGAGTCCCTGAAGCTGAGCAGCCGTAGAACTCTTAACCCATCCTAGCTTTTTTAGGGCTAGTGTGGGGACTATTACGGAGTTATCCGAAAGTAGTTTCTATGCGATACTGCACTCAGAGGAGTTTCACCTGAAGGTATTGCCGATTACCGAGTACATCGGGAAGTTGGTATTATTGGATGGAGGAATGAAAACTCTAGGGATTCCTTTTAGAACCTTGATCTACAGATGATAAAGCTTAGAATACCTTGTGGGTATTACCTTTTGGCTCCATGCTCGTGACGTTGAACCTATGGACCCCCTTGTTTGTGATCTTTGTGTATGCTTGTGGCATCATGCATTCATGCACCCATACACATTTTTTCAGACAGTTGTTCAAGAAACTTAAAATTGACCTTTACAAATATCTCAGGTATACTTTTGACCATGAATTATGGACAGAGGAGGAATCGGAAATATAGTTTCAAGGAACCTAAGATTGAGGGACTGATGATCTTGATTGATGAGGTTGAGAGTTAAAGGATTTCCGGAAGAAGTATGGGACTATTAACCTTTGATGAAGACGAAGATGAAGGATAGTTTTCTTTTCACCTTGGTCTAGTTTTATGATTCGTTATACCATTGCTTCACCTTCTCTGACTATCAGTTAGTTCATACCTTGGAGCAGTATTCTTATCTGTTTTGTCGACCTATTACTAGTGTTGTTCCTTTTACTGCTTTGGAGGATGATCCTAAGTATCATGAGATTGCTGCTATTACCCATCTAAAGAGGTTTGAGATAGAAGACAACATGACTACCAAGGGGTGTATCAGAGGATTACCGGCTGCATTTCTTTTGAAGAAGGCTCGTTATTTTGCTGAGATGAAGAGTATGGAGGCTTTTGAAGCTATCTTTTCCTTGCTTGCCTATTGTTTGTTCTTGTTTTCCAATGTTCACAACTTTGTTGACGTTAATGCTATCAGAATCTTCATGATTGGGAATCCATTTCCCACACTTCTTGCTGATACTTATTATTCTATTCATCTTTGAAACTTTTGTCGAGAAGGAAAGATTATCTATTGTATGTCATTGCTCCCGTTGGTTTACTTCTCATTTACCAACAGCTAATGCTTTTTGGGATCCTAGGAGGGGACCTCGTTGGGCACCAAAGATCATGGATCTAACCCATTTTGATATTGTATGGTATCGTCAGGTTTATTATGATGTAGAGATTATCGACAGTTGTGGTAGCTTTACCAATGTGCCTCTTCTTGGTACAAAGGGATGTATTAGCTACTTGATCTTTTTTAGCCGAACTACTTGGTTTTGATTTCAACATTGCACATTGTTTGTGTAACACCCCAATATTACCCAAAGTTTAATATGCAAAAATCAGCGTAATTTAAAGTTTCATAAATTCAATACTGAGATATCACACCTTCAACAACAACTCACTTTAAATGGTTTGCTTTAAAGTATAAATCTCGGATACATAGCCTCGTCGCAAATCATAAATTGATCCATAAAAATAAAACATCTCTTTTATTAAATTTCCTCATCAAAATCATGTTTTCATAAATTATGGTTCTTATTCACAAAAGGAAAACAACCAAAGAACGACAACAAGGACAACATAAATATCCCCCCCGAGTGCTACGTATCAGAGCGACACCGACTCGACTAACAACAGCTATAAACTCCGTCTTCATAACCTGCACGTTACCAATATAAAGGTAACGGTGAAACAAGTAAAGGGTGAGATACTCCAAAACATATAATTAAAGGCATGATAAGTATATATATAGTTTTGGAATTATAAAAGATATAGGTTAGTGAGTGCATTCCAACACCTATCTAAATCTCACTAACTTTGATCGTCATTCTAAGTGTATAATCTACACTTAATCGCCTTAACCTCATCGGCACAAATCATCACAACAACACATAAACCTCCGTCACCACGAAATCGTCACAAGCTAATACATCACTAATTAACACGGCAGTCTTAAACAACAACATCAACCAACAACATTAAATAATGCTAATAACATAAGCAACATAAAAAAATCATCACAAATTGGCTAAAGCCCATCGTCGCTTTTGGCATAAAAGCCCATCGTCGCTTTTGGCATAAAAGTCCATCGTCACAAACATCATCACATCGTATTTGCATTAAGCATTTCATCAAGTTAAATCATCGCAAAACTCATCATTTATATTCGTCGTATAGTTATCATGAAATTATCAAATCATATTCATTTCATGTTTATCCTAAAAACCATCACCAACAAAGCATCATATACCATCACAATTTAATCATCATCAATCAATTAAAACCCAACACCAACAATTCAAACATAAACGTAACCGACTCTATGAGACACGACTATGTTATGCATGTGGTACCCGTCGCTTTGTCCATAATTAGGAACACTTGGCATAAAAGCCCATCGTCGCCAATGCAATGTATGTGACTCGACAATAAAACAATACAACACAAAAACATCATCATCGCTCATCAAAATTGGCATAAAGCCCACATCGCCATAATTTATCCACATCAAGATAAATATATCATCGCATCATAATTGCATTATGCAAAACATCACTAATTATTCATCATGTACAAAGACATATACCATCGCATCGCATATCAACAAGTATTCACTAACTAAGACGTCATCGCAAACATTATGTTTAATCACCCCACCTCATTATCGATTCGTTCACTAAATTCTAAATAAGGAAAAATAGTCAAACACCTATCATCGTCGCAAAAGCCATCCCTAATAACCGGCATTACTCCTAATCGTCAACATCGCAATCAGATTGTCCATACGTGTCTTAAATCTACTAAAACGCAATCTGATTCAATTTAACCGTAAATTGGCCTATTTCGGGTCATCTCGTAAAAACTTGTAATTTTTAAAAACTAACCTCACCACTACGTTCTACACGTCGAACTTAGCTAGCACATCAATTTTCGTTGAATTCGGAGTAACTTACTCCGTCGTCGAATTTACCGGAATCGGAACATAATCGGGTTCCAAAAGAAGTGCGAAAAATTAGAATTTATGAGGCTACAGATGAATCAACACGGGCCCCCGTGTGCATCAACACGGCCCGTGTCGAAAAGCCCCCAAAAAACACAAAATCACCAAAGTCAGTGAATCAACACGGGAACCCGTGTGAATCAACACGGCCCGTGTTGATGGTTCTGACAGCAATTCTTCCTATTTAAGATATCAACACGGGCACCCATGTGAATCAACACGGCCCGTGTTGATTGACCTGCGTGAAAACTCCATTTTTACCATTCCCAACTTCACTTTTACCATTCCCATTGATTCTAATCATCATCAACCTCATAATCCCTACTCATATTCCAACTCTTCTAATCTATTTCACTTAAACAATCAACCAAAACCCCATAAATCAACTTATCAACTTTTCCCCCAAATCCAAAACATAAACATCAAAACCTAACAATATGAGATGGAGAGTCAAACCCCTTACCTCTAGTGCTTGGATGATTCAAGGTGATTCTACAACTCCAACCTCAAGCTTCTCTCTTGCTCCTCTTCTTCTTCTTCTCCTTCTTCCCAAACCCTCATTTTCCTCCAAGTTTCTATTTTTGCTTTTGTGTTCACCAAATGGAAAGAAAGAAGGAAAATGGTTTTATAAGGTTTTTTCTACTAGCTTCCAAGTTTCCATGTTTGGTTTTGGTATTTTGAATGGAAAGAAAATGAGGAGAAATGGTTTATAAAGGTATTTCTACTAGTAAGCCAAGGGTGAAAACCCAATCCTCAACAATTGCTCCCCACACCCCTAACTTACTAATATTATTAATTCAATTAATTAAATAATTCTGGGGAATTAAATATCGGATCCGAATAATATTTTACCGAACCGAACGAAATAAAAACCGAACCGAACGAAACGTCGCCAAATATATTAATAGATATATTTATTAATATAAATATTCTCATCGCAAAATAAATATTGATCGGTAACTCGAAAATATTAATATAATATAATATCAATTAAAAACAGGGCGTTATAGTTGGTATGTAGGCCTGAAACTCATTGGAAGTTCTATCAAACCAAAAATTATAAAAAATAATTATTTTTCTCCCCCCACCATCCATTTTGTACATATACTCTTTTTTAGCAAACATATACAAATTTTCAAAAAGGTTGCTGCAGAGTACCGTAGATGCTTTGGGTACCTAACACCTTTCCTTTGCATAACTAACCCCCGGTCCCAGATCTCTGAACTTTTATTAGGATTTTATTCGCTCTTTTTCCTAATCCTTTGAATAAAATAAAAGCGCGGTGGTGACTCTTTTGTTATTTTTTTATTTAAGTCAATTCAATGGCTTATACTCGCAGTTTTTGCCGCTACACCTTCAAGCATGAAATTATCTGGCATTCCCCAAGGAGAACCAGGAGTCATACGATGTTGGACGGTAGAAACCACTGGCACCGCAGAAACATGAAATTCTTGAACTTCAGAGATAGTAGTTGTCTGTTGAGGCTGAACAATATGAGGAGAGGGTGGAGGAGGTAGTGGTTGATTCTGAGCAAACACCAACTATTCCACCATAGCAGTCAGGTTGGTCATTCCGGTCCTCAAGGAGATAACCTCTTCACGCAGCTCACAATTCTCTTGCTCTAGATTTTCCATCTTCTTCTTGGAGTTGGCTCGAGTGTTATACCGATGCAACAACTTGAAGACTGAAAAAAGCAGAGAAACGGATAAGACACCTAGGAGAGTATGAAAATGTAAGAATATGTGTCATGATGCATGACATGCAATGCATATGATTTATTTTATTTATCATCATTATTATTATTATTCAAGGAACTTAATAACGACAATTTAATTTTCAAAATATCAAAGCATAACATATTTGAAATAAACTCATATCATTAACAAAATATTTTGAGGATTACAATTCTTCAAGACAAGTTTCAATGAACCCAAGTACAATAGAGCATTGTATAGGAACTAAGAGTCCTAAGTAACCAAATCTGCAGAAGATCTTTCCTTAGATGACCTCTTCCTCTTGAGCTTCCTGATCTCTTCCTTTAGTTGCTTGTTCTCCACTACATACCTGTCAACATAACCTTTCCAAGCATCGGACTCCGGAGGAGTGTGAGAATGAACTAGGGTGCTAAGAACTGGGTGAACACTAGAAGAAAGTAAATCCTCCTGCTTCTCCATCATCTCTACAACACGACTCTTAAGAATCTCAATCAAATCATCCTTTTCCTTCAGCTCTGTTGCATGAGACATCTTCAAAGTATGACACTTGTTCTTCCAAGATTCCTTCTCTTGTTGCATCGTAACCAAAGCAAGCTGAAGATCCACTATGTCATCTGAACCATGAGTAATAGCCAAGAACAAATCAGAAAGAGGCTCCTCACGAGAATACGACATCTTCAACTCAATAGCTCTTGCTTGAATCCATTGAAGATAAGGCTCCAAAGAAACAACTCCTTTATGCCGTAGACTCTCTTTTCCTTTCCTATGAATATGACGTCAAGCTTTCTCTATATCCTTCCTAGTTGAACTATGGTCTTCACCCTATTTTAGAAAGAAGCCACTCACATGAATGCCCTTCAGCTTATCCCTCATCGGATAGCCAAGCTGGCGACGCGCAAGAACGGGATTGTAACTAATACATCCCTTTGTACCAAGAAGAGGCACATTGAGAAAGCTACCACAATTGTCAATAATTTCTACATCATAATAAAACTGATGATACCATACAATATCAGAATGAGTAAGAGCCATGATCTTTGGTGTCCACTGAGGTCCCTTCCTAAGACTCCAAAAATCATAAGTTGTAGGCAAGTGAGAAACAAACCAACGGTATAACAATAGTGTATAACAGATAATCTCTCCTTTTCGATGGATGTTTCGAAGATGAATAGAATGACAAGTCTCAGCATGAGGTGTGGGAACTGGATTCCCAATCATTAAGATCCTGATAGCATTAACGTCAACAAAGTTGTTGACATTGGGAAACAAGAACAAACCATAGGCAAGCAAGGAAAATATGGCCTCAAAAGCTTCCATACTCTTCATATCAGCAAAATAACAAGCCTTCTTCAAAAGAAATGCAGCCGGTGATCCTCTTATACACCCCTTGGTAGTCATACTGTCTTCAATCTCATACCTCTTCAGATGGGTAATAGCAGCAATCTCATGATACTTAGGCTCCTCCTCCAAAATAGTAAAAGGAACAACACTAGTAATAGGTAGACCGAACATATAAGAATACTCCTCCAAGGTAGGAACTAACTAATAGTTAGGAAAAGTGAAGCAATGGTACAACGGATCATAGAACTGAACCAAGTTGTAAAGAAGTATGTCCTTCATCTTCGTCTTCATCAAGAATAAAATAGTCCAATACTTCTTCCAGAAATCCTTTGGACTCTCAATCTCATCAATCAAGCTCATCAGTCCCTCAATCTTAGGTTCCTTGAAATTGTATTTTTGAGTCCTCCTCTATCCAAAATCCATGGTCAAAGAATACCAGAGATATTTGCAAAGGTCTGTCTTAAGTTCCTTGAACAACTGTTTGTAAAATGTGTATAGATGCATGAATGCATGATGCAACAATCACACACAAAGATCAAAAACATGGGGGTCAATAGTTTTGATGTCACGAGCATGGAGTCAAAAGGTATTACCCACAAGGTATTCTAAGCGTTGTCACCTGTAGATCAAGGTTCTAAAAGGAACCCCTAGAGTTTTCATTCCTCCATCCAATAGTACCAACTTCCGGATATACTCAGTAATTAGCAATACCTTCAGGTGAAACTCGTCTAAGTGCAGTATCCCGTAGCAACTACTTCCGGATAACTCTATAATAGTCCCCGCATTACCCCTAAAAATGCTAGGATGGGTTAAGGGTTCTACGGCTGCTCGGCTTCATGGACTCTCAGGTCGAAAGCAATCATGTCATCCTGATTGCTCGGTTAAACAAAATACTATAGTCAAGGAGGTCTCCACTGAGTGGGTGATCTCATGTCTCCTTCTTCGAGATTACTCCCTAAAAGTTAACATGACCATACCGCCCGTCCTATCTCAATTTTGTCCGAGTCCTAGTATAGGACTCAAAAAAGAAGATCACCAAGCACCCCTAAAAACCAGAAAAACATCCAGATAGACATATATACAACAGATACAAAATATAGCACATATATACAAATAAACAAAAATAGGGTCACCCCACTTAGAGATGGTCCAACAATAGGTCAAACATCCTCACCAGAGTCGCCACTTTTCTGTAGTGGCAAAAACTGCGAGTATAAGCCATTTAATTGACTTAACTAAAAAAATAACAAAAGAGTCGCCACCGCGCTTTTATTTTATCCAAAGGACTAGGAAAAAGAGCGAATAAAATCCTAACAAAAAAATCAGAGATATGGGACCGGGGCTAGTTATGCAAAGGGAAGGTGTTAGGCACCCAAAGCATCGACGGTACTCCGCATGAACCTTTTAGAAAATTTGTATATGTGTGCTAAAAAAGAGTATATGTACAAAATGGATGGTGGGGGAGAAAAGAAGTATTTTTTATAATTTTTGGTTTGATAGAACTTCCAATGAGTTTCAGGACTACATACCAAAAATGTGCAATGTTGAAATCAAAACCTAGTAGTTCGGGTAAAAAAGACTAAAGTTGTGTGTTGGTTAATTTTAAGAAAAAATTGTTAGGAAAGCCACAAAGGGCTCAAAAAGTATGAATGAGGTTAGGTGTTTTTTAGTCTTATGAAAAGAAGAATCAAAGTATTATTAAGTGAATTGAAAGTTTATTAAGAAAAGAATTTTGAAAATCCATGGACCTAACTCCAAGTTTTTTATGAAAGCGGTTCGGGTTTTGAAAACAAGAATCCTTTGAAAAAAGGGAAGATTTTGAAAATTAAAGAATGGGGAGGAGATGAAGAGGCTAACCTAAGTGCATAAAGTTAAAGGTAAGGGTAAATAAAGATCTAACCGGGTGAGCAAGCTAGTATTTGACATCAAGAGCCACTACCATATCTCATCCTTTGGATTATCACATATACAACAAATAACCAGACAAAAAATAAGCATCAAATAAGTCAATGTCTCGGTTGAACTCTCTTGTCTCAAGAAAAATGGACAGAGTAACGGCTGCATTTGGAGGAAATTCACTCTTAATCGAGTATAACAGAATAACCTACATACAAAGATAATAACCAGACAAAACAGAATAACACCAAGGGCATAGAAATCTCCAAGCTGAGGTAAGGGTCCTAATCCTAAGTCCAAAGATCAAACTTCTAGCATAAGGATAGTAACCAAGTCCAATTAAATGTTTTTTATGTTTAAGTTGAATTATTAGGTATTTTTGAAAAAGGAAATTAAAGCTCAAATGAGAAAATTCAAAATAACAAGAAAATAAAATGCTCAAGTGAGCAAAGGAAAAATGACATAGATAATAAATGCTCAAGTGAGCAAAGAAAAAATAGCATGAAGTGTACATGCTAAAAATGAAGTGCATAAAAATAAAGAGCATAAAAGTAATAGCGGAAAGTAAAGAGCAGAAAATAAATAAAAAATTAATAAAGGTTAGCAAGATGACCATCTTGAAACTTGTCAAGTATATCATCGAATTGTTAGTAATTAGCTGTCAGCAAGGTGACCATCTTGAAACTTGCGCATGAAGACTTTCCAGAAGCTTGATAGAATCAACAAGACCACACAACAAGCTTCAATTGCTTTTTTTCAAGGATATCACTGGTTTTCAAATTATCACGTCACTTGATCAAAGATGATTGAGAATTTCAAATGGACAAGGTGAGTGGAAACTTGTCAGAAGCTTGATTAGAAATTAACGCGACCATACGACAAGCACCACAGGTGTTGAACTAAGATCAAAGCTTAAGTCATCTTTTGGGGTTATGTTTGAACATTAAAGCTCATTCCACCAATTGATCACTTTCTCTGGATCGGGACAAAAGAAAAAATAAGATGGAGAAGAAGAAATAAAGTTCCAAGTTTATTTTGCATTAGATGAATTTATTCGGTCTAACTTCGTCAAAATCAATCAACTTTCTTGGTGGATTTGGTTAAGAGACCTATCAACACCCAAATTCCATTGATGTTGAGGAAATTTTTGACTCCAAATAAATTCAAAAATCAGCAAAATAAAAAAGGAATTAAAAACAATTTAAAATGATGAATAAAGCATAATTTGAAATTAGGTCATTTCCTAAGAAAATTAGATTTTATCATCAAAATAAAATTCCAAGAAAATTTCCTAAGGTCAAACAGAGGTCAACAAGTGTTGACAATTTTTTTTCAGAATTTTCACAAGTCAAAAACTATTTTTAAAATAAAAAGCAAATGGTGAAATAAACCAAAAAAAAAGGCAAAAAATAGCAAAGTGAAAAATAAAAATAAAATGAGGTCACCAATATTTGTCAAATGACCATTGGATCCTTCCATGATTTGTTCAGAATTTTAAAATGTCAAAAGGTATTTTAAAACAATTAAAAATATCAAATAAAAGAGAAAAACCATAAAAAAATATCAAATCTGGAAATAAAATTATGAAAAAATAAAAATCAGAAAGATAATATTTCAAAGTATTTTTGTGAATTTTTTCTTAATTTTTGAGTCAAAAATGAATTTTATATGATTTTTTGAAGTTTAAAACATTTAAAATATAATATTAGAAAATAAAATAAAATCCAAAAGAATGTGGGGCATCTGATCATAGTAAAAACGCGTTAGCAATCACATCTAATGGTGAAACAACTGGTCGAACAATCAAAGAAAAATATATATCTAAGAAGTCGCCATCAAACGTTTTTTATTCCGCCGAGAGGGAAAGGTAAACATCGAGAAAACCTGAAATAGAGAAATCACGGTCATGCGACCAAGAGATCGGGTAAGGAAGTCTGTTACGCGAGCGGAAAGTATTAGCACCACACACGTTCGTAGTACTCTACGGTATCCACTTTTACTTTCTATCTAATGGATGTAAACGTCTAACTATATCTGTATATGAGTTATAATGCATGCAAAAGAAGATAAAGAATAAAGAAATAAAAGAAAGGAAATGAAAGAAAACACGGGGAAACGAAGAAAATATTTACAAAGGTTGCTCGATCAATCCCCACGACAGGTTGCCTACGTACTCCCTCGTGCAATGGGAAAGTCAGAGCGTCGTAGTTCGGCTCGCTTATTTTAGTTGGTTTGTGTTTTTTTAGATTAGAAGACGAGACAACAAACAACGATGACAAAACAACTCCATGAAGACGAAATATCGACAACAAAAGGGACGAAGCGACGTCAGCAACAGAAGGGACGACGGGGCGTCAGCAACAGAAGGGACGACGGGACATTAGCAACAACAGGGACGGTGGGACATCAACAACAGTAGGGACGATGGGACGCCCTAAAACTAAAAATATCGGTTTGTATCTTTTACTTTGAAAAAAGTTTCAATATTATTAGGATGTCTTAATGCACTTGACAAAACGAAGTTTTAATTTAAAATATGCAAAAAGATAAAGGTAAAATGGCTAAGGGAAACTAACCTATTTCTAATCTTAATTATTATCATGCAAAAGTTTTTCCTAGGTTATGGATATAAACATGGGAAACTACTTAGATTTTCTACCTAATGTTGGCATGCATGGATGCTTAACCTAAGGTCTAAACTCGACTACTAACCTAATCGAGTAATCCTAAGGGAAGGAAACAACAAAAAAGAATTCATCTTGGTTAGGAAACCAAATGAGATAAGGGGGAGAAGCAAACACAATGCTTTGGCAAAAGCACACAAACCAAGTACAAATAAAATGTACACAAAAAGAGAAAGAAGAAGATGAAGTGGAAACAAGTGAGTGAATGATCATGCAAGGCGTCATGTGAGGTGAGGTCGGTAGACATAACATACATATACAAGGTTTATACGAATCATAAAAAATCATCAAACATCACTATGGAGACATACATGCAAAGTTAGTACACAAACTAGACAAACACTAGTCCTAAAAGCATACAGAAAGTACATTGCATGAGATTTTAAACATTGATGAGATGAAGGAAGAATTAAAAGATAAAATGACACAAAAGTCATTAACTAACATGTTATCATCTTATTTTCATCATGCAAATAGAAACACAAAAGTTTCACAAACAAAATTCTAAAAGAGTGTGCAAACATGCAACAATTGTGTGTGGTGAAGTGATTACAAGTGTGTGACATGCATAACATGCAAAGAGAGTGTCAAGATGAATTGATTATATTAGCAACATCATATAAAATAATTCACATTCAAATTTCAAAGAAAATATCACAACGATACAATTACAACCTTAGTACAAAAACTAGCCAAACCTATGACCTAGGAAGCATTTATAAATTAGAAGAAGTCAAGAAGAGGCATGGATGAAGGGAAATGAATCATGCAAGGTTAAGAGACATAAAATACAGTAGAAAATACACCCATGCATCACTCAAATCATACAAACATGCATAAGAAAAATCCACAATCAAATTACTTAGGGAGAACCAACACCAATCCACACATGCATGTGCAAAAGTGTGTGCTTGAGCATACTTAAGTGTCACACATGTGTGAGATCATAAGCAACACATAAAGATAACACTCATACAAATCACATAAACAAATAACATGCATCAATACCATAATTAACGTAGAAGTTATCAACAGAGGAAGTCAAAATTCAACCTTAAAAGTCAACTTAAACAAGTCAACAAGTAAAACATGGTCAAGATACAAAGAAAAGGGGTGATCAAACACATTAGGTCAGTAGCTTAAACAAAATAACTAAGACATATAAACAAAACATATTCAAATTCCAAACATGAAACACTTGACAAACTAGAACAAAACCACAACAAGCTAGCACAAACAAGCCTCTAAAGGCAAAACAAAATGTACAAATTACCTATGGATAAAGGTCAAGGCTAAAAGGTGTTAGCACATGCAAGGTCAGTAGATTAAGAGCTAAACAAGACACAATCAAAGGCATCTCAAATAAAAGATAAAGCTTTCATTCAAAGACATGCTAAATTAGGGTTTGAAAACATCAAAACAAATTCAAATTCAAAGCATTGGATAAGGATCAAATAAAATAATATTAGTTGAACACTTAAAGAATCTGTGACTTGTAGAATAAGTTAAATCAATATGAGGTTCATGAGCAACAAATTTAGAAGACTAAACTTCAATACACAAAATAAATCACCTAATTGATAGTCAACATCCTAAAAGGTGGAACAACACTAGTCTAAAATCAATGATGGATGATATAAACTAAGTGTGGAAAGAAAATATGATTCTTATGAGTCCTAGGGTAGTGGTATATTCCCATCACAAGTATCTGTCATTAACTTATAAGAACTTTGAGCAATGCTGTCAATTTAACATGCTAAAGTGTCATGACAATGTGAAAATTCAGTCCTTTATGCTCAAAGAAAAGATTATCAAATGGAATTAAAATTAGGGCCTTAGATGTTATTGGGGATGAACCCAACATTAAGATACCTAAAAAGGACAAGGATTATAAAATCAAAATTAAAATCTAAAGAGAAAAGAAATCAAGGCTACAAGAGTAGCCAATTTAGCTTCAAAGAGAGAGGCCAAGATGAAATAACAATGGAATGCCATTAATGGATTCATAGAATCATCAAATTATGACAAATAGACATATAAGATCAGAATCATATAGAATTATAAGCCGAGTTACTTCACATGAGGTGTTAAAGGTGGTGCATGAATGCTACCTCCTAAACCATGATCATGAGCAAGTTATTACACAATAGAGACAATATATGGGCAAATTGTAAGAGTTTGAATGGTTCAAAGATGAAATCAAGTCTACAATAGGCCATGAGGATGAAGAAAGGAAAACCCATGTCCCTCATAGGTTGCATAAGTGCATACCTCACATTCATGAATAGTACAAAACAACAATACATGTACAGAAGAAAGGTTGGTCAAATAAATAAAAGCATGAGTCATAAAATTGAAACAAAAATTATACAATCATCTTAATACATAAATAAGTCATCAACAAAAGCATGAGGCAAATATTAACACATCTCATGTTGAAACAAAATTAAACAAGTTAGTCTAAACCTGGGCAGTTCACAATTTGGAAACCCTAATTTGACCTAAGGGGAAAGAAATAGCAAACTTAATCCTAAAATTTAAAAAAAATACATTCTAAGACTCTAAGGCATTATATTAACATGTTCTAAATAAAAATGGTCTCAAAAAGTAAAAGGAAGGTTGGTCAAATAATTGTAACTTCTAACCTAAGCAACCAAAATTGTCTAAATCAAGATAATTCAAAGAAAAATAAGAAAATTACCTATAAAATCTAAACAAAATGTTTTAAGACACTTGAGACTTATAAAAGTCAGAAAACATCAATTTAGGTCCTTGAATATTTGGAAAAGTTTGGAAACAAAATTCATCTTTCAAAACTAGTTGAGATGGAGCTCAAACTAGATAAGTTTTGTAAAGTATTTTGAAAAAAATAGAAACTCAATTGATAAATTCAAGAAAAATTTATTTTAGTGAACTCAAAACATTCAAGAATCTAACTCAACATTTAAATGACATTTATAAGTTTCAAATGATCAACAACTAAATCAAAACTTGTGATCCAAGCAACCAAAAACTCTAAAAAAGGATATTTACAAATCCAATATTCAAAATTAAATAAAATCAGTGATATAAATCACAAACAAAATTTTAAAATCAGTATAAGACTATGAGGACCCTAAAAAATATTTTTTGGATTTTTTATATTCAAGGAAAATAGTGTAAATAATAAAAATGCAAAATATGAGATGCAAATTAAATAATTAATGTAAAAAATTACTTAATCATGCAAAAATGAAAAACTCATGAAATAAAATTCATAGATGTATTATACATGAATAAAATTATTTAAAATATTCTTTATACAATTTTTATATGAGGGAAAATAATTTTAATGGCACTTAAAAATGCATAGAATGCAATATAATGCACAAACATATTTAATCTTGTAAAAAATTCAAAATTATGGAATAAAAATCATAATTGCAAAATACATGGATGGAATGACTCAAAATATTTTTTATGCAATTTTAGTATGAAGAAAAACATTTTTAATAATGATAAATATGCATAAAATACAATATAAGGCATGAATTTATTTAATTATGAACAAATTCGAAAATAATTAAATAAAAATAACTGAGTTATTACAAACCAATCAAAAGGCTCAGAATAATTTTTGTGGAATTTATTTATAATGGAAAAACATTTTTTCAAGAATTTACAATAAAAACTAATTCAAACAAAATTAATTAATCTCAGAATTTATTTGACCTATCAAAACATTTTTAAAAAGTCCAAAACAATTCCACAAAATATTTGGGAATTAAAATAACCTATAACATTTTTTCATAATTTTTGGACAATTTTTTAATGCAAAATAAAATGAATGAAAATGCTGAATAAAACAAAAATTCAAATAAAATAAAATTTAAATCGGACCAATCAGAACATGCCACCTAATCGTCTTCAACCTCCAACACAAACCCTAAAACGCGTGAAAACACAGTCCAACACCCCAACTTCCAGATTCCATATCTTGCTCATTTCTTAGCCAAATTACATGATTCAAGGCTCACATTAAAGACCACGTAGCAAGCTAACACACCCAACTCATAAAATTCAAAATGATCAACCATGCATTAAGAAATCAGGCCACGAAAACTGCAAAAATCATTCATGTACAAATTTTCAAAACTTTATATTAGGCAATGCACTTCGAAAACAAGCATAAATATACATCAAACCTAATGTTTGGCCAACTATATCCACGCATACATACTTTATTTCATCAAAAACCAACTAAAAATGATGATTCAAGTTTAGAATCTTACCTCTTGAGTTGAGAAATAAGATCAACTGGTGCCTCTGAACAATAAGAAAACCAATTGTCTTGACCCTTTGAACTTCTATGAAGAGGAACAAATGAAGAAATAAGCTTTGAGATCAAGATTCAAAGAAGTTTTAAAATGAAGAAAATTTCAGATCTGAGTTGTTGAGTGTAGAGGCAGCTAGGGTTTAAATGAATGGCATTGTGTGTTTATATCGAGCTAAAGAGTGAGGGCATTGTAGTCTTTGATGCTCAGAAGTCCTTTAGAAGATAATTTGCAAAAATCATAAAAAATGAGATATTTGTTAGGTTGTGCGTTTTACTTGCTCTTGGGGTGCATTGTTGTGCGTTTTGGACAGTTGTGTAACACCCTTCTAAATACCCCCGCAATTAATATAAATCATTTCAGAGTTAACATGTCACCAAGGGCGTCACAATTAATTAAAAACATAAAACTCTTACACAATGTCATGCTTTCATGGGAAACACAATTCCATCTAAAAAGAAATACATGTTTAACATAGCGGAATAACTTCAACTTGAATAATCTCAAATCCCAAATAAAATCATCAAAGGTCAATACCTTAAATCACCAAAAAAATTATCCAATAAAAATCGCGTTTAATAACAACTCTAGACAAGCATTCCCCAGTGTTACAAGACTAGAGCATGACACCGACACGCGATAAAATAAATAGCATAGCTCTACGAGCCATCCTCACCAACTCCTAAGCCACTAAAGCTTCAATCTGAAATTATTAAAGTAAGAGTGAGACTACATCATAATTAAAATGCATTATAAATTCATAAAACAATAGAATTTCATAAGCTATTATTCCATCCTATTCAGCATAATCAGATTTATTCATTCATTCAACAACACAAGTCATAAATATGCATGACACGCAACAACCAGACTATAACAATGGAATTCATCCTAACATGTTATAATCCACACAAATGCAATGCAAGACACTATGCATGTGGTACCAAAAGTGAACTAAATTCACCATATTGTTCCATTCCAACTCGGACCCAGTATCAACATCTGCTCCATTCCAACTCGGACATAGATACGCCTCACCGCCCATTCCAACTCGGCAATGGTTATTGGCCAACTCACTAATTCCGCACAATGGGAATTAGCTACCACCAAATGTATATGCATGCACAACAACAAGCATGCAACATTCAACACAGGTTATGATAATATCATACATCATAAACCATCGTCAATCTAAAACATGATAACCATCATTTATCATGAACATCATCAAACAGCATAATATGCACAAGCAATTACTGCAACATCATCACCAAAATAAGCGTACAACCATCAGTATGCACACAATACATCAGCACACAACATATCGTTTCCTATCCACCAAGTACACGAGGTACGAATAAACCACAAGGTCATAAATTACTACTTTCCAAAATAAAACCAAGTTAATATTATTTTCTTTATTTCATAAAATAGAACATTTAATCTAAGGAATAACTTCCAAAACGGCGATTAAAAGGGACTTACGGTTTGAAAGTTATAAATTTCCAAAATTTAGTATTTTTCAAAAAGTATCAGTGTTAACCGGTTCCTCCAAGGGAGTAACCGGTTCCCGCTATCATAGTGAAAACACACTGCTGGAAAATGTATGGGGAACCCGGGTTCTCCTATAGGGTAACCGGTTCCCACGTTTTATAAAAATTATTTCTCTGGAAAATATACTAGGAACCCGGTTCCTCCCAGGGACTAAGCGGTTCCCACGTTTTATGAAAATCAACTTCCTGGAAAATGTACTGGGAACACGGTTCCCCCCACAGGGTAACCGGTTCCCAAGACTCATGGAAACCACCTTGCTAGAATTTACATGAGAAACCCGGTTCCTCCCAGAGGGTAACTGGTTCCTGCGACGTTTGTAGCAGAAAAACTTAATTTGACAGCATTCTCTTTTATTCCAATTCACCCAATCATACCAATACAAATTCAATTCACATCAACAGCAAAATAGAACCCATTACATATTTCTAATGCAACAATGACATACCAAAACATCCTACCACAACTCTATAACATCAAATTGCATCAAAACATCAAAATCATGAAATTGGGGTTTAAACTCATAAACCTAAAAATTCTAAATTGGGATTCCTAATCTATTACTCTATTCTACCATCCTTAAAACTCATAATACATTATAATTAGAGCAATCACCCCTTACCTTAGTCAAAATCTTGAATCCTTCTTGAGCTTTAGGTTCCTCTTCCTCCTTTGCTCTTCTCCTCTTCTCACGTATAATTCTCTTTTCTCCAAATTGACTTTCTAACCTCTATTCCTCTTATTATTTCCTTTTTATTATAATAATAACAATAAAATAAAGTGTTAGAGGCTTTTACTCCATACACCCCTCTCCTCTACTAATCACAACACAAGCCCAAACCTTTACTCCTTTTATTTCCAATTATTCCAAAAATATCAAAAATTCTAATTTTAATTAAATAAATAATTCAAATTCAAATTATTCAATAATTAAAAATATTAGGGTGTTACAAGCTAAGGGTGAGTGGAATTGAGAGAGGGACGTGTAAAATAGTGATATGGCTTGGTGGTACCTCACTAATGATTTTGCAAAATTAAGAAAATTCCTTAAAATGGCAATATTTGAAGGAATGTGGTACAATACTTGTGATGCACATGCTTGGCTTTTTTTGGCAAAGAATGAGGCACTGAAATCATGCAAGGCAAGTACCTACAAGAATTATAATCAACCAATACACAAAAAAATGCACAAAACCTGAAAATGAACACAAGTCTCAACACCCAACTTTGAACTTGAGCGATATAAAATTGGCTCGTGTGTTTTCCTTGCAACTTAGGCCATAGATAAATCTCTTCATGATCTACAAACTGAGCTTTGAATCATAGAAAATGATGAAGTATTGAGTGAGATATCATGCATCAAAGTTTGAGAAAAACAAGTCATGACAAGGCAAAGCTCGCGCGCGCATGAGTGTGCATGACAACCCGGTTTTGGCTTGATCTTGCAAGGATCACAACTTGCTCCATAATTGGCCATTTAAAGTGATTCAATGCTTGTTAGAAATCTCTCCATGTCAGCTTCAAAGTGCACGAGACACATTTTCAAAATTGGACTTAAATCAAAAGATACAGGTCTCACATTTTGCACACCACGTGTTTGTTAAAAAAACGCTCGTAGGAGGCAAGGAGAAGGCAGGCTTGCTGGGCATTTTATATGTCTTGTTCTTGAAACTTCTAAGCCAATTATATTTCAAATGGTTCATTTTTTAGAAATTTTACACATTGAAAAACTTGTAGCATTATTCCCAAGCTTTCCAAAAATGTATGGTATGCAACCATTGGACAAAAATTGAGAAAGTTATGACATGTCAAAGTTTTATAGGGTGGACACTTGGAAAATTTTCAAACTTCCAATAACTTCAAGAACAAGTTAACCCAAATTTCTTCAATTCCTTTTATTAAATGGTGAATTTGATCATGACATATGAAAAGAGGATATTTGAATTTATGGTTTACCAAAAGTTCACTTGGTCAACTGCTGACTTTGAATGATTTTAACCAAAATGACCATTTTTCCCTTTGTGATCAATTGAATTACTTCCAATCAAAATTGAACCTCAATCTTCCAACCATGGATGCCTAACATCATATATAAATACATGAAGTCAACTTTGAGTGAAAAATCTGAAGAAATCCTGATTATACTCAAAACCCTAATTTTGCACCTTGTGTTAGGAGATGACCAATCAAGCTTCAAAACATCAAATCTTATGAATGTGATGAGAAATTCTTTGAGCCATGATATCCCAAATGATAATAGGGAGATAATACTTCAAAATATTGGCTCAAACATGCTTCAAACTTCACAATGGACCAAAACCCTAATTTCATCAGATGAAAGATTTAGATGAATTCCTCCTCAATTCTTTACAAAACTTCAACTCTTGAGGAATCA
The DNA here is from genome assembly GCA_021764765.1 of Vicia sativa. Lineage (NCBI taxonomy): Eukaryota > Viridiplantae > Streptophyta > Magnoliopsida > Fabales > Fabaceae > Vicia > Vicia sativa. The sequence continues at coordinate 260,196,804 of CM038793.1, forward strand.
ATGAGACAAATGAGCTATCTTGAGCTATAACACACCCTTGTGACTTGAAAAATCCAAATACATGATAACCTGAGATTCCCTTAGAACAAAATATTCATACAACCAACCTACATAGCTTGTGGAGGACTTGAGTACAAAAGAGCATTTGATCCCATCACAATGCATGAATGCAATGCAATATGATGTTTATGATGAAACATAAGCCTAAATCAAGAGGGTAAATTTTGGGGTGCAACAAATGGACATGGTGCGCTGTGCTTGATATGGACCTCCTTGGTTTTCACATCGGATTTAAAATTAAAAAAATTAAACAAGAATTAATGTCACGCATTGGATCAATGCTGACTAATAAAAGTAATCAGATCCAAGGGCTCCAGGGACGCGTGTATGGTAAGGCGTTATCACAGAATCCAATTTGAAAAAATATCATGGCGTGCTCTCATTGGTTGAGACGAGACATGTCATCATCTTCAACCTCCAGCCACTCAAAAATTGGAGTTCCTCAAACTGTAAAATCAATAATCATGAGTGGTATCCTTGGAATCGTCTCTTCAAGACGATCTCAACCACATGCTCACGAAAAATTTATTTAAACTGAGTGAATAGAAAATTGGAAAAAACTCTAATAATAGAGAATAGGATTTTGATGAAATTCTCAGTCAATACTTCATGAAAACACAAATGGTGAAGATCACAAGGATCAGGGAGATGAGGAGAATACAATGATGCTTTATTTGAAAAGGTTTGATGGAGATTCCTACCTGAACGAAGTTCACTTTCAAATCTCTGAAAATAGACTTGGATATCATGATTCGGGGAGTTTCAAGGCACGATTCTTGTTTGTTCGCTTCAGTGAGGCTGAAGGAAGAAGAATCAAGGGTTAATTTCAAACTGAAAGTGGTTTAAACCCAAATTCGAATTTACAGAAATGTGAGGTTCAGAGAGAGCTTGGCAGCGATTTTCTGGCTATCAAAGCTTGAGGAAAAGAGTGGAATGTGTCCCTTATTTATAGGAGAAGTGAATGGGATCAACAGGGAGGGTGAATGATGCAATTTGGAGCGAAATCGTGCACACCCATGTTCATGAGAAAAGGGTGACTTCATGTGCCTCAAAACTCAATCATTCCTTGCATTTTGATGTGCTAATTAATCCTGGGAAGTTCCTAATCACAATTAGTCACGAAATCAAGGTTTAACTTGGCTTAAAAATGATTGGTAGTTCAAAATGCACAAACTGATGGTGTGCTCGAAAAAGATTTTAGCACAAACTTTGAACTGAGGCCAAATCAAATTCCCTCGTGCGTTTTTTGATTTTCCTTGAGCCAACTGAAGTATTCAAAGAGTAGAACACAATGAAAAAAGAATAAAATCCAATGGATGATTGAATATCAAACTCCTCCTATAAAAATAAATAAATTTTATAATTATTAGAATAAGTTAGATACATATAAAAGAAATAAATAAAATATTTTTAATATAAGAAAAACTTACTTGAGTGTTTCTTGAGCGGTCGTCAATAAACTCTCCATTTCTCTTGAGATGAGTCTCCAAATGGAGCTCATTAAGAAGTGGATTTCTACCCAACTCCTCACGCTTATTAAAAAAGTGAAAAATAATTAATTATTTATAGAATAAAAATGATAAATTAATTAAAAAATAAATAAACTTATGTACCATCCTTCGTGCAACTTCAGCAACACTTATACTTTCGCCTGCGTAATTGCAGCCACCAACTTCAGATGCTCTATTTTTCTTTGCCTTTTCAGATATTTCCTTAAATTTTTCAGAATTCCAATGGGCAATAAGCTGCTCAAATATATCTTGACTTATCCAACGTGGCGTTGCTATTTTTCTCCCATTTCAGTCTGACATTTCTCATGGTGTCAGAAAACCGGGCACCACATTTTGAGTTAAAATTTTCTTTAATTGCGATCTCATCTCTAACATCCCAAATACATTGCTCCTACATTGTTGTATGAATTAAAAAACATGCAATAAAATATATTGATGATTAATATCTCAAAAAAATATAAAGAAAATGTCACAATAAGTCAATATCCCAAATGCCTTAAACCATTCTTGTCTTTCATCATCATCTACAGCTTTATAATTCGGCCAAAATTTTGTATACTTCTCTTTAATAATGGATGTGATGATCGTTACTGCCTGATGAGAGGGCAAGATCCTAAACAACAAAAAACTTGTGTTAGAATTAACTAAATAAAATTCAAATTTTAAATAAAATATAAAACATATATAAACACTTACGATCTAGAATCGGGCCAGATGACAAGTTTTACATGCCAGAACTAGTTTTGTTTGTATGGTGCCATGTCATTTGGCTTGCGCTGTGCATTGATGCAAACATTCTCTGCAACCTAGGTATTATTAGCAAATAGAACATGGACTTCACTGCAACTCGTTTTTTCTTACGATCAACACCTCTACTGGGAACTAAATACCTCGGACTATTGCAAAACTTACATTGCTCTAATTCCCCATCATTAGTTCCGAACTCATTGTCATAAAATAACATGCAACCTCCAATGTAACAATCAATCCTTTTTACTTCTAGTCCCAACTTCGACACCATCCTCTTCGCATCGTAAAAACTTGTATGCATGTTTTCCTTAACAGGAGTCGCGTCTAGCATCATTCTGGCAAAGAAATCCAAACATTGATCTGGAACATTCCAATTTGACTTCGCTGCCAACAGCCTCACACACATTGATAGCCTGGAGTCAGAAGATCCCTCAAACAACGGTATATTTATTTCTTTCAGCAACTGGTAAAACCTTTGCGCTTTCTCATTCGGGAGCTCTTCTGCGTCAAAGTCTTCAGGTTCATCATAACCCACATTCACCCCTAATGCGTCGCTGACCATATCCTCGACTAAATTAAATTGTTCCTGATATTACACGTGTGGTGGACTACTTGGAGCATCTCTATTTGTATCTGATCCAACACATGTTTGACTGCAAGAAGCCTCTTTATTTATCTCTTGCATTTTCTCCCCATTAGATGTCCAAACCCAATAATTTGGTCTAAAACCCACTCTCTCCAAGTGACGTTTCACTTCACTAGGGTCACTAATTATATTTTTGCAACCACACTTTAAACACGGACATCCGATCCTCCTTCGCTACGACAGTCTTGAGCAAACGTCAGAAACGCATCAACTCCTTCCTTAAAATGCGGTTTAAGCCCACGCTTCAGAAATGTTCTATCGTACATCCAACTACGATAGAATTGATAATATTCCATTGCACATGTTCATATTTAATTTTATTAAAATAAAATGAGGAGTGTTCTATCGACAAATTTATAAAAATTTGTCAATACTATCATGTTTACTCTAAAAATAAATCATATTTACTATACAATTATCCTAAATATTCATACCTTATAAACATATATTTATATAATGTCATACCTTATAAACATATACTTTATATAATGTCATACCTTATATTTTTACAATGTATCTACGTTATATTTCTACATATATTTTTACAAGATATTGTACAATTTATTTTTTTAAATAAACATATTTTTACTTGATTGTTTCCAAAAATACTATGATGTTTTTATATACATCTATTTTTTAGTCATAAACATACATTTTTAATCCTAAACATAAATTGTCTTCTTTCAACATTACAAAAAATTATCCATCATATATTAATGTCCAAGTAAAAAAAATTATGTATACACTATATATATATATACATCATATAATGTATATTTATCTCCTTATTAAAAGCAAATTAGTCCCATAATTTTTAAACATTATACATATTTCAAAAAAATTTATTTACCCAATTATTCATAAACATTAACAAATTTCAAATATATATACTATTTATCATAAAAATTTAAATTTTTTATATATGATTTATATATTATACATATTGTTTTTCAAAATTAATTATAAATACTTTAATTATAAACTGTTTTTTACTATAAATATTAATTTTTACTGTTTTAAATATAAACTGTTTTACTGTTTTTATTATTTTTATTAATTTTTCCTGTTTTTATTATAATTATTACTATAATTTAAATACTTTAAATACTGTTTTAATTACTTTAAATACTGTTTTTATTATTTTTATTAATTTTTACTGTTTTACTGTTTTAAATACTTTAATTTTTACTATAATTATTTTTATTAATTTTTACTATAAATATTTATTTTTATTTTTTTTTCTGTTTTACTGTTTTTATAAAATATACACTATAAATTAATATACTGTTTATTTAAAATAATTAATAGAATTACATACTATTTTTTAAAAATTATATATTGTTTTAAAAATATTTATAACATAATATTTACAGTAACTATATATATATATATATATATATATATATATATATATATATATATATATATATATATATATATATATATATATATATATATATATATATATATATATATATATATAATTTTTTTATAATCTAAAATCTAATATTACAAAATAAATATATATTCAACTTAAACATTTATATCCAAAAAATAAAAAAAAAATTAAATTGTGTACTTTTGGTTGGAGCTTTTCTTAAAGATTTGTCACAAATACCTTCAAAACAAAAGAATATTATAACATATATATTAGATATATAATAACCAGAAAATAAATTAACAAAAAACACAAAAACATATACCTTGAAAAACTTTTATTAATTGGAGGAATGAGAAGATAACTCAAATTGCATGAAAATGGAAGAATTGAGGAATTGGAAAAGAGAGAAAAGCTGTGGGTGTGGGTGGTGGCTGAGGAAGATGAAGAATGAAATAAATTATAAAAACGTTTTAATATAAAACTGAAGTCTGATGCTTGAAACGGGTGGCAATTAATGGCTTCCAGCTGGCGAGGGGCTCCCCCTCGGAAATCAAACGGGCAACAATAGCGAGGGGAGCCCCGTCGGAAATTGACAACATATAATAAATGCCTGCACGCGCAGTCTGCGCAGCAGGTGGGAAGAAAAAGTTTTGTCCTTTTTGCTTGGGGTATCCCCTCGCAAAATACCCACTAATTTTTGCTTGGGGTGTCCCTTCGCAAAAAGCGTTACTTTTTGGCGGTCCTTTTTGTTTCTGAGGGGTAGCCCCTCGCAATGTAAATTTTTAAATTTCAAATATTTCGTGTTGCCTATTTGCGAGGGGATACCCCACGCGACTAAGTTTTTTTTTTTTTTACACAGATTTACACTTTGCGAGGGGATTTACCCCTGGCTAAATCCCCTAGCAAACTAAGGTTTTTCTTGTAGTGAATCATATATCTACTTCATGTTTGTGAGTAGTTTTTTTGGCCCAAATCTCGTATCGCGGAGATCCAAGAAGCATCCTATCTTTGTTAGGTCAAGCATCGAAGCAAAATATAGTGTCTTGGTTCATACTACTTCAGAACTTCTTTGGGTAGAATCTCTAATCAATGAACTTGTCGTGCCATTTCGTTCTCGTACTCTCCTTTATGATAACCTTAGTGTACTGTTCTTTTCACATAATTCAATTCTTGGGAATATAACAAATCATACTTATCTAGACATCCACTTTGTTTGCGAGAGAGTTATAGCAAAGATGATGAAAATCCAACATATTCCTAGCAGTGACCAAGTGCCAGACACCCTTACAAAATTGCTTGACACAACCACTTTTCAATATCTTCCGAACCAAGCTCAAACTCATGACTTACATCTTGTGAAGGAATATTAGAAAAGTGGTATAAGATAGGCTTTTATGCTTTAAGATGTGATGTATTGCACGACGTATTTGTATGTTAAGAGTTTGTAAGCATAGATCATCAAGCATGTATGTAGAGGAAGGTTGCATGGTGACATGAGCTCCCCATATGTGAGCACTCAATGTGCTTCTATAAATATGAATGTGCCATGACTTATAAGGATTAACTCATTAATGCACAATATTATATGAAGTTCAAACATTTTATAATGGTATCATTCGCATCATTAGATCTCTTTCGCTATCTAAGTAACTATCATCAATTATAACTAACTTTTTTGTTACAATCTTCTCAAGTTCCAAGAATTAAAACTTCTTCTTCTTCCTTGCACTCGTCGCCATGTCCTTTGGAAGCTTGGCTCAAAATTCTCAAGTAATTGCAACCAATGCCTCTGATTTTTCTTCATCGTGTCATTTTGGTCCAAAATTTTCAATCAAATTAGAAGATAACAATTATGTTATATGGAATAGCAAATTGAAGGAATCATCCTCATTCAAAGAGTACACAAAATAGTGGTGAATCCTCAAATTTCTTAGAAGTTTATATCAAAACAAAATCACATCAACACAAAGTGTCTAAAGAATATAGGATAGAAGGTTACTTTATGGACATTGCTATTGTAATTGTATCGGCTTTTGCATTTTGCCAAAGTAACAACATTCACTAGGAATCGTGATAGCAATTTATAAGCATGAATTTACCATATTACAAATATGAAGAAAAAAAATGCTCATGTTTGATACCCTCAAAATTGATGGCCATATTACTAATAGCTTAATAGTAAAACAAGTGAGAGATTAAGTAGGCAAAATGATTAAGGATCAGAAATAGAGTAAATGAAGAAGGAGAATTATACAGTATTGTTATGTGAGCTAATACAATGCTTTTGTTGGTAGTATTTGCTTGTTAACAAGTTCTTCCATCTTCAATGATCAAAACGCAGTGTTTCACCTTCTGGCAAAGCCACAGCTTGCCAAGCCGAAGCCGCAATGAGAGGGCGGCTATGCCAACCCAAAGTCAAGCTCCCTTGGTTCTCTTCCACGCAATAACCCTCCGCAGAAAACAGATTCAACAGCATACTTGCTTGCTTAAACGCGTTCGAACCCAAATGTAGCGGTCTGAACCCGGCTTTACCAAGCCGCTCCCTCCACTTAACAAGCGGTTCATGTCTCTCAACGCGAGCCGATCCCTCACAGCACACCACGTTGCATATCTCCCTCTGCAGAAACATCTCAGCCATAGCCTTGTCCGGTTCAACAGAACACGCTTCAAGCGAATCAAAAACGGTCGAGTAATAATGTAGTGCCTCCGTGAACCGCTCCATAAACCCATCCTGGTTATGGCTCGCTTCCTGCTCCACAACCGTCATGATTTTCGGGTTCAAATTCCGGATCCAACCCATAACCATTTCAATACCAGAAGAAACCGGATCGGATTCAGATCCGAGAAGACGATGAAGTTGCATGATAGAATTAACCGCCAATACTTCCTTAGAACTCACCTGAAGCATCCACGGCTTCACATCCTCAAGCCGCCAAGCCGCTACTCCACGAAACGCGAATCTAACATTTACCGATCTAGCCAGCTCAGCGAGACGCAGCCCGATCTCGCGGAGATTATCACGCTCATCAGGCGACGGCGCACCAATGCCGGTAAGCCGCAGAAATGGAGGTCCTCCAGGACGAAGAGCAAGAGCTTGAATCAACGCCGGCCATTGAAGACCATGCATGAGGTTGAAATCAACGACGTGAACACAATCGTGGCCGTTGAAAGCCTCCAGTATAGCTTGATTAGCTGTGAAGTGAGCGAATTTGAGATAAGGAGAAGCTTCGTAGTAGTGATGGTAAAGGATATCGTTATCATGGGAAGAAACGTGGATAACATTGTTTATACCGAAGATACGGCGGTTCAAAGCATCGATGAAGTACCCGGCGACTTTTCCAATGCCGCAGCTGGTGTTCATTTCTGCTAACAACCCTTGCATGCCTTCGATTAACGAGCCTGCCAATGGTAAGTTGCCACGTTGCAAGGAATCCGCACACGTCATCAGCATCTGGACTAGCTTTATTGCCGAGTCTTCTTCAACGGTGGTTACCATCTTTAACTGGTGGAGGTAGTGTTGATCTTGTGGTGGTGGCGGTGCTGCGAGATCTGGAAGTTCGGAAAAATCATAAGGTAAGGAGGCTGTGTGGTCGAATTCTGAGAGGAGATTGTCCACCCAATTACCAATGTCGGAGGGATCGTAGTGGACAGTCTCAGAAGCGAATTGAGAAATGTCGCTGGAAGAATTCACGATTGCGTTCTCCAACCTTTCGATATTATGAGCCACTTGATGTAGCTCAGAAGACCGGACTTTGTATCCGACATCGGCGAGGAGGCCGTCGATGTCTTTTGTCTTGGAAGGGGAAGAAACTAAATCTATATCCATCAACAAGGATTATCAAATTATCTTCTACTCAAAATGAAGTTTAAAAACATGCATATAGAAGGTTAGTGTTTATAAGAGAGAGAGAGAGAGAGTGAGTGGGTTTGGGAGTGATGAAAAAGAGGAGAAAGAAATAAAGAAAGTGATGTTTGAGGAAATTAAGGGAGAGGCTGGGTTGTAAAATGTATGACTATGATGGGTTACTAATTTGTGTTGAGTAGCTATCTGCACTGCTAGCACATCCTATTTGATTGATACCATACCACTAGTAATATAATTCAGCTTTTTTTTTAAAGGTACCCACCCTATTGTCACGGCTTCAAATTTTAGTAGCCTAAAGAGAGTAAAAGTAGCCTTTGATAATTTAGATGCTGCTAGTCCAATATTGGAATTTGGGTTCAACAAGTGGTTCCTCTTGGGTCTACAACTTCTATCACTATATAGTACTACCACACTACCAATACCACCATTAACCGTTGTGATTTATTTCTCTATTTTTAGGGTCCAGAAACCACAGTACAATAATACTCCAAACTGTGAAAAAAAATGTGAAGTATTACTGTACTTCTGTTGTTAATTGTTTGATTCCAATTTACTTCAATTCCAACATTGCAACACTGTTATTTCACATGCTATATGCTACTCTTGAAATTGATTTTGAATTTATTTGCTTTCTTCTTATATTACACACCTGCTAATCTAGCAGGTGATAATTTGTATTCAATTCAAACATGAGAAACAACCCTGACACACTTGACAGCACCTTGCTTTCACGAGCTTGTTTTTCTTTTTTTTCTTCATTTAGAACCCACGGTATACTGCAGATAAACTGTACTATATAGCCTATGCATAAAGAAAATTATCATACATCAATTCATCTATAACAACTCAATTTGGTCATGTGATTTTCAATGAAGCAGAAAGGTTGACGATGGGTCATATTTTATTTCCCTGTTTCTACAATATCTATTCGTTATGCGGTTCACTAATTAGAGTATGCTAGACTGATTATGTGAAATTATTAGTAGCATTGTCCCTCTCTTTTGCCTCAAATAATTACAAGTTCTATTTAAGTAGTAATTTGCATAAATGTAACACATGCCCAAATATGTAAACCTTTTTTTGAGTGTAATGAACTCAATGTTAAGGTGGCATTATCTAAAGCACTCATTAGTGTCACAATTAGTTTCATTTTAAGAGCTTGTAAAGTGATAATATGCTTTTGTATAAAGACAATATATGTATCGCTCTTAACAGCAAACTCTTTCTATATGCTTTTCATATCTTAACCTATTTGCTAATAATTTATAAAGGCAAAAATTTCTATAATTAATCAAATTATTAGTTGATTTAGTGGTAATTAACATTGAATTTCATACAGAGCAGTTTAATTTTTCGCAATTGCGATCGCCAAACAACTAAAATTATTTATGCGAGAATTAATCTTCGATTTTTTATTAGTCCGTTTAATGAAGTGGATCCTGGTGAAACAAAAAAATAATAATCTATAACTTAATTCTAAATTATTATGAAATACAAAGAAATAAAGAATAAAGGAAAGAGAGAAAGATAGAATGGTTATGTATTATTTCATTCGATATAATCGTATTCAATAAAATAAGTCATATTTATAGGACATCATACAAACAATATAATAAATACATATTGATTTAAATACAGAATGAAGTTATTAGGAGACAAATCATCCAATTATTCATAACCCTCCTCCTTGGATGTTTGTTTTGGATATGTCTCGTTAAAATCTTACTAGAAAAAAATCCAGTGGAAAAAAATCCAATGAAGGGAAAAGAGTACAATATTCTTTTTAAAACAAATTTATTTCTCTTGTTAGCTGAAGGATTATTTCTTCGAGGGTGAAAACCAATCTTTTGTACTAGTTGATTAAAAGTTCTACTTGGGAGTGACTTTGTGAAAAGGTCTGCAAGATTGTCACATGAACGAATTTGTTGGATGTTTATATCACCGTCCTTCTGAAGATCATGAGTGAAAAAGAACTTTGGAGAGATATATTTTTGTTCAGTCTCCTTTAATGTAATCATCTTTCAATTGAATGATGCATGCACTTTTATCTTCATATATGGTCGTTGTATTTATTTTTCTGAAGACAACCCACAAGCATTTTGTATGTGTTGGATTAAGGATCTCAACCAAACGCATTCTCAAATTTCCTTATGTAGTGCTAAAAATTATGCATGATTAGATGAAGTTGCTGCTATTTTTTGTTTCACTGATCTCCATGAAATAGTTGTACCACCACATGTAAACAAATAACCTGTTTGTGATCTACTATTGTGAAGATATGACGAGTAATCTGCATCTTCATAACCTGTTAATTCGAGTTTGAGTACTTTGGTATATAACAGACTCGTGTCTATTATGCCTCTAAGATAACGAAGTATATATTTTACTCCATTCTAATGTCTTTGTGTAGGTGATATTGTATCTTGCTAATAGATTGACCGTAAATGGTAAATCATGACGTGTATAATTAGCAACATACATCAATGCTCCAATCGCACTAAGATATGGTACTTCAGGACCAAAAAATTATGCATCCTTTTCACGAGGCCTGAAAGGATCTTTCTCTACATCTAATGATCTAACAACCATTAGAATAGACAACGGGTGAAATTTGTCCATACAAAAGTGTTTTAACACCTTTTCTATATAGCCTTCGTGATTTAAAAATATTCCTTTGAATGCTCAATTTGTAAACGTAGACATAATTTTGTCTTTCCTAGGTCCTTCATCTCAAACTCTTTCTTTAAGCAATTCATAGCTTTTGGAAACTCTCAAGGAGTTCCAATAATATTTATGTCATCAACATAGACAACTATTATTGCAAATTCTTTTCCTGATCTTTTTATAAAAATACAAGGACAATTGGAGTTATTTGTATACCCCTCTCTAAGCAAATATTCACTAAGACGATTAAATCACATGCGTCCAGATTGTTTCAGCCCATAGAGAGATTTGTTCAATTTTATGGAGTAGCTTTCTCCATATCCAAAACTATGTGTCTAGCTATGATATATTAAACTCTTTAGCGATTTTCATGTAAATGTAAGTATCAAGTCAACCATGTAAATAAGATGTCACAACATCCATCATATTCATATTAAACCCTTCATGCTCTTCAAGGCTAATCAAATATTGAAAAATTAATTAAATCCACTGCAGGTGGATATGTTTCATATAAATAAATCTTAGATCTTTGAGCAACAAATCAAACTTTATACAATTCATATTTTGCTTTTTCACAAAAACTCAGTCATATCCCATTGGTTTTACACCTTGAGGCGTTTGGACTACAAGTCCAAAATCAAGTCACTTGTAAAGTGAGTTTAATTCTTCTTCAATTGAATATATTCATTTTGGCCAATTCCCATTTTTCTACAATCTTTAATAGACTTTGATTCATAATCTGTTCATTTTGGTCACATTGTCTACTATCTTTGATAGACTTTGATTCATGAGTTGTTCATTTCGACCAATTCTTACTGTGTCTACAATTTTTGGTAAACTTTGTCTGACGATCCTCGTTATCGTTTATCATCTTTAACACTATACTGTATATAAATACATTGTCAATATCGACTTTATTTGATTATCTTAATTTTAGTTCCGTTCTATTTCATCCATGACATAATTTATCGAGATCTCTTTATTTGATATTTCAAGTACTTGATTAGTTCTTCTGGAACTGAAAAACAAATTATGTCAATATTCTCTTAGAATATTAATATCCTCACTTGGGTCATCTTTAACTTTAGTTAATTTTCTTGGTAGAGGACTTTTAACATTGGAACCAACTTTTCTACCACGCTTCAGGCGCGGCTACAACTCATTTGCAATATTAGATTGTACAATAGGAAAATCCACTTTGAATGGAGTATTAGCAGCTGATATTTTGTTTCATAGATTTTAAAAATTAATTGTATTTTGAACTTCGAGGATAAAATAATATAATAATATTTTATTTTAAATTGTTCTGTTGAACTTCTGGTTCACACTCTGAGCTGCTTATTCTCCCCCCTAATGTTGGGAAAATTAATTTATCAATTGATAATCAGCCTACTAGGCTTCAAGCATATATCCAATTATCGGACCAAAATAAACCTCAAATATGATATTCATATAAAATGAATTTTCTCAACATTCTTTCTAAACTCATCTTAGCGTACTATACTGGAGCAATTGAATAATTTCAACACATCCAAAAGTTTACTTAGATGAGATGCATTAGGTTATTAACCTACAACAATTTGTAAGTTGAGAGGAGAATGCACATATACTAATTTGTTGGCTTGATACGAATAAATTTCTCAATATTCGTAATTTATGTGTTTGAAATATTTAACTTAGAATTTGTGATCTCACAAGTATCAACCATACAATTAACTTTAGACGTCTAAAGAATGAATCTTCAAGTCCATTTTTATGAACATATGCTACATGATGTTCAATATCAATTTTTATAATATATGTGACACTTATCACGAAATTTCTGAAAAATCCAGATAATAAGATCTGACTCTAATTAGTTGAGAAAACAATTTCACAAACTTCTGGTTGTGACTTGTGAGTAGACATATGCATGATCTTTTAGTCGATGCAACAATTATGTCATAAAAACTCAATTTCTCAAATTTTTTATTTAGGAACACACAAATTTTGTTTGATTGAAGAAACTTTTGGTTTTACAAAACTAGTTCTCGCATTATAATACACTTGAGATGACCCAATCAATTTTGCCAACAACACACTTAAGTGTGATTTGTAAAAACCAGTAGCTTTTCCATTATACATTTTCTGTCCGAATTATGTTTTTATAATACAAAGATATGCAATACTTTCATCTCCTCTTTCAATATGGTATTCATTTAGGAGAATATCTTTGAAACTTAATAAATTTCTTTGAGACTTGTGGGAATATAATGCATTATTGATGTTCAATATTGTTCCTCCGTATAACAACGCATTGGCTCTTCTGGAGCCTTCAATTATTTCTGAGGTGCCAGATATAGTACTGATATTAGTCTTGACACATATCTTTATTAGTGTTAGTGTCACTAAAAATTTAACGATGTGTTATAAGCGTACTTTAAAGACACAAGTTATATAAATTAACAAGCAGCAAACACACTTTGTTATTGTTATAAAAGAAAATTCAAAACAGCCATAAAAACTTATTGTAATAATTAGTAGGAAATTTTCATAAATTCTATTTCTTGATTCTACCATCTGGTGATATTTTTTTTCTTCTAAATAAACAAATAAATCACCATAAAATATTTTACAAAACTTATTAAATAAATTAAACACCAACCTTCCAATTAACACCAGTTAAATCACATTCTAATATAATGATTAATCCAAAATTACCATATATAATAATTTATGATATCTCGTAAATATTTTATGATTTTATAAATTGCCCAAAAATACATACATCAATACTTAATTTATAACCAAATTTCTATTTCATTTTCAATTGTTTACCTCAATATTATATATAAAAATATATTTCAAAAACTTAATTAAAAAAAATATTAATATATATTTCAAATACTAGATATTTATATATAGTTTTTCACAATATAAATATTATATGCATAGCCCATAATAATATATATTCTACTCACGTTAAAAATATATATTAATAAATTTTATACTCACAAAACTTACTAATATAACAAAAATTTAATTTTAAAATATTAATTGATAGACCTACATTTTAAAATCTTCATTCATCAAATTACTAACAGAAACGTGCTTCATATTTACATTCAACAAAATAATAACTTTCTAAATAAACACTAATTGTTAGCAATGTCAAATTTTAGAGAAAAAAATTAGAATAATATAAACATTTATAAACAATAATATAAAATAAATATAATCATCCTTCTGGGATGCGCTAAAATTATTAGCTAATAAGCGATGATCTAAAAATTATAATCATTCTTCTGGGATAATTATCCATATGTGTTAAAATTATTATTTTTATAAACAATGATCTAAAAAAATATAACCATTCTTTTGGAATGCGTTAAAATTGTTTGTGTCATTCTTCTGGAATAACAATTATTTTATGAGAATATTACAAATTTTTAGATCGATATAACAAAAAATATTTATGAAATCTTCCTGAGATATTCAATATTATTCTTTCGATCCTCCTCAAATTGGATATGCTAATTTTTAACATAATTGACTCATTTTTCTAGAATTCGTTAACACTATAGATAATAACAATTATTTTTAAAAAAGTATTTATGAAATCCTTCTGGGATATTCAATATATTCTTTGAATCTTTTTCGAATTGGATAATATTATCGATGCAATCTTTTTGCTAATTTTTGGTTAACTTGATAGGCTTTTCAAAAACTATATAAATAATTTATTTTTCTATCCTTCAAGGATAGCTTGATAGGTTCTTTATGAACTATATAAATAATTTATTTTTCTATCCTTCAGAGATAGCTTGATAGGTTCTTCAGGAACTATATAAATAATTTATTTTCCTATCTTTCAGGGATAACTTGATAAGTTCTTCAGGAATTTTATAAATAATTTATTTGACTATCCTTCAGGGATAGCCTGATAAGATAGTTTGATAAGTTCTCCAGAAACTATATGAATAATTTATTTTGCAATCCTTAATGAATGCTTTATTCATGCAATCCTTCTGAGATGCATGAAATCACTTATTTTCTTTTTCTAATCAATATTTATACATAATAGATAAAGAATAAAAAAAATTATCTTCTAAAAATTGGAACTTCGTGCTGATAACATGTTATGAAATACAGAAAAATAAAGAATGAAGGGAAGAGAAAGATAAAATAATTATGTATTATTTCATTTAATATAATTGTATTCAATAAAATAGGTTTTATTTATAGGACATCAAATAAATAATATAATAAATATATATTAATTTAAATAAGAAATGAAGTTATTAGGAGACAAATCATTCAATTATTCGTAACTTAAATAATATTTTTGTTTTTGTTTCTATTGCAAGTGGGTTCTTTGATTTTGTGTCTGCCAAATCCCTACTTCCTTACTTGGGTATTTAATTAATTTAATTAAAAAAATTAGAGTAATTTGCATTATTAGGTACCTAAAAGTACAGTATTTCTTTCAAGTATAACGTCATTGTAACTAGAATATTCCTCTCATTACCATGTGTCAAAGAAAGCATCTTAAGGTATAATTGCTGATAAATCATTTAAAAACTATAGCATCCATTTTGATTTATATACAATTAAATGTAACATCACAATAAAGAATGCGCTTATATTAGCTTAATGACGACAAGAGTTTAATTAGATAATAATTAATTGCGATATTTACAACTTAATGCCTTAGTACTATATAAAAACATTTCTTATTATGAGATTGAGGAGGACTAGTTCAACTAAATTTAAGCAAAGAAACTAATTATCTTACCCTCCATCGTTCTCACAAAAACGTAAAGACTCAGGAATTTAGTTATTAATTGTTGCCAAGAGTTATCAGTTAACTAATTCGATGTGACAGTATAATCATGGTTTTGCGTATATTCTAACCCCTTCAAAAATATACTACGTTTTGAGAACCTTAAGGTGGTAAATTTTTGTGCATTCCCAAACAACTATTTAAGAGTTTGTTCTATTTCAGCTTACAACAACTTGGGAATAAAAAATATCAATGTTTGAACATTAAATATACACAATTATTGGGAGAGATAGAGAGAACAGGGAAAGATATTTATTTGATTTGATAAGGAGGTTTGATAGCTCAACACGATTGATAGATAGATAGATAGATAATCGTAGTTTAAGAATATGTTTGGATTAGCAGTACATCAAATAGATTTTATCATAATTGAGTTTAGTATAATTGATCATTAATTGAATTGAATTTAGTAGAATTGATTCATGTTTGAATATATTTATGTAAAAGTAAATTGAAAAATAAATTTCAGTGTAAAAATCACTCATAATCAATTCTAAATGTAAAAGTTTCAAATTCTAACTTAAAGTAAAATCAATTCTAGAAGGAAAAATAAATTTTACTTTTGATAAATCAAGCATCTCAAAATCATCCAAAATTAATTCTACACCTCTAAAATTGATTCTGAATCTTTCAAAAATCAATCCAAACATGCTATAAAGTATGAGTTTGGAAAATACTATTCTGGATTCAATTATGAATTTTGTTACAAGAGTCTAATTATGTATTCCAGACATAATAAAAGTCAATTAATCTATCAAAAATTTGTTATTATTCTAGATTACTATTTTAGAGAGTTGAATGTTATACTTTCGTTGTTGTGGTGAATATGTCGTTTGAGGAGATTTTTATCATATTTTATTTGCGTTTAATAAAGTAAATTCACGACACTTATATGACTTTACAAAGCATGTTAATCTTTATGATTCTGCTGCAATGATACTCTAAGTGAAAATAAGCATGCAATGACAGATGCTAAATGTCTTATTTTATGATTATGTGTTACATAATAGATGTGTTTTATGTTGAGTAACATCCTAAGTGTGTGTGTGTGTGTGTGTGTGTGTGTATATATATATATATATATATATGTGTGTGTGTGCGCGTGTGTGTGTGTCTTATTTTATGATTATGTGTTACATAACAGATGCGTTTTATGTTGAGTAACATCCTAAGTATATATATATCCTTTATGTTTTGTTTTGTCATAGTAAGCATGGAGTTTTAGGGTGTTATAGTCAAGACCCAAGGGGTGTGTTTGAAGTCGGGGATGCGTATGGACATAATGAAATCCACTTTAACAAGGAAGTAAGTCGGCTGCAGGGAAACCTGAAGGTCCACACCGAAAAATAGAGGAACTAGAAAAAGAATTGTTTGAGACGAAGAAGCAGAAAGATGCCTCAGATGCCAATTGTCGAGATCAAGAAGTGATAATTTCCAACTTGATCAAAGACGTGGAGTCATACCGGGAGTCCAATGAAAAGTAGTATAAGTCTCTACATGAGGCTCGACGGATATCCTTTCAACAGACGATGAAGCCTTCGAAAGGGCCAAAGCTCAGGCTCTATGCCTTCAACCTGGACTTAACATGTCTGAGATGGACTACTTTAAAATGGTGGTGGATGGTCGTCTTGTGTGCTTGGAAGTGGGAGATTCTAACCCCTGAGGCTGAGGCTTCCAAGGAAGATGCGTCCGGTGAGGTACTCCTAAAGTTTAGGTAGAAGGGAATAATGAAGGTTAATCTCATGTTGTTTTATGCTTTCATTGTTAGTCATCCATGGTGATGAATTTTGTAATATTTTGGATAAATTTCTTTTCCTTTTTGTACAATATTTAAGCCCTACCGAGGTCTATTAGAGCATCTCCAATGGCAGAACTAATTTTGGTTGCTTGTGTCATATTTTGTGGGCCCAAATTTCCACATTGCACTTAAGCAATCCACGAGCAATTTCAATCATTTTTACTCCAATGGTAATTGTAAATAAGCAACCTATATTTGACCTTACCAATTTATATTATTTTATTTACACAATATTTTAAGTCTATTAATTAATTAGTTCAATTATAATTAATATATAAAAAGATGCTAAATTTTAAAAAATAAAAATACATAAATGACAAAACATGGTACAGTAACGTTAGAAAAAAATTAATGCATTTAATTTTTTAAAATGAAAATAGTAGTTATAGTAAAATGATAATTAATTTTTTTAAATCAATATATTCAATTGCCAACTATTTTGAATTAATTTTTCTATTGAATTGACTAAAAAATAATAATATTTTAATGTTAAGTTCTCCACTTTCGAGATTGCTTAAGGAAGTTCAATTTCTTAAATTTAAGCATCCAACATTGTCACATCAGCAAATTCCAATGGTAAAAAATATAAGCAACAAAACTTAAGGCTTAAGAAACAACAAAGTTCTCCCCATTGAATATGCTCTTAATGACCATCTTATTGTTAGAACATAGTTTGGTTCTAATCATATCTTAGAGTTTTGATGATAACAAGTGAACTAAATTTTGTATAATAAATATGATACTCTGATGTGTATTGTTTCTATTTCAGATAATGTTATGTCTCAAGCATTATAGAATAAAAGAAATATCAAACTATGCTGAGTAACCAAGTTGTTAGAAGTTCTAATGATGAATGGAACTTCTGGACACGCACGCTGAAAAGAAAATTCTGAAGGAAGCTTGCTAACTCAACCTCTGATATAAGCACCAAGGAAACCTCTGATTAGAAGATACTTTGAACAAGGCTTGCATAAGATCATGAAGTATCAATACGTCATCTTATAAGACAAAGTCTGCTACGGTACCGTTACTCTACTAAGTCTAAAACGACTTAATCACTTGAGTGGATCAACTTTCGAGGCACATTGAGAAAATAAAGCACATGCAACTAAACAACCTTAATTATGTTTCCAGTAACCAAGACACGCAAAGCAGTGCAACGGAAAAATTCCTAGAAGCTATATAAAGAGGAAGCATTCAAAGAAGCAAAACAATAACTTCCTGAAAGTAAACGTACGTTGTCAAAATCAAAATATCATTGTATTATGTTTATTTTCAAATTTGAGCTAAAACATTCTTGTGCAAAAAATCACTTTTAGTGATAAAGCTTTTTAGAAGCAACCTTATACACTTTGTTAGAAGTTCTTATGTAATTGTTCCTTGAGAGACCAGTTGGGTCAGATTTCTCAAGAGGACTAGGACTAGAGAATCTTAGAGGTGTTAGTCATTTGCAGTTGGCTTGTGCATTGGTTGTTAGTCACGCATTTGGTTGTGCACTTGTAATCTTTTGATTATAGTGGATTAAGTCCTCGTTGAGAAAAGTTAAATTACCTTGACGGGTGGACTAGAGTAGTTTGAATTTCAAATGAGCCAGGATAAAAATCGTTGTGTGTTTAGATTGTTGTTAAGTAAAAGAAATTTTACAAGGGAAAAAATTATTCAACCCTCCCCCCTTCTAAGTGTTTTCTAAGCCTTCAATTGGTATCAAAGCTCTTGGTTCTGGGTGAAAACACTTAACCGTGTTAGAAAAAGATCCATAAGGAAAACACCATGGCAACATATAACAACAACAACAACAACACTAAACCTCCAATGTTTGATGGAGAAGATTTTGAGTACTGGAAGGATAGATTAGAAAGTTTTATTCTAGGCTATGACCCTGATCTTTGGGATATGGTCTTGGATGGCTACAAACACCTAGTAGACATGGACGGAAACAAGATAGATAGAAAAGCAATGGATAAAACACAAAAGAAAGGTAAGTCTGTTGCTTTGAGATCTACTAAAAAATTTGATATTAATGCTTTTCAGGCTGAAGAAGGAAGTTCTGAAGATTCAGAGTTAGAGGAGTATGAGCTATCTATGCTTTCCAGAAGGATAAATCAAATGTGGAAGCACAGACAAAAGAAGTTCAAAAACCACAGAAGATCAGAAGATAGAGGAGAATCTTCTAGACACAAGAAGTTCAGTAAAAGAAATGTCATCTACTATGAATGCAAAAAACCAGGACATTTCAGAAGTGATTGTCACAAGCTGCAGAGAGAGATTGTAACACCCCAATTCTACCCCGCGTAATTACATAATAAAATCAGAGTTTCAAAATTCTATTACACAAAATTGAGGCATCACATCTTCGCATCTCCAACAATTAGCATTATAATGCACATCAAAAATCGGATATACCGAATCATACATAATTCATCATACGTACATAAGAATATTCACAACACAGCGGATATGTTTTACAAATATACATAACATCATGTTGTCATCAATACATAAGGTTATCACATAATAAGATAGTATATACAAGCTATCCTATCAAAATAATGTCGTCGCCCAAATCCCGAGTGTTACAACGACCAGAGCAGAACGACACAAAATAAAATGACTCGAGCTAATCCTCCTCATCCTCGGGGATCACCTGCACGTTACCAATATATAGGTGACGGCGAAACAAGTAAAGGGGTGAGATAATTCCAAAACTTATGATTCAAAGCCATAATGGAATATATAGATAGTTGAAATTATAAATGATATAAGGTAAATAAAGTATGTCAACATGTATTTAAACTTACATACTTTAAGTTAACATTTAGTGTATAAATCAATACATTAACTCCATCACACAATCATTATACTCGCATCAACACCAAAACACCATGTACCGTCGCAATTCAATTATCATTCATCAATTAAGGACTCAATGATAAACAACTCGAACATGAACACGACCGACTCCAAAATAAACATAATGGACTCCATGAGACACGACTATGCTATGCATGTGGTACCCATCGCTTTGTCCGTAATTAGGGACACAAGGCATAAAGCCCAACTTCGCTCGGCATAAAAGCCATCATCGCTTGCGCTTATTGTTAACAAAGACAATAACAATCACTACATCACAACAATATTTATTTTTTCACATCACATAAATATGTCATCACTTTGCATAAACAACAAGTATTCATAATCAAATACACCATCGCAAATATCATTACCAATCACCAAATAAACATGTCATCACTTCGCATAAACAACAAGTATTCATAATTAAATACACCATAAACATCATCATCAATTAATCCTTCAATTTCCAAAAGCGGAAAGATAGTAAAACATAAATAATTATCACGGAAGTCATTCTTAATTACCGATATAAGTTATAAACATCAACCTTAAAATCGGAAAATAATCGGGTTAAGTGCGAAAAATAAGTTTTAAGGCTACAGCACACGGCCCGTGTTGAAAAGTGTTAAACGCAATTTTTCCAAGATTGCATCAACACGGTGTCCGTGTGCAGCAACACGGTCGTGTTGATTGCACAACTAAAATTTCCATTTTAAAGGGAAACACGGCCGTGTTAAATCAACACGTGTTGATTGACCTGAAAACTCCATCCTTTTGGGTTTTCTCATTCTTCTACCATGGTTTTCCTTCTCATTTCCATACTCTCATTTCTACAAGTTATCACCTAATAAACCCACAAAACATACTCCAAAATCAACCTTTCTAAACCACTCTAACAATCAACCAACAAACCATTATGAAATCAACTATCAAGGCTATCTCCAAACTCCAACTATTTCTATCAAACCTATCAATAATCATCCAACACCACTCTATACTATCTATCAATTGTTTTCCAAAATCAAATTAAAATCCACCAAACCCTAACTATAAGAGATGGAAATCAAACCCTTACCTAGTAAGCTTTAAGTGTTCTTGATGATTCTCCAACCAAGTCTTGCTCTTCTTCTTGATCTCTTCTTCTTGCTCTCTTCCTAACTTTTCTCCAACTTTCTATATTTAGTGTTTTGATGTTATGTTATGAAAAGGTGGGGAAAATGCTTTTATATGATATGTTGTCATACTAACTAAGGGTGAGAAACCCAACTCTAGCCATTACCTCTCTCTTCCTAACACACTAATTATATCATTAAATCATATCATCAAATTATATCATTAACTCAACCTATTAATATAATTCCGGAATTAACTATCGGTCCGAATAATATTTTACCGATTAATATAATTATTCTCGTTGTCAAAACAATTCGGTAATTCAAAATAATAATATAATTTAATATTAAACAAAGCAGGCGTTACAACTCTCCCCACTAAAAGGTTTCGTCCTCGAAAGCTCGGGATATATATCTTCTCTTACTCGCACTTTCGGTGCTCCAAACAACCTTTAACAACGAAATATCTTTGCCACGAAGGGACTTCATCTCACGATCCTCAATCCTCAAAGGCATCGTTTAAGATTTTCCGAACTTGAATGTCATCCATCTCAATCTGAAGGAAGGATTGGGACATAAACATTGTGATACATGAAACATTGCAAGTTTGAAAGACGCCACCCGATAAGCCACTTTTCCCACCTTACTAGTAATTTGGTAAGGACCAATAAAGCGAGGAGTTAGCTTCTTCGACTTCAACGCCACACGGTTGTAGGAGTAACTCTTAAAACACATGATCACCCTCTTGAAATTCCAAATCTTTTCTTCTTTTATCATGGTAACTCTTTTGACGACTTTGAGAAATTCTCATCTTTTCTCTAATCATCTTCACCGCCTCCGTAGTTTCCCTAACCAATTCGGGTCCAAGCACCACACTTTCACCCGACTCATGCCAACACAAAGGAGTTCTACACCTCCTACCATACAACGCCTCAAGCGGTGCCATTCCAATACTAGCATGAAAATTATTATAAGTAAACTCAATCAAAGGAAGATATGTATCCCATGAACCACCGTGCTCAAGAATACAAGCTCGTAACAAGTCTTCCAACGATTGAATCGTCCTTTCCGTTTGACCATCAGTTTGAGGATGATAAGCCGAACTCAACCTCAACTTTGAACCTAAAGCCTCTTGCAAGCTTTTCCAAAACTCAGAAGTGAACCTCGGATCTCTATCCGAAACAATACACAAAGGAATGCCATGTAATCTAACAATCACATGCGTATAAATCTCCGCCAACTTCGCTACGGGATAAGTGATGTTAATAGGAATAAAGTGAGTCGACTTTGTAAGCCTATCAACAATCACCCAAATCGCATCGTGTCCTCTTTGTGTATTCGGCAACCCCGTTACAAAATCCATAGAAATGCTATCCCATTTCCATTCCGGGATCTCCAATGGTTGCATCAACCCTGCAGGTTTCTGATGCTCCACTTTGGACTTCTGACAAGTCAAACAAGCATAAACAAACTGAGCCACTTCTCTTTTCATACCCGACCACCAAAATAGTTTCCTCAAATCTTGATACATTTTAGTCGCCCCGGGATGAATACTCAAATTACTCCTATGACTTTCTTCCAAAATCATTCTCTTCAAATTGACATCATCGGGAATACAAATTCTACCTCGAAATCTTAAAACACCCTGAACATCCAACTTGAAATCTTCACTTTCAGTTTGTCCAATACTAACCAACAAATCTACAAGTTTCACATCAAGCTTTTGAGCTTCTCTAATGTTATCAAGGAAATCGTTATTGATCTTCAACATTCCCAAAATAACACTCTTGGGCGTCACTTCTATCACAAGACTCATATCTCTAAATTGTTCAATCAATTCCAACTCTTTCCCCATCAAAAGTGACATATGCAAAGTCTTTCGACTTAAAGCATCGGCCACCACATTTGCTTTACCAGGATGGTAATTCAATCCGAAATCATAATCCTTCAACAATTCAAGCCACCTTCTTTGTCTCATATTAAGCTCCTTTTGATCAAACAAATATTTCAAGCTTTTATGGTCACTAAACACTTCAAATCTAGAACCATAAAGATAATGCCTCCAAACCTTAAGCACAAAAACAACTGCCGCAAGTTCCAAATCGTGAGTAGGATAGTTCTTCTCATGAATCTTCAATTGCCTCGAAGCATAAGCAACCACCTTGCCACCTTGCATAAGCACACCACCCAAACCCATCATAGAAGCATCACAATAAACCACAAACAGTTCTTCAGGATTAGGTAAAATCAAGATTGGCGCCGTTGTCAACCTTTTCTTCAATTCCACAAAACTTTCCTCACACTTGACGTCCCACACAAAAGCCCCTTACAAGTTAACTTTGTCAAAGGAAGTGCCAACTTAGAAAATCCTTCAATGAACCTCCTATAGTAACCACCAAACCCAAGAAACTTCTAATCTCGAATGAGACTTAGAGTTTCCCATCTCAACACAGCATCAACTTTAGAAGGATCAACCGCAATGCCATCGCCAGAAATGACATGCCCCAAAAAGCTCACCTCACCTAACCAGAACTCGCACTTTGACAACTTAGCATAAAGCTTCTTCTCCTTCAGAACTTCCAACACAATGCGCAAATGTTCTGCGTGCTCTTCCTCCGATTTAGAATAAACCAGAATATCATCAATAAAAACAACCACGAAACTATCCAAGTAAGGATGAAAAATACGGTTCATGTACTCCATGAATACTCCCGGTGCATTAGTGACACCAAAAGGCATCACCGAATACTCGTAATGTCCATACCTCGTCAAAGCAGTTTTCTGAACATCCTCCTCTTTCACCCTTATTTGATGGTAACCCGATCTCAAATCAATCTTACTAAACATGCGAGCACCAACCAACCGGTCCATCAAATCATCAATCCTAGGAAGTGGGTACCTATTCTTGATAGTCACTTTATTCAACTGACGATAATCAATACAAAGCCTCATGCTACCATCTTTCTTCTTTACCAACAATACAGGAGCTCCCCATGGTGACACACTCGGTCTAACAAACTTCTTC
This sequence comes from Vicia sativa, assembly GCA_021764765.1. Lineage (NCBI taxonomy): Eukaryota > Viridiplantae > Streptophyta > Magnoliopsida > Fabales > Fabaceae > Vicia > Vicia sativa. The sequence continues at coordinate 260,221,291 of CM038793.1, forward strand.
TCAAGCAAATCTTCCAATTGACTCTTCAATTCTGATAGCTCCGATGCGGACATCCTGTATGGCGCCATGGAAATAGGTCTGGTACCAGGGACAAGATCCACCGAAAACTCGACTTCTCTTTCTGGGGGTGCACTAGGAATCTCGTCAGGAAACACTTCAGGGAAGTCGCACACCACCGGAAAGTTTGCAATAACAGATTGACTCTCCACAGAAAGAGTCGCCATCAACAAGAAAACCGACGCTTCATCCTTCATGAACTCCTTCAATTGTTTCGTCGACACCAACATAGTTTGATCTTCTTCCGCTAAGGAAGAAAACCTCACAGTGTTGTCATAACAATTGATATGGACATAGTTAGCTTTCAACCAATCCATACCCAAAACCACGTCCAACCCAACAAGCGGTAAACAAATGAGATCCACCACGAAGTCTCTACCAAAGATTGAAAAAGGGCAATTTGTACACACAAAAGAAGTAGTAATCGTTCCCTTAGCCGGAACTTCCACCACCATATCTCTATCTAGAGATGACAAAGTAAGACCCAACCTCTTAACACAATCAGCAGCAATAAAACAATGAGTAGCACCAGTATCAATAATAGTAATAAGGGGAATGCTATTAATGAAACTAGTACCTCGAACAAGTCCATCCTCATTTGCCGTCGGAGCACCCGACAAGGCAAACACCTTCCCCACTCCTTGCGTCTTCTTGGGCTTCTTACATTGAGGACTGGTGTGACCTCCCTCACCACAATTAAAACAAACCACATCTCTATGCTTGCAATCACGAATCACATGGCCAACTTCACCGCATCGGAAACACCTTACTTCATTCTCTTTAGTCTTCCCCTCACTCCTACAAACATTACTCTTGTGGCCAGGTTTCCCACATTTGTAACAAACGATACTAGCAGGAGCATCTCCCCCACTAGTCCTGCGTCCATGAAACGCTTGCTGCTTCCCTTTACCAGTTGGGACATCGTAAGGCTTCCCACGGCTCTGCTGGCCCTTGCTCCTCTTATCAGACAACACCTTATAATGTGCGTTACTATCCTCTTCAAAGATCCTACAGCTATCAATCAAATCCGCAAAGACACGGATTTTCTGATAACCGATCGCCTTCTTAATCTCAGGACGCAAGCCATTTTCAAATTTAATGCACTTGGAAAACTCAGCACCCTCATCATCAAAGTGGGGATAGAACTTAGCTAGCTCAATAAACTTCGCAGCATAATCTGTGATCGACATGCCCCCTTGCCTTAGTGAAAGGAATTCAATCTCCTTCTTTCCCCGAACATCCTCCGGGTAGTACTTCCTCAAGAACTCCCTACGAAAAACTTCCCACGTTATCTCTTCACCAGCACCCTCAAGCCTTTGACGGGTGTCAACCCACCAATCATCAGCCTCCTTACTTAACTTATGAGTACCATAACGAACTTTCTGCGCAAAAGTGCAATCCATCACCCGAAAGATTCTCTCAATCTCCTTCAACCAAGTTAGAGCGCCTTCAGGATCATACTTCCCGTAGAAAGTAGGTGGATTCTCCCTCGGAAGGTCGCCAAACCACGAGTCCCGTTCGTCAAGATTCGGTGGGTTTTGGAAAGCTGAGCCATCGCTGCATAGCAACAATAGCATCATCGTTCCTACCATCATTCCCACCAGATTCCTACGGCATTCCTACCTTCCAGCCATAACAACTTCTGCTCACAACAAAACAAGAATTTAGAATCAACAAATAACAATACTTGATTGTTAAACAACAACAACTCAACAACTTGGCCGGACAGACCGACCTGCTCTGATACCACTAATGTAACACCCAATTCTACCCGCGTAATTACATAATAAAATCGAGTTTCAAAATTCTATTACACAAAATTGAGGCATCACATCTTCGCATCTCCAACAATTAGCATTATAATGCACATCAAAAATCGGATATACCGAATCATACATAATTCATCATACGTACATAAGAATATTCACAACACAGCGGATATGTTTTACAAATATACATAACATCATGTTGTCATCAATACATAAGGTTATCACATAATAAGATAGTATATACAAGCTATCCTATCAAAATAATGTCGTCGCCCAAATCCCGAGTGTTACAACGACCAGAGCAGAACGACACAAAATAAAATGACTCGAGCTAATCCTCCTCATCCTCGGGGATCACCTGCACGTTACCAATATATAGGTGACGGCGAAACAAGTAAAGGGGTGAGATAATTCCAAAACTTATGATTCAAAGCCATAATGGAATATATAGATAGTTGAAATTATAAATGATATAAGGTAAATAAAGTATGTCAACATGTATTTAAACTTACATACTTTAAGTTAACATTTAGTGTATAAATCAATACATTAACTCCATCACACAATCATTATACTCGCATCAACACCAAAACACCATGTACCGTCGCAATTCAATTATCATTCATCAATTAAGGACTCAATGATAAACAACTCGAACATGAACACGACCGACTCCAAAATAAACATAATGGACTCCATGAGACACGACTATGCTATGCATGTGGTACCCATCGCTTTGTCCGTAATTAGGGACACAAGGCATAAAGCCCAACTTCGCTCGGCATAAAAGCCATCATCGCTTGGCACAAAAGCCCTCTTCGCTTATGAAATGTATGCGACTCAATAACAAAGACTACACAACAATAAATCATCTTCGCTCATCACAATTGACATAGAGTCTACTTCGCCATATTTATTCACATCACATAAATATGTCATCACTTTGCATAAACAACAAGTATTCATAATCAAATACACCATCGCAAATATCATTACCAATCACCAAATAAACATGTCATCACTTCGCATAAACAACAAGTATTCATAATTAAATACACCATCGCAAACATCATCATCAATTAATCCTTCAATTTCCAAAAACGGAAAGATAGTAAAAACATAAATAATTATCACGGAAGTCATTCTTAATTACCGATATAAGTTATAAACATCAACCTTAAAATCGAATATAATCGGGTTCGAAAAGAAGTGAAAAATCAAAAGTTTTAAGGCTACAGACACATCAACACGGGTGCCCGTGTGCAGCAACACGGCCCGTGTTGAAAAGCTCCCAGAACACGCAATTTTTTCCAAGACAGTGCATCAACACGGGTGTCCGTGTGCAGCAACACGGTCGTGTTGATTGCTCTGCACAACTAAAATTTCCATTTTAAAGGGAAACACGGCCCGTGTTAAATCAACACGGCCCGTGTTGATTTGCCTGCGTGAAAACTCCATCCTTTTGGGTTTTTCTCATTCTTCTACCATGGTTTTCCTTCTCATTTCCATACTCTCATTTCTACAAGTTATCACCTAATAAACCCACAAAACATACTCCAAAATCAACCTTTCTAAACCACTCTAACAATCAACCAACAAACCATTATGAAATCAACTATCAAGGCTATCTCCAAACTCCAACTATTTCTATCAAACCTATCAATAATCATCCAACACCACTCTATACTATCTATCAATTGTTTTTCCAAAAAATCAAATTAAAATCCACCAAACCCTAACTATAAGAGATGGAAATCAAACCCCTTACCTAGTAAGCTTTAAGTGTTCTTGATGATTCTCCAACCAAGTCTTGCTCTTCTTCTTGATCTCTTCTTCTTGCTCTCTTCTAAAACCCTAACTTTTCTCCAACTTTCTATATTTAGTGTTTTGATGTTATGTTATGAAAAGGTGGGGGAAAATGCTTTTATATGATATGTTGTCATACTAACTAAGGGTGAGAAACCCAACTCTAGCCATTACTTCTCCCACCCCTCTCTCTTCCTAACACACTAATTATATCATTAAATCATATCATCAAATTATATCATTAACTCAACCTATTAATATAATTCCGGGGAATTAACTATCGGTCCGAATAATATTTTACCGATTAATATAATTATTCTCGTTGTCAAAACAATCGTTTAAACGGTAATTCAAAAATAATAATATAATTTAATATTAAACAAAACGGGCGTTACAGAGATGGCCACTTGGGACGAATCAAAATCTTCCGAAGATGAATCTGAATCAGAAGATGAGCATGCCAACCTAGCTTTTATGGCCACAACAGCAGATGACTCAGGCTCTGAATCAGAACCTGAAGAGGTATTTTCTGAGTTTACTCGAGCATAATTGGTAGATAGTTTATCGGAACTTCTGGAAAACCATAGTCAACTCAAGATCAAATACAAGAAACTTAAAAAAGAGTCTTGTATCTGAAATTGAGCAACTTAAAGCAGAAAATGCTAAACTGAAAGAGAATAGCATTAAACTCAAAAATTATTTCCAAAAAGTTCAAAAAATCTCTAGTTCAGATACTGCTTCAAGTTCAAAAGATATTCTTAAAGAATATGACTATAACTTTCAGAAATTTCTCACTAAAATTATAGATAGAAGCAAAATATCTTCAATGATCTATGGCGTTAGTGGAAACAACAAAAGAGGTATTGGATATGAAACTCCCAAAGGGAAAGAAGTATATAAACCTAAACATGTTGATGAAATGATTATCACATATAAACCACTACACAAACAATTCAGTTATGGTCACACACATGATATAAAATACACATCTTATTTTGAAAGTTTTCATGTTAAACCAAGGTTCAAACAGAACCTTAGAAGATCTAACCAGAAAGGACCCAAAAAGATATGGGTACCTAAGGAGAAAATAATTTATGTTGCAGACGTCCTTAACAATGAAGTTGAAACACCAATCATGGTACATGGACTCTAGATGCTTATGACATATGACGGGAAGGAGGTCTATGTTCCAAAGCCTGGAACTTAAATATGGAGGTGAAGTAAAGTTTGGAGGTAACCAGAAAGGAAGAATTATTGGTTCTGGAACCATTGGAAACGGTAAACTCCCTTCTATTTCTAATGTTCTGTTAGTAGAAGTATTAGCGTCTAACTTATTGTCCATAAGTCAATTAAGTGACAATGGTTATTGTAACACCCTTCTAAATACGTCGCGATTATTATAATGTATTCAGAGTTAACATGTACAAAAAGGGCATCACAATATAGTAACATAAAATCCCATATAATGTCATGTTTTACTGAAGAACATAATTTAGTTAATCATGAAAGTAACATGTTCTACACAACGAAATAACCTCAAAACTTAGATAAGTTAAAACTGTAACACCCCAATATTACCCAAGGTTTAATAGGCAAAAATCATCAGAGTAATTTAAAATTTCATAAATTAAATACTGAGGCGTCACACCTTCACAACCAAATCACTTTAAATAATTCACTTTAAAGTATAAATCTCGGATACATAGCCTCGTCGCAAATCATAAATTGATTCATAAAAATAAAACATCTCCTTTATTAAACTTCCTCATCAAAATCATGTTTTCATAAATTATGATTCTTATTTACAAAGGAAAACAACAAAAGAACAACAACAAGACAACATAATAATTCCCCCGAGTGCTACGTATCGGAGGACTCGACTAATAAGCGACTATAAACTTCGTCTTCATAATGCGTTACCAATATAAAGGTAGCAGCGAAACAAGTAAAGGGTGAGATAATCCAAAACATATAGTTAAAGGCATGATAAAATATATATATATATATATATATATATATATATATATATATATATATATATATAGTTTTGGAATTGTAAAGGATATAAGTTAATAAGTGCATTCCAACACATATCCAAACCTCACTTACTTCGGTCGTCATTCTAATGTGTATAATCTACACTATATCGCCATAACCTCATCGGCATACTTCGTTGCAACAACACATAAACTTTCATCGCCATGAAATCATCACAAGTTAATACATCACTAACCAATACGGCAATTATAAACAACAATATCAAACCATACTAATAACTTAAGCATCATAAATGAAATCATCACAAATTGGCTAAAGCCCATCGTCGCTTTTGGCATAAAAGCCCATCGTCACAAAACATCATCACATCATATTTGCATTAAGCATTTCATCAAAGTTAAATCATCGCAAAACTCATTATTTATACTCATCACCTAGTTATCATGAAACTATCAAGTTATATTCATTTCATATTCATCACAAAGATCATCACCAAACAAAGCATCGTATATCATCGCAATTCAACATCATCCATCAATTAAAACTCAAAGCCAAACAACCCAAACATAAACATAACCGACTCTATGAGACACGACTATGTTATGCATGTGGTACCCGTCACTTTGTCCATAATTAGGAACACTTGGCATAAAAGCCTCGTCGCATGGCATAAAAGCCTCGTCGCTTGGCATAAAAGCCCATCGTCGCCAATGCAATGTATGTGACTCGATAATAAACAACACAACACAAAAAACATCATCATCGCTTATCAAAATTGGCATAAAGCCCACATCGCCATAATTTATCCAAATCAAGATAAATATATCATTGCATTATATTTGCATTATGCAAAACGTCACATATAATTCATCATCATCAAAAATCATGCATTCACAAATCGGAAGCATTTATTAATAACATCAATATAATCATCACATCATCATGTACAAAGACATATACCATCACATCGCATATCAACAAGTATTCACTAACTAATACGTTGTCGCAAACATTATGTTTAATCACCCCTCCTCATTATCGATTTGTTCACTAAATTCTAAATACGAAAAAATAGTCAAACACCTATCATCGTCGCAAAAGCCATCCCTAATAACCGGCATTACTCCTAATCGTCAACATCGCAATCGGATTGTCCATACGTGTCTTAAATCTACTAAAATGCAATCCGATTCAATTTAACCGTAAATTGGCCTATTTCGGGTCATCTCTTAAAAACTCACAATTTCTAAAAACTAACCTCACCACTACGTTCTACAAGTCGAACTTAGCTAGCACGTCAATTTTCATTGAATTCGGAGTAACTTACTCCGTCGTCGAATTTACCGGAGTCGGAAAATCGGAACATAATCAGGTTCCAAAAGAAATGCGAAAAATCAGAATTTTGGAAGCTACAGATGCATCAACACGGGCCCCCGTGTGAATCAACACAGCCCGTGTTGAAAAGCCCCCAGAAACACAAAAAAAAACACCAAGACAGTGAATCAACACGGGCACCCGTGTGAATCAACACGGGCACCCGTGTGAATCAACACGGCCCGTGTTGATTGTCCTGTCAACAACTCTTCCTCGTTCAAGGGATCAACACGGGCACCCGTGTGAATCAACACGGCCCGTGTTGATTGGTCTGTGTGAAAACTCCATTTTTTCCCATTCCCATCAATTCTAATCATCTTCAATACTCCTAGTTTCTACAAGCTAACCCCTAATAACCCACAATCCATACTCCTATTCCAACTCTTCTAATCTATTTCAATCAAACAATTAAACCCACAACTCAAACCACAACATCAATTTTCATCACAAATCCACAATATATGTATCAAAACCCTAACTATAGGAAGTGGAAAATCAAACCCCTTACCTCTAGTTTGGATGATCCATGATGATTCTACAAAGCTCAATCCACAAGCTTGCTCATGTTCTTCCTCTTCTTCCTCTCTTGCCCCTCTTCTTCTTCTTCCCAAAACCCTCTCTTTCTCTCAAGATCCCAAGTTTCTCTTTTCCTTGAGTTTGGAAAAAATGGAAAGAAAAACAAAGGAAAGGGTTTTTATGTTGTTTCTACTAGTAAGCCAAGTTTCTATGTTTGGTTTTTGTGTTTTAGAATGGAAGGAAAGTGAGGAGAAATGGATTTATATGTTGTTTCTTACTAGCAACAAGGGTGCAAACCCCATTTCTACACAATTAATCCTCACACCCCCATCTAATCTTATAAATTAACACACTAATAATATCTACTAATATTATTAATTCAATTAATTAAAATAATTCCGGGGAATTAAATATCGGATCCGAATAATATTTTACCGGACCGAACGGAAATGTCGCCAAATATATTATCATATATATCGATTAATATATTTATTCTCGTCGCAAAATAAATATCGATCGGTAACTCGAAAATATTAATATAATATAATATTAATTAAAACAGGGCGTTACAAAAACCAAATAAAACTTCAAAGGTCTATGCCTTGAGAAGTCAAAATAAATATCCAATAAGCATCAAAGTAAAATAGAGTTTAACAATGACTCTAAATAAGCATTCCCCAGTGCTACAAATCAGAGCATGACACCGACACACGATAAAATAAAAGCATAGCTCTACGAGCCCTCCTCACCAACTCCTAAGCCGCTAAAGCTTCAATCTGAAATCATCAAAGTAAGGGTGAGACTTCATCATAATTAAAATGCATTATAAATTCATAAAACAACAGAGTTTCATAAGCCATTATTTCACCCCATTCAGCATAATCAGATTTAATTCACAATCCAAGTCATAAACATACATCACACACAACAACAAGATTATAACACTGAAAACCATTCTATCATGTTATATTCCATACAAAATGCGATGCAAGACTCTATGCATGTGGTACCGGTAGTGAACTAAATTTACATATTGTTCCATTCCAACTCTGACACAGCATTAACATCTATTCCATTCCAACTCGGACACAGATAAACCTCATCGCCCATTCCAACTTGGCAACGGATATTGGTCAATGTTGCGGCGGTATAGCGGCAAGCAAAGAGTTTGGTATTATTTTTACCGGGTGATATATACCGGTTAGGTTATATCATATCGTGTCCACAGAGATTGGTTATTGATTCGTTGTTCGACAATTCTACCGTTAATGAGTTTGAGATTAAAAGAAATGAAAATAAAAGACAGAAAGTAAATGAACAAAAAGTATAAAGGATAGAAAGCTTGTCCGGAACAAATGTAAACTACCCGTCACAGTCTTAAATCTACCACCCATGTTATACTCGGCCTACGATAATCGTCTGTGTCATCACATACCTCTCACAACCTAATCTATTTCTAACCCAAATTGATAATCCTCCCGAATCATCTCAATATTCATTTCTGGCATATCTCAACAATACAGAAGTCAACTGCGTCACCTCCATACCCATCTCTAGCTTACTTCACCAACGCAGAGGCATTAAGATTAGATACTCTATAGTGAATGTCAGCTCTAAACCCATTTCTAGCATTTAGAAACTAACAGATAATCATCCTAGGTAAGAATCTAAGCAATCTATCTCTAGTAAAGCTCAAATCCCTAACATAGAGTAAAAATCCAAGACAATCACCAACACAGATTCGTAAAGAAAATTTTATACAACGCCAAGGGCGACAAATATACATGAGTTAGAGTAGATATACATACAAAACCCAACAAAAGAGATTACAAAGAGAAGAGAAGAAGAGGAATCAAACATTTCTTGGTTTATCAACACCAATCGACGAGGGATTCGACTCCGGATCATCAAAATGCAAGCTCCAATGTTGTTTTCTAAGCTCTTTAGACCAAAAAATGATGTTGATGGTGTTGGGACTCAAAAATACCCAACCCATAACCTAACAATATGTTTTTAGCCCCTTTTAAAGAATTCTGAAATTGCATGGCGCGCTTAGGTATTTCAGCGCTCATCTTATCTGAAAAAATCGACATCTTGTTTTTGCCATATCTTGAGAACCGTAACTCGGAATTGCGCCCGGTTTGAAGCGTTGGAAAGCTTATTCAATGCTCTATCTAACCATGAATAAATATCAATCAAATTTATGATTTGAAATATTTGAAAAACTTATTCTTTGCTTTATGCGTTCTTTTTTATTGCTCAAAATCATGTGTTTGAAGCCGTGTCTTCGACACTTTATTACTCAATGCTCCAATTATGAATGAATACCTATAAAAGAGATGAAAAACTATCAAATGATACAATATTTACACAAAAACTCAATTATTCTATTATGTACACAAAACGCAATAAAACGTATTTACAACAAAAAGTCGGGATTATTCAACTGAATATCAACAAAAGAACGGATAAGTGCCACAAAATGTATATAAAAAATAACTACATTTTGGCACTTATCAACCAACTCACTAATTCCACACAATGGGAATTAGCTAGCACTAAATGTATATGCATGTACATCAACAACATGCAACATTCAAAAACAACACATGATATCAACAATCATCATGAATATACAACATCAACGATAACACATGATATCAACAACCATCATGAATAAATCACCTGAAAGATAGTATCCAATTGTCAATATACATCCAATTCATCAGTACAATAACATACTAGTTTCCTCCACCAAGTACACTAAGTACAAATATCCAAAAATTGGAAGAACCAACACTTTCCAAAATAAAACCAATTAATTATTATTTTTTTCATTTCATAAAATATATTATTTAATTTAAAGAATATTATCCAAAACGATGATTAAAAAGGACTTACGGTTCAAAAGATATGATTTTTCAAAGTTTAATAATTTTCCAAAAGTAACAATGGTAACTGGTTCCTCCTGGGAATTAACCGGTTTCCACTCTCATAGTGAAAACACGCCTCTGGAAATTATACTAGGAAATTAGTTCCTCCCAGCAGGTAACCGGTTCCCCAGACACATAGGAAAACACCTCCCTGGAAAATATACTGGGAACTTGGTTCCTCCTAGCAGGTAACCGGTTCCCACGACACAAAATGAGCACCCTGCTGGAAATTATACCAGGAACTCGGTTCCTCCCAAGGAGTAACCGGTTCCTGCGAACACCTGTAGCAGAAAATTATATTTTTGACAGCATGCTTTATTTTCCAATTCATCCACACATCCAAATAGGAATCAATTACCAATTCATCTATCAAATAGTGTTTTAAGACATAAGAACATAATCCAACAACACTTAACATCTCTATAACATGTGATTGACTCAATTTCATGCAATTAGACAATTTAGGGTCAAATTCCATAAACCTAAAAAAAATCCTAAATTGGGATCCCTAACTACTTAATCAACCCTATCATTTCCAAAATCTATAAGGCATAATAACTAAGAGAAAATCACCCCTTACCTGAGAAATTCCTTGAATCCTTGAACTCTTGGTTCTTCTCTTTCCTTCTGCCTCTTCTCACTTCTCACGTACGATCAGTTTTCTCCAAAAAAGATTCCCAATTCTCTTTTTCCTCCTTTTCTTTTCTTTTATTATTCTATAATAATAATAACAAAATAGTTAGTTTAGAGGCTTTAACTCCTCACACCTCCTCATTCTACTCCTTACACCAACAACTCAATTCCTTTTTATTTAATTAAATAATTCCTATAATCCCAAAAATGCCAATAATTCACTATCTAATTAAATAAATAATTAAAATCCAACTTATCTAATAATTGAAAATATTGGGGTGTTACAACTCTCCCCAACTAAAAGAGTTTTCGTCCTCGAAAACATACCTTAGACGAAAAGTTCTAGGTAAGAGTCCTTCATCTGGATCTCCAAGTAACATTAACACCTGCTGGTCCTCCCCAAGCTACTTTCACCATATCTATCTCTTTACCCCGAAATTGCTTTGACTTCCGATCCTCAATCCTCATAGGCAATGTTTCAACAGTCATATTATCTCGCACCTATATATCATATACCTGAAGCTCATGAGACGGATCAACAATGTACTTCCTCAACTGATATACATGGAATACATCATGTAAATTCGCAAGTTATGGCGGTAAAGTAATCTGATAAGAAACCTTTCCAACCTTCTTCATAATTTGGAACGGACCAATAAAACGCAGAGTTAACTTCTTTGACTTCAAAGCTCGACCAGTACCAGTCATCCGAGTAACTCGCATAAACACATGATCTCCTTCACTAAACTCGAGATTCTTCCTTCTCTTATCATGATAACTCTTATAACGACTCTGAGAAGCTCTCATCTTCTCCTGAGTCATCTTAATCTTCTCCGAAGTCTGTTGGACAATCTCCGGTCCAATCACGGAACTTTCTCCAGATTCGTACCAACACAACGACATTCTACACCTCCTACCATACAATTCCTCAAACGGAGCCATACCAATACTCGAATGAAAACTATTGTTGTAGGTAAACTCAATCAAAGGTAATTAACTAACCTAAGCTCCACCTTTCTCTAACACACAAGCGCGCAACAATTCTTCTAACGACTGAGTCGTTCTCTCTGTTTGACCATCTGTCTGTGGATGATAAGTAGAACTCAACCTCAGTTTCGTACCTAAGGCATCTTGAAATCCCGTCCAAAATTTAGACGTAAACCTCGGATCTCTATCCGACACAATACTAGCAGGAATACCGTGCAAACTCACGATAATTTCAACATACAACTGAGCCAATTTCTCCATCGAATAATCCATTCTCATCGGTATAAAGTGAGCAGATTTCGTCAACTTGTCCACGATAACCCAAATAACATCATAATTCGTAGCTGTCCTCGGCATACCAGACACAAAATCAATAGAAATGTCATCCCATTTCCAATCCGGAGCAAACAACGACTCCATCAATCCAGACGATTTCTGATGTTCGATCTTCGACTTCTGACAAATAAGACAAACATAGACGAACTCAACAATTTCCTTCTTCATTCCAGACCACCAAAACAACTTCTTCAAATCATGATACATTTTAGTAGCACCAGGATGAATACTCAATCCACTGCGATGTCCTTCCTCTAGAATACTTTTCTTAATTTCAACAATATCGGGAACACAAACTTTCTTACCAAACCTCATAACACCATTCTCGTTAATTCGGAATTCACCTCTCTGACCTTTGGTTGATCAACGTCAGTTTATCAACTAAACCAATATCAGATTTCTATCCAATTCGAATCTCATCAAGAATACCACTAGTCAACTTCACATACCCAACTTAACACTATTAGGAGTGTTCTCACATACTAAACTCAAATCTCTGAACTGTTCAACTAAATCCAATTCGCGCACCATCAGCATAGACATATGCAAAGACTTCCTACTTAGCGCATCAACAACAACGTTTGCCTTACCAGGATGGTAATTCAACCCAAAATCATAATCCTTCAAAAATTCTAACCATCTTCGTTGCCTCATATTGAGCTCTTTCTGATCGAAGAGATATTTCAGACTCTTATGATCGCTGAATACCCCAAATCGAGAACCATACAAATAATGCCTCCACATTTTCAAAACAAAAACTACGGCCACCAACTCCAAATCATGAGTCGGATAATTCCTTTCATGAATCTTTAACTGTCTTGAAGCATAAGCTACTACTTGCGTATCCTGCATCAAAACACCATCTAAACCTATCAGCGAAGCATCACAGTACACAATAAAAGATTCCGCTTAATTCGGCAATATCAAAATCGGAGCACTAGTCAACCTCTTATTTAACTCTTGTCAACCTTTCTCACATTCCGAATCCCATAAAAACACTTGCCCTTTTCTCGCCAACTTAGTTAACAGAAAATCTAGCTTCGAAAATCCTTCAATAAACTTTCTATAGTAACCTGCAAGACCAAGAAAACTACGGATTTCAGAAGCATTCTTCGGAACTTCCCACTGAGATACCGCTTCTACCTTTGTAGGGTCAACCACAATACCATTCTTGGAAATCACATGACCAAGAAAGCTTACTTCACTCAAACAGAATTCACACTTAGACAACTTTGCATAAAGTTTCTTGTCTTTCAACAACTCCAACATAATTCTGAGATGTTATGCATGCTCTTCATCACTCCTTGAGTAAATCAGAATGTAATCAATAAAAACTACCACAAACTTATCAAGAAACGGATGAAATATCCTGTTCATATATGAAAACAACAGGTGCATTAGTAACTCTAAACGGCATAACAAAATATTTATAATTCCCATACCTCATTCTAAATGCAGTCTTCTGAATATCTTCTGCTTTTACACGAATCTGATGATATCCAGATCTCAAATCAATCTTACTGAATACACAAGCTCCAACCAATTGATCCATCAAATCATCAATCCTCGACAATGGATACCGATTCTTGATCGTAACTTTATTCAACTGCTTGTAATCAACACACAGTCTCATCAAACCTTCTTTCTTCTTAACCAACAACACAAGAGCACCCCACGATGAAACACTTAGACAAATAAACTTCTTCTCAAGCAGCTCCTCTAATTGCTTCTTCAATTCAGTCAACTCGGATGCCGACATACGATAAGGCGCCATTGACACCGGACTAGTTCTAGGAATCAAATCTATAGCAAATTCCATTTCTCTCTCAGGTGGCAACTCACTGACATCTTTCGAAAAAACTTCTGGTAATTCATTCACAACGGGTAACTCATTACCCTTAGCTTTTCCTTTTACTCCCATCGAAGAATACAACATAAAAACTACCGCACCGTCATTAACAACTACATTAAATTGCTTAACGAACATAGTCAAATCTTCGACAGTAGCCACTTCGGGAAAACTAACCGTCTTTGCAAAATAGTTGATATGAACCTGGTTGAATTCCAACTAGTGCATTCCAAGGATGATATCAAGTTTTCTAACGGTAGACACACTAAATCCATACCAAATCCCCTATCAAAAATTATAATAGGACAGTTCCTACACACAAACAAAGTAGTCACTGAACCCGACGCAGGAGTGTCAATAACCATACTTCCATTCATATCAGATATATCCAAATTGAATCTTTTAGCACAATCCAAAGCAATAAACAAATGAGTCGCTCCAGTATCAATAATCGCAATCAAAGGTGTGCCATTAGTAAAGCACATACCTTTAATCAACCGATCATCTGACTCAGACACAACATTAACATCTATTCCATTCCAACTCGGACATAGATAAACCTCACCGCCTATTCTAACTCCGCAACGAATATTGGCCAACTCACTAATTCCACACAATGGGAATTAGCTACCACCAAATGTATATGCATACACATCAACATCATGCAACATTCAACAACAACACATGATATCAACAACCATCATGAATATACAACATCAACGACAACACATGATATCAACAACCATCATGAATAAATCAATAGAAAGATAGTATGTAAGCGTCACTATACATCCAATTCATCAGTACAATAACATACTAGTTTCCTCCACCAATATCCACAAAATCGGAAAAACCAACACTTTCCAAACTAAAACCAATTAATTATTATTTTCTTCATTTCATACAATAGATTATTTAATTTAAAGAATATTATCCAAAACGGTGATAAAAAAGGACTTACGATTCAAAAGATATGATTTTTCAAAGTTTAATAATTTTCCAAAAGTAACAGTGGTAACCGGTTCCTCCTAGGGAGTAACCGGTTCCCACTCTCATAGTGAAAACACGCCTCTGAAAATTATACTGGGAACTCGGTTCCTCCCAGCAGGTAACCGGTTCCCACGATACAGAATGAGCATACTGCTAGAAATTATACCAGGAACTCGGTTCCTCTCAGGGAGTAACCGGTTCCTGCGACCACCTATAGCAGAAAATTATATTTTTGACAACATGCTTTATTTTCCAATTCATCCACACATCCAAATACGAATCAATCACCAATTCATCATCAAAATCATCCATCAAACAGTATTTTAAGGCATAAGAACATAATTCAACAACACTTAACACCTCTATAACATGTGATTGACTCAATTTCATGCAATTAGACAATTTAGGGTCAAATTCCATAAACCTAAAAAATCCTAAATTAGAATCCCTAACTACTTAATCATTCCTATCATTCTCAAAATCTATAAGACATAATAACTAAGAGAGAATCACCCCTTACCTGAGAAATTCCTTGAATCCTTGAACTCTTGGTTCTTCTCTTTCCTTCTGCCTCTTCTCACTTCTCACGTACGATCAATTTTCTCCAAAAGATTTCCAATTCTGTTTTTCTCTTTTTCTTTTCTTTTATTAGTATTCTATAATAATAATAATAATAATAACAAAATAGCAAGTTTGGAGACTTTTACTCCTCACACCTCCTCCTTCTACTCCTTACACCAACAACCCAATTCCTTTTTATTTAATTAAATAATTCCAATAATCCCAAAAATGCCAATAATTCACTTTCTAATTAAATAAATAATTAAAATCCAAGTTATCTAATAATTGAAAATATTGGGGTGTTACAGTTATGACATTATCTTTAGTCAAAAGTCATGTAGAGTTGTAAGTCAAAAAGATGGGTCAATCCTCTTTTCTGGAAAGAGAAAGAACAACATATACAAAATTGATCTTTCTGATCTTAAATCTCAAAATGTAAAAGGCCTTCTGTCAGTTAACGATGAACAATGGGTCTCGCACATAAGATTGGGACATGTTAGCACGAAAAATATTTCTCAAATTAACAAACTCAATCTGGTCAGAGGACTTCCTAATTTGAATTTCAACTCACAAGTTCTGTGTGAAGTATGTCAGAAGGGAAAATTTTCAAAACCCTCTTTCACATCAAAAAATGTTGTTTCTTCCTCTAGGCCATTAGAACTTCTACATATTGATCTATTTGGACCAATGAAAAATGCATCCATTAGAGAGAATAAGTATGGATTGGTCATTGCAGATGAATACAGTAGATGGAAATGGGTAAAGTTCTTAAAACACAAGGATGAGTCACATTCTGTGTTCTTTGACTTCCATAACCAAGTTCAGAATGAAAAGGAGTTTAGAATCTTAAACGTCAGAAGTGATCATGGTGGAGAATTTGAAATCCAATTTTTTGAAAAATATTTTAAAGAACATGACATTTCTCATGATTTCTCTTGTCCTAGAACTCCCCAACAAAATGGAGTTGTAGAACGAAAGAATAGAACATTGCAAGAAATGGCCAGAACTATGATCAATGACACCAATATGGCTAAACACTTCTGGGCAGAAGTAGTGAACACAACATGTTATATTCAAAATACAGTTTCTATAAGACCTATTCTTGAAAAGATTCCCTAGGAATTGTGGAAGAACAGAAAGCCCTAAATTTCATATTTTCATCCATTTGGATGCACTTGCTATATTCTAAACACTAAAGAACATCTGAACAAGTTTGATTCTAAAGCACATAAGTGTATTCTGCTTGGATACTCTAAACGCTCAAAAGGCTATAGAATGTAAAATACAAAAACTCTAATTGTTGAAGAGTCAATCAAATTAAGATTTTATGATAAGCTTGGCCAACAAAATCCAAAGCAAATTGAGAATTCTACAGGTATAAAAGTTCATCTAACAAACTCTGAAGGAACAAAAAAAAAGGACAACTCAGAAGTTCCTGCTGTTTAAGATGTTCTGGACAACTTATGAATTTATGAAGAACCCTCATAGAATATTTCCAAGAATCACATCAACACATTCAGAAGATGTTATCATTGGAAAGAAAGATGATCCTCTCAGAACAAGATCTTCTCTAAGAAACAATGATGAATCATTGTTTGGTCTGGTTTCTCTGGTTGAACCTACCTCAATAGATGAATCTCTTAAAGACAATGATTGAATTATTTCCAAGCAAGAAGAATTGAATCAATTCACAAGAAATGATGTGTGGGATCTAGTTCCTAAGCCTAAAGGATTTAACATTATTGGAACAAAGTGGGTATTCAGAATTAAGTTAAATGAGCAAGGAGAAGTTGTCAGAAACAAGGCACAATTGGTTGCATAAGGGTACAATCAACAAGAAGGTATTGATTATAATGAAACCTTTGCTCCAGTCGCCAGGTTAGAATCTATTAGACTATTAATTTCTTTTGCTGTTCAAAATAATATTACTTTATATCAAATGGATGTTATGAGTGCATTTTTAAATGGCTATATAGAAGAAGAAGTTTATGTCCGTCAACCTCCTGGTTTTGAAGATTCAAAATTTCCAAAACATGTTTTTAAGCTCAAATTTTTTTTGTATTGGTTAAAACAAGCTCCCAGAGCTTGGTATGAGCGTTTAAGAAATTTTATTTTAGAAAAGAATTTTACTAGAGGAAAAGTGGACACAACTTTATTTAGAAAGACATTTAAAAATTATATTATGATATGTCAAATTTACGTAGATGATATTATTTTTGGAACTTCTAATGTCTCTCTTGGAAGAGAATTTGCTAAGTCTATGCAGGCAGAATTTGAGATGAGTATGATGGGAGAACTAAAATTCTTTCTGGGAATTCAAATCAATCAATGTTCAGAAGGTACATACATACATCAAACTAAGTATGTTAAAGAACTTCTGAAGAAATTCCAATTATCAGAAAGTAAGGAAGCAAAGACCCTAATGCATCCCACCTGCATTTTGGGAAAAGATGAGGTAAGTAAGAAGGTAGATCAGAAACTCTATAGAGGTATGGCTGGACCCTCCTTTATCTAACTGCATCTAGGCTAGATATTCTATTTAGCATTTGTTTATGTGCAAGATTTTAGTCAGATCCCAGAGAATCTCACTTAACTAATGTTAAGCAAATTCTAAGGTATCTGAAAGGTACTACTAATGTTGGACTATTTTAAAGAAAATCCAAAGACTTTCAATTAGTAGGTTATTGTGACGCTGACTTTGCTGGAGACAGAGTAGAACAAAAAAGAACCTCTAGAAGTTGTCAATTTCTTAGTGAAAATCTGATCTCATGGTACAACCAAAAGCAAGCCACAATTGCACTTTCAACCACTGAAGCAAAATATGTAGCTCCCGCTGGTTGTATCACTCAGATGCTTTGGATAAAGAGTCAACTAGAAGACTATCATCTATATGAGTGTAAGATTCCTATCTTCTGCGATAACACTTCTTCCATTTTCCTCTCCAAGAATCCAATTTTACATTCTAAGGCAAAACATATTGAAATAAAACATCATTTCATAAGGGACTATATTTAGAAACGAGTTTTGAGTCTAAACTTTGTAGATACAGACCATCAATGGGCTGATATTTTCACTAAACCTCTTTCTGAAGATAGATTTAAATATATTTTGAAAAATATATGTATGGAAGTTTTCCCTGAATGAAATTTCTGTTTGTTTTCAATATAGTCAGAAGTTCTATTTTTTTAATGAACGTTCTAATTAGCCTTTCGTCAGAAGTTAGAAGAGAAGTTAAATTAGAAGCCATGCATTGAAGTTCTGAAATATTTTCCAATGTTTCACTACAAGTATGGTTCAGAAGTTCTTTATATCAAACAGCTGTAACGCCTTTAACATAGAAGTTGAACACGTGTTCATAACTTATGATAGGTTATACATATGCGTGCTAGCTATTGACACAAAGTTCATAGGTAACTGTTTAAATCCCTTCAAATCTCAAGAAATCCCTCTAAATGTTAGACGCCATTTAATGCGTATGATTATTAATTTGTTTTGATTTATTTTTTAATCAGTTTTAAAACTTCTCATCTGCATGCATTTTTCTTTCCTATAAATACTCTTTCCAAATACTTCTCTCTCTTTTCTCTCTCAACTGCAAGCTTATGCAATTTTGCCTCTTTTGCTCTCTTTTCAAAAACCCTAAACCCAGAAATTCAGACATGGCTTCATCTTCTCGCTCAGAATCCACCATTCCTAACAACCCAAAAACAATAACCCAAAATTTCT
The DNA here is from genome assembly GCA_021764765.1 of Vicia sativa. NCBI lineage: Eukaryota > Viridiplantae > Streptophyta > Magnoliopsida > Fabales > Fabaceae > Vicia > Vicia sativa. The sequence continues at coordinate 260,240,826 of CM038793.1, forward strand.
ATTTCTACCAACTCAGAAACCACCGTTCAACCCACTCCTCGGCAATCTAGAAGATACATCATCCCTGAACGAACAACCTTGATTCCTCTTGAGAAGTTAGAAGTGGTGTGCGAACTGATAATTGATCTTGAAAATCTTAGAGACAATGGCTTCAATCTGTTTCCTGCTGTGGAATTTCAAGGATGGAGAACTTTCTTTGATCGTCTTGTTGGACCAATTTTTCCAAATCTTGTCAAAGAATTCTATATTCATGTTGTTGTTACCCCCAAAGCTATTCTCTCATTCGTTATGGGTAAGGAGATTTCTATCACTGAAAACATTATTAGAAACTTGCTGGGTCTGGAAGGAGCAGGTGAAATTGGTATCCTAGAAGGAAGGCTTGATGTGGATCCCGTGAATACTGAAATTTTTACTTCTGGAGAAGCTTCAACAAAGATCAAGGATTTGAAGGATGTCTACAAGATCTAGGAAAATATTTTTCATGGTTGCATCCATCACAGAAAGGAAACAAGTTCTTTAGACTACATTAACGCAGATCAACATTATCTGTTGTATTGTGTAGGAACAAATGTCAAGGTGGATTTTCCTTATCTTCTTTTCAGATACCTCTGGATGCATGTCAAGGAAATAAGAGAAACATAACGAACCAGAAATCCCAAGTCCAAGAGAAATTGTATTCCTCTTGTCAGGCTGATCTCAGACATTCTGACTGAGAATTGTCTAATAGCGCACCTAAAAGAGGCCAAACTGCTGAAAGTGTTGGATCCTATTTGTGGGAAAGTCTGGACTAGAAAGAATCTAGTGAAGAGAAAGATAATTGATAGACTTCTGGATGAACCTATTCCATTAGCTTGGGGAACTGCCACAAAGAGAAGAGTTCCTCTAAAAGAATTTCTTGCCTTCAACTCAGAAGTTCACCAGATAACCATCTAGAACTACATCAGAAGCTGCAAAAGAAAAGGACTTCCAATTGATCCAGCTTGGATGCAAGGAAGAGATTCTCCAAGTCAAGCTAAAAAGACAAGGAAAAGGAAAGCATATGGCGAGGGAACTTCTATAAGACCCCCAAAGTCTTAGAAGAAGAAAAAGAAGACATCCACAGGTACAACTTCTGATCCCATTTCTATTCACAATCCTGCTAATATAGTAACATCTGCTGCACAAACCACTTCAACCTCTGTTCCCCTAGCATCAAAGACCATAAAACAAACTCTAGATACCATAGATGTAGATATAGATATCACTATCCCATCAGAAGCTCTAGAAACCAATCCCCAAATTGCACAAGTCCTATCAGATATAGATAATTTTGATGCCTTTAATACAAAAGTTCCACCCTTAATTATTACCACAAAATCCACACCAGTTATCTCCCCACAAAGTGCTCCACAGGAAATTCCTGTCCCTGCTCCTAACCAACCATATCCAAATGCACCACCCAAACAACAATGAATGGAACTCGAATGTTCCATCTTGGCTATTGCCTGGCATAAATGTCCCTCTGAACACTCAATTCCCTTCATTTCCTCTACCCACCACAAACATTTTTACTGTTCCCAAGTCTCCCTAACACATCCCTACTTCATTCTCTGAACAAACCACAATTCCTACAGAACTTCCACCAACTCCCTCACCAGAACAAACCACCATCACCACAGCACTTCCACATCCTCACTCCCCAGAAACTGATGTCAATTCAACCTCTGAACCTATACCTTCCACACAAAACTTACCACCAGTCTCCACTCTAAAACTTCCATATCCATAAAATCTTGACTCCCCAGAATTTCTCAGAACCATAGTTGATCTCAACTCCCTAACAAAAAAAAAGTTGTCCCCAAACCTGTGTATATAGATTTTAGTATACTTTTACAGGATTTTGAAACAGACATGTTGAGGTGGATAGAACTGTTGAAGGAAGATTATGCCAGCAACCTGAGCCCTCATGCATCAGCTGATCTATGGAGAACATCTAGAAGGAGATTCAGCGATGAATACCTAAAATTCAAATAGTTGTGTTACTCTCATGTTTATGAGAAATTTACTGAGTGTTTGAATGGTCTGAAGAAAGCAGCTTATAATATGTGGAACAAGAAGCCACTACTGCAGCTTGACAATGCTCCGTGGAAACCACCTGTTGACCATATGGATATATCTGATGATGAATCTTCTGAATCAGAAGTTGCTGATTCAAACTCTACAACATTGGTTTTGTATAAACCACCTCTTTTTCGTCCTAGAGATACACGTAAAAACGTGCTGACACTTATGGTTGATCTAGACACATTCTTCTCAAGTACCTTCAGTCCTAGATTTGTTGGTTCTACACCAAGGGTTGTTTCTACTGAAGATACTTCTTCAACTTTTGAGGAACTAGAAACTTTGAAGGAGTTAAAGAAGGAAAATGCAGTTGTTCGTGAGTGTCTGGACAAACAGGATGAGACGAACAAAGAAATCAAGACTTGGATTAAGAAGCAAGAGGAATCTTCAAATGAAATCAAGAACCTTCCGCTTTCCCGAGTTTCTCGTCCCACTTAGTCCTTCTATTTTCAAACCTTTTGTGCATCATTGTTTTAATGTTTTCTTTTTGTCCAACTTTTGTAACCGTAATTTCTATTTAATGTTATCAGTACTCAGTTTTACTTTACAATGTTTTAACACTGAATTTTTGATTATGACAAAAAGGGGGAGAAAATTGAGATTTTGATCTGATTAATTATAACATGTTACTAGGAAAAAAATGTCAAACATTTCTAACAACAAATATACAAGTGTATTTGCTTCTGAAGTATACAGGATTATGCAAGCTCTGAAAAAACATGTTGCAAAGACAAACTCAAATTCTAAAGCCTCAAACTCTGAAATGACTAAGGCTCTGAAATGCAAAGGAAACTCTGAAAGAACGATCTCTGAAAGCTCTGAAAGAACATCTCAGGGAAGTTCTAGAATAAAAGAAATATCAAACTATGCTGAGTAACCAAGTTGTTATAAGTTCTAATGATGAATGGAACTTCTGGACACGCACGCTGAAAAGCAACATCTGAAGGAAGCTTGCTAACGCAACCTCTGATAGAAGCACCAAGGAAACCTCTGGTTAGAAGATACTTTGAACAAGGCTTGTAGAAGATCATGAAGTATCAATACGTCATCTTCTAAGACAAAGTCTGCTACAGTACCGTTACTCTACTAAGTCTAAAACGGCTTAATCACTTGAGTGGATCAACTTTTAAGGCACATTGAGAAAACAAATCACATGCAACTAAACAACCTTAATTATGTTTCCAGTACCCAAGACACGCAAAGCAGTGCAACGGAAAAATTCCTAGAAGCTATATAAAGAGGAAGCATTCAAAGAAGCAAAACAACAACTTCCTGAAAGCAAACTTACGTTGTCAAAATCAAAATATCATTGTGTTAAGTTTATTTTCAAATTTGAGATAAAACATTCTTGTGTAAAAAATCACTTTTAGTGATAAAGCTTTTTAGAAGCAACCTTATACACTTTGTTAGAAGTTCTTGTGTAATTGTTCCTTGAGAGACCAGTTGGGTCAGATTTCTCAAGAGGGCTAGGACTAGAGAGTCTTAAAGGTGTTAGTCACTTGCAGCTGGCTTGTGCATTGGTTTTTAGTCACAACAGTTGGTTGTGCACTTGTAATCCTTTGATTATAGTGGATTAAGTCCTTGTTGAGAGAGGCGAAATCACCTTGACAGGTGGACTAGAGTAGTTTGAGTCTCAAACGAACCAGGATAAAAACCATTGTGTGTTTAGATTGTTGTTAAGTAAAAGAAATTTTAAAAGGGAAAAATTATTCAAATGCCCCCGCTAAGTGTTTTATAAGCCTTCACTTATTCTTGTCCTTAATGTGTCTTATTTCCTTATTCCATAACTCAGTATCTTGGTTGTGACTAGAAATTTGATATCCAGCCCCCATATGAATTTTGATTGGCTAAGGTTAATACCATAGCGATGTACATGTCTTAGTTGACCAAGCTTTGTTGAAGGATTTTATAGTGTCACCTAGAGTTCGATTATTCCTTGGTTGAAAGTTTTCCAAATGGGCCCATGTTTCTTTAATCTAAACTTGTTCCTAACATTGTTAAGAGCCTCTAAACCCATCTACATGCCATGGTTGTAATTATTTTATTTACTTTTGAATTAATTCACTTAAATTCAATTTTAATTAACATGAAATACAAAAATAAAGGGATAAGTGCAACGCTGTAAGTTCAAGTTACTTGAGGTCCAAGATAAGCATGATAGCTGGCCAAAATCGTGTAAGAGCTGATTGCATAAAGATTGAGCATTTTTGGAAAGATTGTATTTGATTTTTCAATCAAATATATTCCAAAGAAATAAATATATTTCCTCCCAAGTTTTGACCTAATTCTCTTCCTCTATATAAACACAAGACATTCAGATCATAAGGGGTCAATTTTTGCAACTAAGGAAGCTAGGGTTTGAACTCAAATTTTGTCAAGAAATTTGCATCATCGGGTTTCAAGCTCCAGCCTTTCCCAATCGATTTCAACCATTCATTCATACTCCTGAGTCTCCCAGCAATCGATCCAAGTCATTACCTCATTCTAAAGCATCCCAGAATGTTTAGTGGATAAAAGAAAAGTCGGTGGCGACTTTTGTTTCCGCAATATTTGCAATAAAACACAAAACAAACAAGTCAGTTATCCCACTGTGTTACAGAACTGGCGACTCTACTGGGGAAAACACCCAAAGACAGGTTACCTCAGGGCTTTAGATCACTTTTAATCGCTTTCTGTTTGCTTTGTATGCTTTACTTTTAAGGGTATGCTTGGGTATTATATTTGTGGGGGATCCTAAACCCGAATCCAGGTTTCCTTAGGTAAGTAGCAATAGATCATCGCGACTGTTCGACATAGACTGAAACGGTTAAAATGATGGCTACGGTTAGTGCGACACTTTGGATGTCCTGATGTTCCTCATGTTCAGTTGAGGATATTTTAGGCGTCCGCGTGGTGTCATCAAGCACTAACTAAAATTTTAGAACCCTAATTGACCCATCTTAGCAATTATAAGATAGTGAGATAGTCGGCTTTGATGCAGACTGAGGATGGTTGATACTTGATGCTACGCTCATTGAGATTCAACTTTCGGGATGTTTCGATCGACCATTTGGTAACCGTACTGAAATAAAACTTGCGAGAAAGATCCCTTATATGAGATTCCTAGAACCCGGTTACTATTGCAGGACACGTTAAACCAACTTAAACTCTGGTAGGGTAGACACCTATACCTCATGCAAGCCTTAAACCTAGGGCTATTGTGTGAATTGCTTGTGTGTGCTTTTTAAACATGACATCATGACATCATGACATCATAACATCATATCATCATAACATTTCTAACCATTTCAACGACCTAGGGATTTACTTTTGCTCTCTGTTGTAGGGTTATGGCTTCCAGGAAGACTATCTGAATCAACTTTATGGGTATACCGTCTCAACTCAAGGAATTAGTCTCATAAGTTCCCGATCACGCTCAGTTCATCAAGAAGCATGGTTATCTACTCGACTTGGTTACCTCCAGTTTTGAAGAAGATATGATGAGCGTCGTATTCCAGTTCTTTGATCCAAAACATCATTGCTTTACTTTCCCAAACTATCATTTGGTACCTACAATAGAAGAATTCTCTAAGCTACTTGGGATACCCATTCTTGATAAGATACCTTTCGCCGGTTCAAAAAAAGTTCTGGGGTGTGAAGAAACTACAGCAGCTTTACATCTAAAACGGTCGGATATTAAAGCTAATTGGGAAACAAGAAGTGGAGTTAAGGGTTTGCTTGCTAAGTTTTTGATAAAGTAGGCTCGAGAATTCTTGAAGGCCATTAGTTTCTATGATTTCGAAGATATCTTAGCTCTGTTAATCTATGGTTTCATGTTATTCCCTAATCCATATCAATTCATAGACATAAACGCCATCAAGATATTTCTCACTCATAATCTTGTGCCTACTTTGCTCGGAGATGTTCTGCATTCTCTTCACACTCGTACTATGAAAAGATAAGGGACTCTCATGTGTTGGATACCGATATTATCCAGGTGGTTTATTTCACACCTTCTCGATCAGTGACGAAGAATGAACAAGGTTTGAAATGGTCACAAAGGTTGATGTCACTCTTTTATTCAGATATCTGTTGGTGTCTCTACTATAAAAAAGACTTCACTTTCATTGAGCGTTATGGGGAATTCCCTAATGTACCACTCCTTGGCATAAGGGGGTATCACTTACAACCCTTCTCTAGAACTACGTCAGTTTGGTTATGCTCGAAGAGATGGTCTGCATGATATGCTCATCCAAGGCATTGTGTTTGACTACGACAACGATCTCCATGGTAATCACCAAAGATCTGTACACGCATGGGGAATGATCAAGAATATTGATACCAAGACTTTGGGGCACAAAAATTCTACTCCTTGGGAACCTTACCTCAAAATAGGTCTGGGCTTGTGCTCAAATTACCATGATGCCATATGCTACTATTCTACCAGTAACTATGGAACCTGTTGCAGGAGGCGATGAATCTTATACCATTCTTCATCCATATATGCTTACCAATTTTGAAGAATTGAAGAGATCCTAGATTCAACTCAAAGAAGAAAGGGATACCTTTGAAGCCCAGTGCTATGCAAGCGAGAAAAGATTATTAGAGTTGACGAAACTACTTCTCGAGGAATAGAGCATTAACACCTATGTCAACACAAAGAGGAAGTGTCCATGAGAGCCCTAAACACTAGGAGTTTACTTTATACTTGAACTTTCTTTTGTATTTACTAATCAAACTAATAAAAAGTTTGTTCTTTCTTATTTACCCAAATTTAAATTCCTAAGTTTCTTGAAAATATTGCATTGCATAACATTGAATATCATAGAATATCATTTCATAACATGTACTCTGAAGACCGGTTTTCTCATTCTCTCGCTGTTTATTTCAGCAGTAATGGCTCTCAAACAAAATGTCAAAGAACTCTAGGCTCAGAATGCTTAGTTCCAAGAGATGTTCACCAACTTGGCCCAATGACAAAAATATCTGAAAGAGCTCATCATCAAGATATAAAAGAAGAAGATCACTGGTATTCTCAACATGGGGAAAAGGTTCAGAGGTCCAGTCAAGGTAGTCAGACAGCTTGAATTCTCAGAAAAGAGCGGCGAAACTAAAGGAAGTGTCAAGGTCAATGAAGGAATCCATCATGATTCTCAAGAAGAAGAGGAAGAATATTATATGAGAGAGCAATATCCTCCTGACAACGAGAAGTATAAGCTACTTGAAGACCATCTGAATGTTGTGGAAAATATGAAAATGTCAAGACTAAACTTCGATGATTTAAGCCTTGTTCATGGAGTGGTCATTCCCCACAAGTTCAAAGTTCCTACTTTTGCCAAATATGATGGAGTTTCCTATCCAAAACTTCATCTGAAGTCCTATGTTCAGAAGATTCAACCGCACACAACTGATAGGAAGTTGTGGATGTATTTCTTTCAAGAGAGTTTATCTGGATCATAGTTAGAATGGTACTATCAGCTAGAGAATACTCACATCCATACCTAGAATGATTTGGCAGATGCTTTCTACAAACAGTACTAGTACAATGTTGAATTAGCACCAACCCGCATGCAACTACAAAATATGTTTATGGGTTGTGATGAGAAGTTCAAAGAGTACGCTCAGAAATGGACAGATCTAGCAGGCAGAGTCCAGCCACCCTTGTCTAATAGGTAGTTGGCTGACATGTTCATGGGAACACTGACATACCCATTCCTCAATCATCTGATTGATAACTCTTCAGCTGGATTCACCGAACTAATATTGACAGGCGAACTTATTGAAGCTGGAATCAAGAGTGGAAAGATTCAAGCTGAGAAATCTTCAAATGCTGCGAAGAGGTCTTTTGGCGGGAAGAAAGAAGCTAATTCTGTGTATGGCCAGAAGAGTCTTGATAAAGGTGATTGCCATCAATCTGTGAGGGCAGTCTTGATCTTCAATCCCACACCAGTGCAACCTCAACAAGACAACGCGCATAGGCAGAATGTGCCGAGAAGACAATTTACGAAGATCAACATGTCATTTTCTCAAGCATTACAACATATGTTGAAAGTAGAGATGATTACTTAAAGAGATCTACCTCAACATGTTAACACATCTTCTCCGGAGTACAATCCCAATGTAAGGTGTGCATACCACTTCAATAGCACAGGGCATGACACCAACAACTGTTGGGCCCTGAAGAACAAGGTCCAAGACATATTTGAAGCTAATGAAATTGAATTTGACCCTCCTATCGAAACCCCGAATGTGATCAACGCACTAATTCTCGATCATGGCAAGAGTGCCAACACCATTAATAACGACTCTTATGTCTTTGTTGTGAATGAGTTAACCACTCCCTTGATGATTGTTAAGAAGAATCTGCTACAAGCCGGCTTATTTCCAAGATGTGTTGACAACTGCTGTTACTGCACATCCAAATCCAATGGCTTTACCTGGTTGAAGAGAGGTGTTCAACGCCTGATAGACTACCAAGAAGTACTATTTATGAAAACTCCATATGTAGAGAATTTGTGCGTAGATGTTTCCAAAAGCTTGAAAATTGAAGATGTAAGCATAGAAGAGGCCATACCAGAAGTCTGGGATACCTTGGGGCAGCCAAGTGGGAAATTTGATTTCATGGTGAGATATAATTCCCTCGAAAGCTCCAAGATTGCAATTGAAGACATGAAGGCAACCGGATGGGGAAATGATGACTATCCCTAAGAATATGCTGACATAAACACAATAAGGATCACCTCAGCCAATCCAATATCTAGAGTGGCACCTCTAATTATTACCTCACCCAGACGAGTTCCATACTCCTCTGACAAAGCTATACCTTGGAATTATGGAGTCGAAGTTTACTACTATGGCATCAAGCAAGAGCCATTGGCCATCGAAGACAACATAGTTGAAGCTACTAATCCTGATGTCGACAATATTACTGGATCAAGCAAGGTAACTAGAATCGAAAGAGTGTTTTCTCCAGATATCTCTCCTCTAAAAGACACTGTTGCACCAATCGGCATTCTTGTTGTTGAACCAACTCCAGAGGCTTGGGGAAAAGAGAAAGTGAATCAAATTACTTAGACAGAAGTACCAAAGGAAGTTGCTGAAGATATCTCCAAGCAAGAGATGGAGGAAATCCTGAAGATTATTAAGAAAAGCCATTACAATATTGTGGAGCAGTTGGGACAAACCCCATCCAAGATTTCCATGCTAGCACTATTGCTGTGCTCTGAGGCTCATGCTAAAGCCTTGGTGAAGTTTCTGAAGAATGCTCACATACCGCGAGACACTTCTGCTGACCAATTTGAAAGTTGTATTGCAAGCCTGACCGCAGACATTGGCTTGGGCTTTTTTGATGCTGATTTGACTCCTGCTGGAAGAAAACACGACAAAGCCTTGCATGTCTCTATAGAGTGTAAGAGCACTACATTGTCTCATGTGTTGGTGGATACTGGATCTGCTATGAATGTCCTACCAAAGAGTTCTCTCTACAGACTTGATGTTAAAGAAGTGATCATGAAACCCAGTGATATAATCATAAGAGCTTTTGATGGTTCGAAGAGAATAGTACTTGGAAAGCTCAACCTATAGATCAAAGTAGGTTCCAAGGCTTTTGATTCTACTTTCTTTGTGATGGATATTCGTCCAACTTATTATTTCCTTCTAGGATGCCCTTGGATACATGGGGTAGGCGCTGTTACCTCTACCTTACATCAAAAGGTAAAGTACCCATCAAAAAGGAAAATTATTACAATTTATGGAGAAGAAGAATATGTTGTAAGCCACATGCAGTCATTCTGATACATTGAAATGGAAGGAGAATTTATCGAGACCCCCTGTCAAGCTTTCGAAGTAGCTCTACAGGTCATGTCTGTCGGCTCTCATGTCACTCCTAAGGTTACTAGAGTTCCACCGAAGATGGCCTTGCTGAAGGACGCCAGGGCTATAGTAGAAGGAGGAGGTTGTATTGTTTGGGGTCAGTTGCCCGATTTCCATTCAAATCAGACAAGACTGGTTTAGGCTTCACTTCCAAAGGCCAGAAAATGATACGCCATGAACATGCTGGTGAGCCTCCTTTTCGCATCAACAAGAATGGAGTGCATGCTATAGAAGACGATGATGGTGACTTCGACATCAACAACTGGATCTTCCCTACTACCAGAAACAGGCTCAAAAATTGGACGGCTAAGAATGTTATACCAATCTCCTTTAGTCAGGAGTAATTGTTTTTCTGTTTTTATGCTTTTATGCTTCATAGCTTTGAATAAAAATACTTTAAGCCTAGTGCCTTTCCCGGGGCACAATGACTCATTTATGAGGGTAACTATTTTTCATTTGCATATTTTCATTCAATAAATCATTGGACTTTTGCATTCAAATATTTTGCTCTCTGCCTTTCTTTTTAATTTATCACCTTTTCAAAAAAAAAACTATGTGTTCTTACACACACCCCGTAATAAACTGCGGATCCATGTCCACTCCGGATCCCATCGATAACGACTATGCTATTGCTAAATATGACTTTGATAATCCGATCTACCAAGCCGAAGACGAAGGCGTGGAATATTGTGAAATTCCAGGAGAACTTTCCAGATTACTACAGCAAGAGGAAAGGGCTATACAACCACATGAAGAACCAGTCGAAGTGGTGAATCTAGGTACCGACGAAAACAGAAAAGAAATCAAGATAGAATCGGGTCTTGAGAATAGTGTTAAGAAAAGATTGATCCAGATGCTGCGAGATTACATCGAGGTTTTTTCTTGGTCTTACAAAGACATGCCAGGTTTAGATACCGACATTGTGGTACACCGACTACCAACGAAAGAAGGTTTTCTCCCTGTAAATTAGAAGGTTCGCCGTATGCGTCCTGAGATGTTTGTGAAAATTAAAGCCGAAGTTATGAAGTAGTTCAATGCCAGTTTCTTAGCTGTTACTTCCTATCCACAGTGGGTTGCAAATTCCGTGCCCGTACCTAAGAAGGATTGGAAAAGTGCATATGTATGTAGACTACCGAGATTTGAATAAGGCGAGCCTGAAAGACGATTTTCCGCTTCCATATATCGATGTCCTGGTTGACAAAACCGCTCAACATAAGGTTACAACAAAATCAAGATAGATCCCGAAGATATAGAAAAACTACTTTCGCTACACAGTGAGTAACCTTCTGTTACAAAGTCATGTCGTTTGGGTTGAAGAATGTGTGCGCAACATATCAGCATGCTATGGTAGCTTTATTCCATGATATGATCCATCACGAAATAGAGATTTACGTCGACGACATGATAGCTCAATCCCAAACTGAAGAAGAACATCTTGATCATTTGCATAAGCTGTTTGATAGACTGAAGAAATACAGGTTGAGACTAAATCCGAACAAATGTACCTTTGGAGTCAGATCCCACAAACTCCTGGGATTTGTTGTTAGTGGTAAAGGTATTGAAGTTGACCCTGCTAAGGTTAAAGCTATTCAGGAAATGCCAGCTTGCTGCACCGAGAAGGAAGTCAGAGGTTTCTTAGGATGACTGAATTACATTGCCATATTTATTTCACATCTAACTTCTACTTGTGAACCAACCTTCAAATTACTAAAGAAATATCAAGTAGTGGAATGGAACAACGATTGTCAGACATCTTTTGACAAAAGCAAGGAGTACCTACAAGAACCTCCTATCCCGATGCCACCAGTTGAAGGAAGATCTCTAATCATGTACCTAACAGTGTTAGAGAACTCAATGGGGTGCGTGTTGGGGCAACGTGACGAGTCAGGTCGAAAAGAGCATGCAATATACTATCTTAGCAAAATGTTTACCGACTGTGAAACAAGATACTCACTGCTCGAGAAAACTTGTTGCGTTTTGGCTTGGGCTGCTCCCCGACTAATATAGTATATGTTGACCCATACTACCTTATTGATCTCTAAAATGGATCCGTGAAACAAGATACATATTCGAGAAACCTGCTCTTTCCGGAAGAATAGAAAGATGGCAAATGATCTTGACTGAATACGACATTCAATACAATACTTAGAAAGCGATCAAAGGAAGTGTAGTAGCTGATCATTTGGCTCATCAAGCCATATATGACATCTGTCTATGCATTTTAAATTTCCGGACGAGGATATTATGCTAGTCACCAACTGCGAAGAACTTGGACCGGATGAAGGACATGAGCCAGGACCCCAATGGACCATGGTCTTTAATGGAGCTTCTAACGCACTTGGTAACGGTATTGGTATCGTAATCATCTCTCCTAATAGTGGCCATACACCCTTCACCGCCCGATTATGTTTCGACTGCACCAACAATATGGATGAATACGAAGCGTGCATCATGGGTATCAGGGCTCCTATTGAATTAAGAATTAAATTCTTGAAAGTTTATTGGGACTCAGCTTTGGTAATTAGTCAGATTAAGGGTGAATAGGACACGAAACATCCGAATCTCATTCCGTATCGAGAGCATGTGTTGAACCTGACCCCCTACTTTGAAGAAATCACTTTTGAGCATATTCCACGAGAAGAGAATCAGTATGCAGACACGTTAGCTACCATGTCATCCAAGTTCAAAGTCAGATGGGGCAACGAGGATCCTCATATCACTATTGAAAGAATGGACGAACATGCATATTGTTGTGAACTTGAAACTGAAGGAGTAGAGGAGAAACCTAGGTTTCTATGAAGTGAAGAGGTATCTCGAGGCTCAAGAATACTATGAGGGGGCGTCTGTCAATGATAATAAATTTCTAAGGAGATTCGTTGCCAAATTCTTCCTAAGTAATGGCATTCGATACAAATACACGATTTAGCTTTACTTTGGTGTATAGACAAGAAGACATCCGAAAGAATTATGGAAGAGTTGCATGAAGGCGCCTTTGGTACTCATTCCAGTGGACATACAATGGCCAAGAAAATTATGAGAGCAGGTTACTAGTAGTCCACTATGGAAGCTGATTGTTATTGATATTCTCGATCTTGTCAAAAATGCCACATAGAGATATATCAAAAACTAATGGTCAAAGCCTTCAATAAGAAATTCAAGCACCGAGTCTACCAAGTTGGCGATCTAGTAGTCAAGCGCATCATCCTACCACAAGGTAATCCCAGGGGAAAATAGACTCCTACTTGTGAGGCACCATTTGTAGTCAAGACAATATTTTCCAGCGGAGCCATGATACTAAGAACTATGGATGGAGAAGACTTTCCGCACCCTGTGAATGCAGACACAGTTAAAAAATACTACACATAAATGAGATCCGCTAGGTTGACTGGCCTAGGCAAAAGTAAACGCATCCCGGCGAATCAAAAGGGTTCAGGCAAAAGTTAGGGACATATATAAAAAATGTACACCCGACAAGTCGAAAACCTGCAAAGGTAGCTTGGGCAAAAAAGGGTATCCTGGTAGACTGAAAACCTGAAAGGGTGGTCTAGGCAAAAGTTAGGGACTAAAGCGTATAACTATGTCTCGACGGATCATCTACTTACAGACCATATTACTATCAAGTTCAAATGGCACAAATCAATCCAATCACCTTCTTCTAGTAGCGAGGAGATGAGATATTCGAAAAAATATGAGCAATAGCAGATTTGAAACTCGATGACATTATTTCCACATAGCTTTTATCACTTTTTCAATTCTTTTGGCGATTTCCTCTTACTAGGACATTTGTCTCTTTGTACACAAATTGCCTGTCTATAGGCTCATTTTTCAAAATCAATACAAATCTCTTCTAAATTCTTATTCTTTACTTTCATCTATTTTGTTTGCATAAGTCCAATGATTGATTTGAATGATTATATGCATATGATAGTAAATATATGCTCACAAATACATGAAAAGTAAATAGAAACAATAATTACTACATGCTCTAGGAATTGAGATGACAACCTAAGTCACCAACACATCCCCACAGAATCAGAGTCAAAAATACCCCACAAATCTTATAGAGTTATCACATCTTCAAAAATACTACACCACTATCTCATATGCAGTAGGATGGTTCACTTACAATATCTACACATACCATTGCTACATCAGACCCCGAGCAGTAGCAGGTCATCAAATTTCAACTCATCACGTTAGTCCCCGAGCAATGATTATCTACAACTTGTCACGTTAGTCCCCGAGCAGTGATCATCTACAATTTGTCACGTTAGTCCCCGAGCAATGGTCATCTACAACATCATCACGTCAGTCCCCGACCAGTGACCATCTACATCATCACGCTAGTCCCCATGCAGTGATTGTCTATATTCTCAACATTATCACATTATTCCCCGAGCAATGATTATCTACATTGTCACGTCATTCCTTGCGTAGTGAACGTTAATTTTGTTACATTGGTCCCCGAGCAGTAAAAAATCATCAACCAACTTATTACGCCAGTCCCTGAGCAGTGATAGGTTATTCAAAACCACATCCTTCCCCAGCAAGGGTTATTTATTCAAAACCATACACAAGATATTCATCCCAGTTGAGTATCACACAAGGATTATCATCTTCCAACGACATCAATATCAAGACCCGAAACCTGGTCAAATAGTGCATCAGAAGAATCCACATCTCTCTTATCCCCAGTCAGGGTCTCCAACAACCATGTGTCTCCATCCCCAAGCAGAAGTCGAAAATCCCCAGCAGAACATTCCCATCTTCTTCAAGATAGATAAATTTTGAAATGCCACAATATCATTCATACATCTTTTATGAAAATCATAACATGTGCATACTTAATTCTTGTTTATTTTGAGAGAATCATCACATACTTGCATGCATCATGATGTGCATAGAACTAACTTTACTATTTCAGGTTAGATTCTCAAACAGGCGAAAATTATTTATAAACCTCCCAAATAGAAGGTCAAAGATTAACGCCAGAAACAAGACGGGAAAACTATCTGTACGACCAAAACGGTATGAAGTCCTGAAACCAGACGGGTGTAACAAACAAAGATACTCGTAGATCAATTCCTAAAACAAGACGGGGTGATTAATCTACACAGTCAAACGGTATGAAGTCCCAAAACCAAACGGGCTTACCACCAAACAGTAGGCTACAGATTAATACCCGAAACTAGACAGGGAAACTATCTACGTCCTGACGAATACTTATCCAAGACGAAGGTCCAGATGGCATATTTAAGCCTATCTCCGACTACACATCATCATCTCTCCACCTACAGATTGCTGCATATCTGGTTAAAAATCAATGCATACTAATAACTTCATTCAAAGACGATCGTGGGACGCATTTCTCCTTTCAAGAAATCTATCAGGGAGTCTAATGTACGACTCACTCTCCAGCATCAGCTTCTCCAGATGGAATTTATAAGCCCATTCCAGTACATTGTTAACCGACAATCTTATTCCATACACCAGCGAGTGCAAATTTCAGGGGTACTCGAGTGTTCAATCATCTTCTACCTTCGGGTCATGAAAAGGAAAGCATACCAATCTAACCCTTTAGGTACATGAAGATTGAACATGGGCAACTGTTATACCCTAAAATTTTCCCTCCTATATTTGAAGTCAATGAACATCTCCATACTCAAGAATTCCTCAAGGGTTGATCAAACAAACCCTCTCCTAAGCAATCAACCCACAGCTAGAATATTTTTCTCTCAAGTCAAAATTGACTTTTATTGCCTCAAGTGAGCATCATGCCTCCTCATATGTCTCAAAGTACCACCACGCCAAGTTTTAAGCCTCATAGCATAAGTTTGCTCAGTCAATTGCTCAAATGGTTGAAAATTAGTTATATTGGACAAAAAGTCAATTGTGGTCACATATAGTCAAACTTCATCATTTTTTGTCAACATCAAGTTTTTAAGGGTACATTCATCATTTTATCAAGGGTTGATCATGATTCATCAAGGAAATTCAAGAAATGATCAAAAGTCAAAAGTTTCTAAATTAGGATTTCTTTATAAAAAGTCAACAGAACTTTGACCAAGCATAACTCTCACATACTTCATCCAAAAAAATTTCACAGTAGCTCATTTCAAAAGAAATTTAAATTCTCTACAACTTTGTGTCTCACAAGGTTTGCCCAAATATGCTTCATTTGAAAGATATGAGTCAAGACATGATAGGTCCTTCTAAAAGTCAAGAAAAAGTCATCTTTTTCCAAAGAAGTGTACATGATCATGGAAGCTTCAATGAAGATGAAACCAAAAGGATCATTTAAAGGATATCTTAAGCTTTCTAAAAATTCCAAGAACACTCTCAAATGATAAAAATTGAGCAAGTTATGGTTTGAGCAAATTCGAAAATTTTGAAGAAATGCATGAAGAAAATATTGATCAAACTTGAAAATTTTCCAAATGGACCCATGTTTCTTTAATCTAAACTTATTCCTAACATTATTAAGAGCCTCTAAACGCATCCACACGCCATGGTTGCAATTATTTTATTTATTTTTGAATTAATTCACTTAAATTCAATTTTAATTAAAATAAAATACAAAATTAAATGGGATAAGTGCAAGGTTGTAAATTCAAGTTTCTTGAGGTCTAAGATAAGCATGATAGCTGGCCAAAGATTGAGCATTTTTGGAAAGATTGTATTTGATTTTTCAATCAGATATTTTCCAATGAATGAAATATGTTTCCTCCCAAGTATTGACCTAATTCTCTTCCTCTATATAAACACAAGACATTAAGATCATAACGGGATGATTTTTGCTGCCAAGGAAGTTCGGGTTTGAACTCAAATTTTGTCAAGAAAGTTGAACCATTAGGTTTCAAGTTCCAGCCTTTCCCAATCGATTTCAACCATTCATTCATGCTCGAGAGTCCTCCAGCAATTGATCCAAGTCATTACCTCATTCCAAAGCATCCCAGAACGTGCTAACCAAGTTGCACCGATTTGGTAAAGGTTGAGATTTCTAACTTTTGATTTACATGATATAAACTGTGTTTATGCATTCATTCATGTTTATTACATTGTTCTGAATCGATTTGATGCATTAGTTTCAAGGTTTGATGCAGGGATAGAGAAACGCCATGGATAGGGCAAGAAGCTTCTAAGCTTCCGTATCCGTGTTTGTAGAATGATTCAGGCCAAAATATCCCCATATTCGAACTCAAGGAATGATTTTATGTTGATATGGGTTGTTCCTTTTTGTTTTTGTTTCCATTTTGCAGGTTTAGATGTTTGAATAGCCGAAGATGGTAACCGAAACCACTGTCCCAAGGTGGTTGACTGGCAAGGACTAGGGCAAGCAGGCGTGGTAGATAGTCATTGGTCTGTTTGAAATCAAGGGACCCACGTGCGCGCGTTTTTTAATTAATCTGATTTTCTGAAAATAATATCATATACATATTTATGAAGTTAGTATTATGAATGGATGTACAGCCACCGCAGTGGCAACCCATGTGCGGGCTAGTCCCTTACCCTCTAGTAGGTTGCTGGTTTGAACCTGCCTTTTGGCAAAAAAATTCGTAAATTTTAATTTTTACTTGTTTCCTTAATTTTTGTTTTATTTCTCTTATTTTCTGACCAATTTAATTTCTTTTCACAAATTAATTTCTCACACATAAAAACCCTAAAAAAATGTTATGATTTTAAATTTAGGAATATTGCAAAAAATAGCGAAATCATAAATAAAAATAAAATGAAGTTACCAATATTTGTCAAATGACTATTGGATCCTTCCATAATTTTTTTATAAATTTTAAATGTCAAAAAGTATTTTAAAACATTTAAAAACAACAAATGAAAGAGAAAAATCATAAAAAAATACCAAATTTGAAAATAAAATTATGAAAAATAAAAATCAGAAAGATAATATTTCAAAATATTTTTGTGACTTTTGTCATAATTTTTTATTCAAAAATGGATTTTCTATGATTTTTTGAAGTTTAAAACATTAAAATATAAAATTAGAAAAACAAATAAAAGCAAAAAATATGGACCATTAGATCACACTCAAAACACGTTAGTAAGCTAATCCAATGGATCAGACGCGCTGTGTTTGATATGGACCTCCTTGGTTTTCACACCGGATCACAATTTAAATTAAGTTTTAAAAAATAAAATCCGAAATAATATCACGCGTTGGATCGAGTCTGACTCACAAAAGTAATCAGATCCTAGGGATCCAAAGACGCGTGAATGGTAAGACGTTAACGCCTGATTGAGTTTGAAAATATTACATAGCTGCCTATCATTCGTTGGAGACGGACACGTAGGTCGTCTTCAACCTCCAGCCCTCTCAAACTCAAGTTCCTCAAACTATAAAATCAATATACATGAGTGGTATCCTTGGATTTGTCTCTTCAAGACGATCTCAACCACATGCTCACGAAAAATTTATTTATACTGAGTGAAGAGAAAATTGAAGACAACAAGAATAATAGCGAGCTTTTGTTTTCAGAAATTCAGAGTCAATTCTCAATAAAAATGCAAACGGTGAAGATCACAAGGATCAGGGAGATGAGGAGAATGTAATGATGCTTTATTTGAAACGACTTGATGATGATTCCTACCTGGACGAAGTTCACTTTCAGAGCTCTGAAACTTAACTTGGTTAGCATGATTCAGAGAGTTTCAAGGCACGATTCTTGTTCTGTTAGCTTCAGTGAAGTTCAAGGAAGAAGAATGAGTGGTTAATTTCAAATTGGAATGGCTTTAAGAGTGAAAACAAAGTTGTAGAAATGTGAGGTTTGAAGTGAGTTTGGAAGCAATTTTTGGCTCTCAAAGCTTGAGCAAATGAGTGAGCAATGATCCTCTATTTATAGGAGAGTGAATGGTGATGAAAATGAGAAGGATTTGTGAGATTTGGGGCGAAATCGTGCAAGGTGTGTGCATGAAGGAAGTGTGACCTCATGTGCATCAAAACTCAGCCAGAAATTGCGTTTCAAGGTGCTAATTAACTCTGGGCAACTTATAAACATGATTAATCACAAAAACAAAGCTTAATATTGGATTTAAATTATCTACACGCGCAAATACACAAACTGATGATGAGCTCGAAACTGATTTTGGAACAAACTTTGAATTGAGGCCAAATCAAATTCCCTTGCCCGTTTTCCAATATTCCTTGAGCCAAATGAAGTATTCAAAGAGTAGAACACAATGAGAAAATAATCAATCCCAATTGGTGCTTGATCTGAGAGATATTGCCTTTAGGATTTGTGAAAAAACACTAATTTTTCAGGCCAAGCCTTGGTCGAGCATGCCAATTTTCTAAAAATGACCTATAATGTCTTTTATTCAAACATTCTATTCCACTCAAAATTTGCTATTGACTTTCATAGATGACATGAAGTAGACCTCCCAAGGAAAATTTTGCAAAAAGAACCACTCAAAAACTCCAAAAATTGACAAAGTTATGGCCTTGTGAAGTTGATGGAAATTTGTGAAATGACCTATAATCTTTTGACTTCTTCAAGCAACTTCCAAACACTTTCAATCCTTGAAACTGAAATGGAAATAAATTTCATATCTTAAAGATTGTTTTTCAAAAATAATGACCTCAAGATGATGAATGATGATCAAGATATGATCTCTTGAAATTTATTGGTAAAAAATTGAGAAAATCATCAAAGACTTGTAATCTTTTGACTTCTTAGGAAAATTTCCAAGCATTTTATCTTCCTGCCAATTGAACTAAGTTGTATTAGACATCCTTAGGTTCATTGTGAAAGAAGAATGAGCTCATGGAGACAAGGTATGACCAAGTTGTGATCCTTTGAAGTCATACAAGATAGATGGAGTATCAACCTAGAGAGTTTGCCATCATAGATCTCCAAAACAATCTTATCATCAATTAAAAACCTTGGATCAAATAATATTCATATTATAAGTCCTTCTAAGAGTCAAATGACTTTGAAATCATCGACAAACATCACACAAACACCAAGATATGGTCCTCAGGAACCAAAAACCCTAATTTCAAGATAGATGGCCATGGCATGGAGGATTCATCAAATTTGATGATCTTCTTCACACATGAATCATACACTCAAGATGAGAAACTATAGTAGAAGACAAGAGAAGTCATAAATGAGAGACTATAAACACATGCACGTATTGGCTTTGAGACACTTGTGCACCCTTCACCTAGAACATTTGGAGTGCAAAGTATACACATATCGTTGTTAGCCAAGTATCAATTATCACACAAATTCAAAGGTGCTTGGTGATCTCCCAAGAGCAAACCCAAAGATAGGAAAGAGTGAGAGAGCCAATTTGTAATCTTTATGGAATGCAATGGTATGAAGTATTAGAGAATCTTAGGGGCAAAAAATTGGGGTACAACAGCTACCCTTATTTAAGTGTCTTCTATTCAGAGATAAGAAGGAAACCTTTGCCTCGACGGGATAGAAGATACTTAAATATAACACAAGCCCTATTTTTGGTCCTAAGATGCCATGTAATGCTTATGATTGTGAATATAAAAGACTAAATTCCACAGGCAAGAAAAGACAACACTAGGGAAACAATAAAGACAAACAAATTATTGGGGAAGAAACTCGGAGGGAAACCAACTTCACTAGGGAATGAGAATTAAATTTCGACAAGATAAATCCTAGAAAGAGACACAATAACATAGACTCAATACATGAGGAGGAAGAAGGGGAAATAATAGCAACGATCAATAGATAGACGACGAACTATCTCCTCACAGGGGAGTTAGCAAAAATAAGAGAATGACACCGACCTTTTAGAGATAGTAAACTATCAATCCAAAACAAAAAAACCAGACATGTTTCCGACCAAAAAGTGGTAGGAAAGCAACACCAATAATGAACTAAGTTTCCCAAGAGTGCAGGCACTTCACCAAGAACGGGATTGAACTTCTTCTTTAACCATGATATTTCATCTGGAAAGGGTAACAAACAGTTTGTTCAGTCATTGAGTTAAAATCTTGCCCACTAGAGCATTTAGACGAATCTTCGACAAACTACCTCCCATAATGATGAGGCTACCATTCATCGGTAAAGAAAATCTTCGAAAAACTACCTCCCATAATCACGAGGCTACCATTCATCGGTAAAGAAAATCTTTGACAAACTACCTCCTGATAACAAGAAATCGTATCATATAATTACTATGCTTTTAGTCCGTTTTCATATTGCATTGATCCATTTAGCTCCCATTTGTTCCGAGTTTTTATGTCTTTTCATAGGTACTACATGTCTCAAGTCAAATTAGCAGAAAAAGATCATATGAACAAAGTCAACATGAAAGATTAGAAGGAAAAGGAACAATGCTGCAAAATTCTGCAGTTTTTGATGTTGTGACGCTCGTCACACACCTGTCACTCTCGTAACGCCCTGTTAAGCCATGTTACGCTCGTCACCTTGTTGTTACAACAGTAACACGCTATTACTTGAAGAAAGGACGTCACACACCACTGGCAACCGTAACACGCTAAAATGCAATCTATGAAGAACGTGGAGGCGTCGGCAACATAAAAGAAGGAATCTTAGATACTCCTAAAAACTCTCAAGCACAACAACACCCACCATCCTGATTTTTCTCATCAGTTCAAATGCAAAGCCCACGATGTCAATTTTGAACTTCCAATTTTCTCATCTATAAATACCAGAAGCTTCGATGCAGAGAGGACAGAGTTTATTTTAGAAATTTCTTGCGGAAGTTCTGCCGATTTTACGAACCACTTTCCAGTTTTCAATTTTGTTGCTGCTTTTGCTTTTAGTTCCTTTACTCCCTTTACCATTTAATAGCCATTTCCAACATTAGGAAATTTCTACTTTAGTTAGGATTTATTTTAGCCTCATACTTTGTTTTCAATTTCGATTCCGAAGGTTCCAATCTTGCCGACTTGTGGAAGAGGGAGCGTGAGGAATAGTATTGTTATTCAGGTTTTTAATTGCATTTAAATTTAAGTACAATTTATTTATGTTAAGTTTCTGTTATTTATTTATGATGAATACTCTACTATTTTCCAACTATACTTCCTGCATACTTGTTTCAATTACCATGTCTAGCTAGATCTCCAGAGTCGGTATGTAATAACAGTAACCGAAGGAATTAAATTGTTCCTAAGCTAAAATCCTAATTAACTTAATTTCTGGTTGTGACTTTTTGTAATTAAAATCAATCTTTTTGTTACGAAAGTAAGAAAAGTAAAATAGGTTAGGATTGAGACCACGAGAGTGTGAGATTTTAACCGGATAGCTAAAGTTAGGCATTCGATTTAAATACAGCGAGAGCGCTTTAAAACGAATTAGACTTTATTAAGTTTTCAAAGAATATGTTCTAAACACTTATGGGCTAGCGAGAGCAGGCATAGGGATTTAGGAGTATAATCCGAGATAAGACCACGAGAGTGTGAGTTGAGGCTTTTTAAACTGATAATCTCTACAGAACATTTAAGTTAACCATCTTCATACGCTTAGGTTCGATTAAATCCGCTTAGGTTCACTATATTACATACCGACCGTTTTATTATTATTTCCTTAATTCGATTAGTTCTCCTCTACCTTAACTTCCAAAAACCAAACGTGACATTATCCACATTAGCTAAATTAGCAAACCTTTATAGAACTAGAGTGATTACGAAGTCCCTGTGGGTTCGACATCTTTTTATTACTACCGTGATAGGTTGTGCACTTGTAGTAAAGATACCGTTAGACACATTAGGTCGATCTCACATCACCTCCCATAATGACGAGGCTACCATTCATCGGTAAAGCAAATGTTTGACAAACTACCTCCCATAATGACGAGGCTACCATTCATTGGTAAAGCAAATCTTGTTGCAAACAGCTATAGGAATCTTGTTAGCAATGAAACTCAGCTTAATGCAAGTTGTGATGTTTCCAACCACACTATTGAAAGTTTCTAGAGGTACATCATAATCAACAAAATCCTGATCCAAAACATTCATTAGAGACTCTCTGTGAGCTGAAGAATTCATCAACAAAGCCAGGATTGAAATCTTTGATGGTGTCTGCACAAATTGCTCAACGATCTTATAATCACTCATCTTGATAATCCTTAACAAATCATCCATTTCTTTCTCTTGGGTTACCCCACTAGTCTTCCCATAAGCTTTCTTGGGTTCAACACTAGTTCCCACAATTTTCTTACAATCATCAGTCGTCTTCGGAAACATAGGAGCAAACACACGACCACTTCTGATCATTCGACTAGCATCAATAATATTTCCTACTTGAGGAAACGGTTGAATCAGAACCTCAACATCTCCGTCAAGAATGGTGGTATGGTACTTGTGTGACACCCCAAAATAATTCGGTAATTAAATAATTATGATTTTTAATTATTAAATTAATTAAGAACATAATTTATTAATATATTGGATTATTAAGATTAATGATGGAATTAATTGAGGTGTGAGAAGTAATATTATTTTATTTATGTTAATAAGGAATAAAAAGGAATAAAATAAGGAAAGAAGGAAAATAGAGTCATTTTGGAGAAAACAAGATACGTGAAGTTGAGATGAGGAGAAAGAAGGAAGAAGACCTAGAAGTGTCAGAATTCGAAGAACCCACAAGGTAAGGGGTGATTTCGATTGATCATTTCGTATTATAGGTTTTGATTTTAATACTATAGATCGTAGCATGTTAGGAAATCTTAGTTTTGGGATTTCTAGGTTTCCATGGGTGTATACCAAATGGTGTCAGATTGTGTCAGAATGTATAGATTCATTGATTTGTATGATATAGGAACATTACTGACGAATAAAACATGTTATATTGTATGTTATTGATGATGAATGAGTGAATTTATGGTGTCGGAATATGTGGCACGTTTTGGGATGAAGAGAAAAATGGTTTTCGGAAATGATGTTGTCAAAACTGAATTTTTGGGTCTGAAGGTCGTGGGAACCGGTTCCCCAGTGGGAGAACCCGGGTTCCAGCTTTTTAAAATGGTGAAAATGGCATTTTTGAACTCAGGAACCGGTTCCTGTGTGGGAGGAACCGGGTTCCATGTTGTTTTCCAGAAAAATATGAAAATTTTCTTCTGGGAACCGGTTCCCTACCTGGAGGAACCGGGTTCCCCATACATTTTTCCAGGGGCGCTGTTTTTCTGAAATGTGGGAACCGGTTACTCCCAGGGAGGAACCGGGTTCCACTGAAAACTTTTGAAAATTTTTAAACTTCACAAATTCATAACTTTCAAACCGTAAGTCCGTTTTGAGCGCCGTTTTGGACGTTATTTCCTAAATTTAATGCTCTACCTTATGAAATGAAAATATTTTAGAAAACTTGAAATTATTTTGGAAAGGGGTTGGATTTCGAAACAAATGATTATTAACTGACACATAATGATGTATGTGTAGTAGAGGACCTTTGGTGATGGAGATATTGGTAATGTGTAGATGTAATAGCATGTTTGTGCTGATGTTAGATGTATGCATGATTGGTTGAAATATCATGTTGATTGGTTTGATTCAGTTATGTTAGATGAATGTATACATAGACTGATTGATGTTGCATGCTAGTGATGTGCGTGCATTTGCATTGTTTGGTGAAGTTAATTCCCATTGTGCGGAATTTGACTTGGATTGCCGATAACCGATACCCGAGTGAGGATGGGTGGTTAGGCTGGATTCGTGTCCTGATGGTTATGGACGAATCGATGGTACTGTATCCGGTTGATAATGGATCAGTGCTGGGTGACTTGGTCACGTGTCGGTACCGCATGCATTGAGTCTGCATTTGTGTTGTATGGAATTGTAACATGTTAGGATGTCTTCCAGTGTTGCAATTCTTTTGTTGTCTATTGATGATGCATGATGATTTATATGAATATGATGGTGTGTTGGATTCTGAATTGTGTTAAGTGGGTGAAATAATATGCTTGTGCTATATTGTTAAATGAGAAGCTTATAATATGTTTTAATTATGAGAAGTCTCACCCTTACCTTACAATTTCAGATTAAAGTTAGCAACTGAGGAGTTGGTGAGGATGGCTCTAGAGCTTATCTTTTAAGTCCGCGTGTCAGTGTCATGCTCTGATTAGATTGTAACACTGGGGAACGTTTAGTTAAGAGACTTGTTATCATATAATTGTTTTGGCTTTGAATTCTTTGGGAACCATGATGTTTATTAAATTTTGGTTTTTGGTATTCCGCTGTGTAAGACATGGTCTTAAATTGATTGAATTATTTGGATGATGATCCTCAGTGTAGCATGGCTACTGTTTGAATGAAGTTTTATTTTATCTATTAATTGTGACATCCCTCATTTGCCGTGTTAACTCTGATTAAAGTTGATTTTGATGTTAATTTAATTAATATATTCGGGGTATTTAGATGGGGTGTTATAATAGTGGTATCAGAGCATAGTCGGTCTTGTCTTGTGTCGTTATCCCTTTTAGTATGCGACTAGTGTAAGTAACACTGTCGATACTTGTGTGCTGATGTGAATTGTTTTGGTAATGTTACAGAACAATGGCTGGAAGAGGTAACGGAAGGAATGATGATGCCATTGCTGAGGCTTTGGGAATATTGGCTGGAGTACTCGGAGGAACCAAGAGGTGTGATTGGTCTTGGACAATTGGGAAATTTTCAGGAATAATCCTCCATTGTTCAAGGGTGCACATGATCCGAAGGTGCTCGAAGTGGTTGAAGGAGATCGAGAGGATCTTGAGTGATTGATGTCCAGAGGGGTGAAGGTGAGATATGGAACTCACATGTTGGTGAGGAAGGCGATGCTGGTGGGTTGCTACGCGAGCGGAAGAAGATGGAGTTGCATTGAAACGTGTTCGGAGAGCTTTTAGGAGGTACTCACGAGGACATCGAGTAAGAAGGAGAGTTTTGGAACTCGGCAGGGTAACAAGACTGTCGGTGGTATGCTTGAAGTTTCTTGCAGTATTATGCTCATTACCTAACGATGCGGATGGAGAATTTTCCAAATGTATCAAGTTTGAGAATGGTCTTCGTGATGATTAAGCGGTATTCGGTATCCGTGTCAGAAGATTTTGGATCGGTTGATTGTAGTAGGATTCTTGAGGAGGATCTTGCTAACACTAAGTCGAATGCTCGGGGTATGTTGACGGAAAGGTAAGCAACAGATGGATCGTGGTAAGCCTTATGATAGGAGCAATCGAGAGGTTGGAAGAAATCAGTGGAGGAGATTCTAGTTCTTCCGCTAGGTGTTATAAGTGTGGTGAGACAGGACATCGTATGGTGGACTATAAGAGCAATGATAAGAAGTGTTTCAAGTGTGGTGGCCCATGATGAGTGAGAGTGGTGACTTGTTACAAAGAGGGTCATACTAGTCCTCAAAACCCAAGAAAGCAGCTGGTGGTAAAGTGTTTGCATTATGCGGATCGGAGACTAAACCAGATGATCGGTGATTAAAGGTACATGTTTTATTAATGGCATACCTTTGATTGCGATTATTGATCTTCGCATTCTTTTATTGCATTAGATTGTGCTAAGAGATTGAATTTGGAAATTTCTAATATGGATGGAAGTATGGTTATTGATACTCGCCGGTTCGATGACTACTTCATATGTTTGTAGGAATTGTCTGTTGTGATTTTTGATAGGGGTTTGGTATGAATTTAGTGTGCCTACCGCTAGAACAACTCGATATCATCCTTGGAATAAAGCGGTTGGAATTCAACCATCATTGTTTTGAGAAAAAGGTTAAAGTCAAAAGTGGGATTATGTTAGTTAAGCGAGATGAACCTAGTGTGAAAGATGGTGTTGTGGTGTTTATATTGCGATAGCGGAGGGAAAAGAAAAGGTGATGGATTGCATTTGAATAAAGGCGAGGTGAAGGTATTTAATAGATCCACAGAACTAGTCTATAGTCGATTCCCTTATCGCATGCGCCATCGCATGCGGCATTGAATTGCTTGAGAAAAGTTTATTAGATCGTCCGTGTTTGGGGTGCTCGGTGTTATTGGTTAAGAAGAAGGAAGGTTCAATGAGGTTATGTGTTACCACGGTTGAATAAAGTTACAATCAAGAATCGGTATCCTTTGCGATTGATGATTTGATGGATCAACTCGTTGGAGCTTGCGTATTTAGTAAGATTGATCCGGATATCATCGATTCATGTGAAGTGGAAACCGCATTCGAGCGTATGGGCATTATGAATATTTTGTTATGCCGTGCATGGAGTTACTAATGCACAAGTTTGTAGTAGTGTTCAATGATATTTCATTTATTGATGATTGGAGCTCGATTCGAAGCGATGAGGAGCATGCAGAACATCTCCAGTTGTGTGAATTATTAATACGGTTAGTGTGAAGGAGGTGAGTTTTCTTGGTCATGTAATTTCCAAGAATGGGATTGATGTGGATCCCTAGAAAAAGCAGCCAGGTTAGACCAAGTCGAAGGGTTTTCTTGTTGCCATTGACTAAGTTGACCGGGAAGGGTCGGTGTTTGTTTGGGATGTTGAATGTGAGAAAAAAGAGTGAAGAGGAGGTTGACAATTGCTCGATCTTGATTTTGCCGATCGACTAAGTCTTTTTTGTGTATTGTGACGCATCATTAATGGGATTAGGTGGTGTGTTGATGCAAGATAAGCGGGTTGTGGCTTATGCTTCACGACAATTGAAAGTGCATGAAAGGAATTATCCAACTCATGATTTGGGTTGGTGTTGTGTTTGTTTGAAGTTGTGGAGGCATTATTTATATGGTTCTCGGTTTGAGGTATTCGGTGATCATAAGAGTCAAGTATCTCTTTGAGAAAGAGTTGAACATGAGGCGAGAAGATGGTTAGAATTCTTAAAGGATTATGATTTCGGTTTGAATTACCATCCCGTAAAGCAAGCGTGGTTGAGATCTTTGAGTAGGAAGTCCTTGCATATGTCGATGTTGATGGTCCGTGAGTTAGTTAGAGATCTAAGTTTGGTTTGTGAAACTACTCGAATAGTGTGAAATTGGGTATGTTGGCTAGTGGTATTAAGAGATTAGAAATGGATCGATGTTGGTTTAGTTGATAAGTTGACATTGATCAACCGGTCAAGGAGGCGAGATGGTGTTATGAGATTTGGTGATCGGGTGTGTGTTTGTTCGAGATTAGGAAGAGTATTTTGGAAGAAGGGCATCGTGGCGGGTTGAGTATTCATCCGGTGCTACTAAATGTACCATGATTTGAAAAAGTTGTTTTGGTGGAATGAAAAGGAAATTGAGTTTGTGTATGCTTGTTTGGTTTGTCAAGTCAAAATCGAGCATCGAAGCCGTCGATTGATGGAGCCGTTGTTTGTTCCAGAATGGAAATGGGATGGAATCTCTATGGATTTTGTGTCTGGTTTGCCGAGAACAGCTAAGAATTGTGATTCTATTTGGGTGATTGTGGATAGGTTGACAAAATCTGCTCATTTTATTCTGATAAGAATGGATTACCCGATGGAGAGGTTGGCAGAGTTGTATGTCGAAAAGATTGTGAGTCTACATGGTATTCCTTCTAGTATTGTGTCGGATCGAGATCCGAGGTTTACATCTAAGTTCGACGGATTGCAAGAAGCCTTGGGTACCAAGTTGCGTTTGAGTTCCGCTTATCATCCGCGGATGGTCGACGGAAAGAACGATTGATCGTTGGAAGATTTTTTGAGCTTGTGTGTTAGAAAGCTTGGGATATAGTTATCTACCATTGATTGAGTTTACCTACAATATCTTTCACCGAGTATTGGTATGGCTCCGTTTGAGGCATTGTATGGTAGGAGGTGTCGGACACCATTGTGTTGGTATGGCGGAGAGAGTGCCGTGATTGGACCGAAATTGTTCAACAAACTTGGAAAAGATTAAGATGATTCGGGAGAAGATGAGGACTTCTCGAGTCGTCGAGAAAAGTTACCATGATAAGAGGAGGAAAGATCTTGAGTTTAGTGAAGGAGAACATGTTTTATGCGAGTTACTCCGATGACGGTATTAGTCGAGCTTTGAAGTCAAGAAGTTGACTCCACGATTTATTGGTCCTTTTGATTACCAAGAGAGTTGCATATCATTGCATATCACCGTCATTTGCATGATGTTTTTCATGTATCCGTACATTGTTGATCCGTCTCATGAGATTCGAGTAGATGATAAGTTGATTTGGAAGCGATTACTGAATTGAGGATCGGAAGTTGAAGCAGTTGCAAAGAGATTGCATTGGTAAGAGTGGCTTGGGGAGGACCGGTGATGGAAATGTCACTTGGGAGGGGAGAGTCGGATGAAGGACTCGTATCGAATTATTAAATCGAGGTATGTTTTCGAGGCGAAAACTCTTTAGTTGGGGAGAGTTGTGACACCCCAAAATAATTCGGTACTTAAATAATTATGATTTTTAATTATTAAATTAATTGAGAACATAATTTATTAATATATTGGATTATTAAGATTAATGATGGAATTAATTGAGGTGTGAGAAGTAATATTATTTTATTTATGTTAATAAGGAATAAAAAGGAATAAAATAAGGAAAGAAGGAAAATAGAGTCATTTTGGAGAAAACAAGATACGTGAAGTTGAGATGAGGAGAAAGAAGGAAGAAGACCTAGAAGTGTCAGAATTCGAAGAACCCACAAGGTAAGGGGTGATTTCGATTGATCATTTCGTATTATAGGTTTTGATTTTAATACTATAGATCGTAGCATGTTAGGAAATCTTAGTTTTGGGATTTCTAGGTTTCCATGGGTGTATACCAAATGGTGTCAGATTGTGTCAGAATGTATAGATTCATTGATTTGTATGATATAGGAACATTACTGTCGAATAAAACATGTTATATTGTATGTTATTGATGATGAATGAGTGAATTTATGGTGTCGGAATATGTGGCACGTTTTGGGATGAAGAGAAAAATGGTTTTCGGAAATGATGTTGTCAAAACTGAATTTTTGGGTCTGAAGGTCGTGGGAACCGGTTCCCCAGTGGGAGAACCCGGGTTCCAGCTTTTTAAAATGGTGAAAATGGCATTTTTGAACTCAGGAACCGGTTCCTGTGTGGGAGGAACCGGGTTCCATGTTGTTTTCGAAAAATATGAAAATTTTCTTCAGGAACCGGTTCTACGGAGGAACCGGGTTCCCATACATTTTCGGTATTTTAAAATGTGGGAACCGGTTACTCGTGGAGGAACAGGGTTCCATAGCTTTGAAAATTTTAAACTTCAAAATTCATAACTTTCAAACCGTAAGTCCGTTTTGGCGCCGTTTTGGACGTTATTTCCTAAATTAATGCTCTACCTTATGAAATGAAAATATTTTAGAAAACTTGAAATTATTTTGGAAAGGGTCGGATTTGAAACAAATGATTATTAAGCGACACATAATGATGTATGTGTAGTAGAGGACCTTTGGTGATGGAGATATTGGTAATGTGTAGATGTAATAGCATGTTTGTCCGATGTTAGATGTATGCATGATTGGTTGAAATATCATGTTGATTGGTTTGATTCGATTATGTTAGATGAATGTATACATAGGCGATTGATGTTGCATGCTAGTGATGCGTGCATTTGCATTGTTTGGTGAAGTTAATTCCCATTGTGCGGAATTTGACTTGGATTGCCGATAACCGATACCAGTGAGGATGGGTGGTTAAGCTGGATTAGTGTCCGGATGGTTATGGACGAATCGATGATCTTGTATCCGTTGATGATGGATCGGTCTTTGGGTGACTTGGTCACGTGTCGATACCGCATGCATTGAGTGCATTTGTGTTGTATGGAATTGTAACATGTTAGGATGTCTTCGGTGTTGCAATTCTTTTGTTGTCTATTGATGATGCATGATGATTTATATGAATATGATGGTGTGTTGGATTACGAATTGTGTTAAGTGGGTGAAATAATATGCTTGTGCTATATTGTTAAATGAGAAGCTTATAATATGTTTTAATTATGAGAAGTCTCACCCTTACCTTACAATTTGATTAAAGTTAACAACCGAGGAGTTGGTGAGGATGGCTCTAGAGCTTATCTTTTAAGTCCGCGTGTCGGTGTCATGCTACGATTAGATTGTAACAGAGCGTTTAGTTAAGAGACTTGTTATCATATAATTGTTTTGGCTTTGAATTCTTTGGGAACCATGATGTTTATTAAATTTTGGTTTTGGTATTGTGTAAGACATGGTCTTAAATTGATTGAATTATTTGGATGATGATCCTCGATGTAGCATAGCTCTTGTTTGAATGAAGTTTTATTTTATCTATTAATTGTGACATCCCTCATTTGCCGTGTTAACTCTGATTAAAGTTGATTTTGATGTTAATTTAATTAATATATTCGGGGTATTTAGATGGGGTGTTATAATAGTGGTATCAGAGCATAGTCGGTCTTGTCTTGTGTCGTTATCCCTTTTAGTATGCGACTAGTGTAAGTAACCGATACTTGATCTGATGTGAATTGTTTTGGTAATGTTACAGAACAATGGCTGGAAGAGGTAACGGAAGGAATGATGATGCCATTGCTGAGGCTTTGGGAATATTGGCTGGAGTACTCAGAGGGAACCAACAGGGGGCTGTGATTGGTGCTGACCGACAATTGGGAAATTTTCAGAGGAATAATCCTCCATTGTTCAAGGGTGCACATGATCCCGAAGGTGCTCGGAAGTGGTTGAAGGAGATCGAGAGGATCTTGGTGATTGATCGGAGGGGAAGGTGAGATATGGAACTCACATGTTGGTGAGGAAGGCGATTGGTGGGTTGCTACAAGACGGAAGAAGATGGAGTTGCATTAAGATCGAGGAGGTACTCAGGACACATAAGAAGGAGATTGAGTTTGGAACTCAAATCGGTGGTATGCTTGAAGTTCTTGAGTTAGAGTATTATGCTCATTACCCTAACGATGCGGATGGAGAATTTTCCAAATGTATCAAGTTTGAGAATGGTCTTCGTGATGAGATTAAAAGCGGGGTCAGATTTTGGAAGTTGATTGTAGTAGGATTCTTGAGGAGGATCTTGCTAACACTCGAATGTCGAAGGTAAGCAACGGATGGATCGTGGTAAGCCTTATGATAGGAGCAATCGGAGCCAGAAATCGGTGGAGGAGATTCTAGTTCTTCCGCTAGGTGTTATAAGTGTGGTGAGACACATCGTATGGTGGACTAAAAGCAATGATAAGAAGTGTTTCAAGTGTGGGAAATGGCGGCCGCCAGTGAGAGTGGTGACTTGTTACAAGCCGAAGAGGTCATACTAGTCCTCGGTGCACAAAACCCGCAAGGGTGGTAAAGTGTTTGCATTATGCGGATCGGAGACTAAACCGGATCGGTGATTAAAGGTACATGTTTATTAATGGCATACCTTGATTGCGATTATTGATCGAGCTACGCATTCTTTTATTGCGTTGGATTGTGCTAATTATGGTTATATGGTTATTGATACTTCTGTTTGTAGGAAATTGTGATTTTGAACCGGTATGGATTTAGTGTGCCTACCGCTAGAACAACTCGATATCATCCATGAATGGTTGGAATTCAACGGTTCATATCAAGCTTGAGAAACGGTCATTTTTCAAGAGGTTAAAGTCAAAAGTGGGATTATGTTAGTTGAACCGCTGAATGGTGTTGTGGTGTTTATGTTGTATACTGCGATAGGCGGAAAAGAAAAGGTGATGGATTGCGGTGGTGAATGAATTTCGGTGTTTAGGAAGGCGTTAGTGGTGCCACACGAGAGAGGTAGAATTTACTATAGATCGATTCTGGAACTAGTTGTCGATGGCGCCTTATCGCATCGGCATCGAATTATTAAATTAGGAATTGCTTGAGAAGAAGTTTATTCGTCGTTGGGGTGCTCGGTGTTATTGGTTAAGAAGAAGGAAGGTTCAATGAGGTTATGTGTTGAACTGCGGTTGAATAAAGTTACAATCAAGAATCGGTATCCGATTGATGATTTGATGGATCAACTCATTGTTTGTAAGATTATCTTAGATGCATATGTCATTGAATGGAGTATATATGAATGATATTTCATGCCGTGGAGTTACTAATGCAAGTTTTCAGAGTGTATCAGGATGATATTCATTTATTCATTTAGCGATGAGGAGCATGCAGAACATCTCAGAGTTGTGTTGGAATTATTGAAAGAGAAGAAGCTCTATGCGAAGTTGTGCAAGTGTGAATTCTGGTTAGAGGAGGTGAGTTTTCTTGGTCATGTAATTTCCAAGAATGGGATTCTGTGGATCCTACGAAGGTAGAAGCAGTATCTCAGTGGGAAGCGCCGAAGAATGCCTCGGAGATCCGTAGTTTTCTGGGTCTTGCAGGTTATTACCGAAAGTTTATCGAAGGGTTTTCCAAACTGGTGTTGCCATTGACTAAGTTGACCAGGAAGGGTCAGGTGTTTGTTTGGGATGTTGAATGTGAGAAAGGATTTCAAGAGCTGAAGAGGAGGTTGACAATTGCTCCGATCTTGATTTTGCCAGATCTGACTAAGTCTTTTGTTGTGTATTGTGACGCATCATTAATGGGATTAGGTGGTGTGTTGATGCAAGATAAGCAGGTTGTGGCTTATGCTTCACGACAATTGAAAGTGCATGAAAGGAATTATCCAACTCATGATTTGGAGTTGGCAGCTGTTGTGTTTGTTTTGAAGTTGTGGAGGCATTATTTATATGGTTCTCGGTTTGAGGTATTCAGTGATCATAAGAGTCTGAAGTATCTCTTTGATCAGAAAGAGTTGAACATGAGGCAGAGAAGATGGTTAGAATTCTTAAAGGATTATGATTTCGGTTTGAATTACCATCCTGGTAAAGCAAACGTGGTTGCAGATGCTTTGAGTAGGAAGTCCTTGCATATGTCGATGTTGATGGTCCGTGAGTTAGATTTGGTTGAGCATTTCAGAGATCTAAGTTTGGTTTGTGAAACTACTCCGAATAGTGTGAAATTGGGTATGTTGAAGCTGACTAGTGGTATACGGAAGAGATTAGAAATGGATGAATCGATGTTGGTTTAGTTGATAAGTTGACATTGATCAACCAAGGTCAAGGAGGCGAGTTCGAATTGACGAAAATGGTGTTATGAGATTTGGTGATCGGTGTGTGTTCGGATGTTGCGAGATTAGGAAGAGTATTTTGGAAGAAGGGCATCGGCGGGTTGAGTATTCATCCGGTGCTACTAAAATGTACCATGATTTGAAAAAGTTGTTTTGGTGGCCGGAATGAAAAGGAAATTGAGTTTGTGTATGCTTGTTTGGTTTGTCAAGTCAAAATCGAGCATCGGCCGGATTGATGGAGCCGTTGTTTGTTCCGAATGGAAATGGGATGGAATCTCTATGGATTTTGTGTGCGGTTTGCGAGAAACTAAAATTGTGATTCTATTTGGGTGATTGTGGATAGGTTGACAAAATCGCTCATTTTATTCGATAAGAATGGATTACCCGATGGAGAGGTTGGCGAGTTGTATGTCGAAAAGATTGTGAGTCTACATGGTATTCCTTCTAGTATTGTGTCGGATCGAGATCCAGGTTTACATCTAAGTTACGGACGGGATTGCAAGAAGCCTTGGGTACCAAGTTGCGTTTGAGTTCGCTTATCATCCGAGCAGATGGTCGACGGAAAGAACGATCGATCGTTGGAAGATTTCTTTGAGAGCTTGTGTGTTAGAGAAGGTGGAGCTTGGGATAGTTATCTACCATTGATTGAGTTTACCTACAATAATAGCTTTCACTCGGTATTGGTATGGCTCCGTTTGAGGCATTGTATGGTAGGAGGTGTCGGACACCATTGTGTTGGTATGCGAGAGAGTGCCGTGATTGGACCGGAAATTGTTCAACAAACTTCGGAAAAGATTAAGATGATTCAGGAGAAGATGAGGACTTCTCAGAGTCGTCAGAAAAGTTACCATGATAAGAGGAGGAAAGATCTTGAGTTTAGTGAAGGAGAACATGTTTTTATGCGAGTTACTCCGATGACGGGTATTAGTCGAGCTTTGAAGTCAAAGAAGTTGACTCCACGATTTATTGGTCCTTTTTCAGATTACCAAGAGAGTTGGGAAGGTTGCATATCAGATTGCTTTGCCGCCGTCACTTGCGAATTTGCATGATGTTTTTCATGTATCTCAGCTACGAAGTACATTGTTGATCCGTCTCATGAGATTCGAGTAGATGATATACAGGTACGGGAGAATTTGACTGTGGAAGCAGTGCCTGCGAGAATTGAGGATCGGAAGTTGAAACAGTTGCGAGGCAAAGAGATTGCATTGGTAAGAGTGGCTTGGGGAGGACCAGCTGATGGAAATGTCACTTGGGAGCTGGAGAGTCAGATGAAGGACTCGTATCCCGAATTATTCGTCTGAGGTATGTTTTCGAGGACGAAAACTCTTTTAGTTGGGGAGAGTTGTGACACCCCAAAATAATTCGGTACTTAAATAATTATGATTTTTAATTATTAAATTAATTGAGAACATAATTTATTAATATATTGGATTATTAAGATTAATGATGGAATTAATTGAGGTGTGAGAAGTAATATTATTTTATTTATGTTAATAAGGAATAAAAAGGAATAAAATAAGGAAAGAAGGAAAATAGAGTCATTTTGGAGAAAACAAGATACGTGAAGTTGAGAAGAGGAGAAAGAAGGAAGAAGACCTAGAAGTGTCAGAATTCGAAGAACCCACAAGGTAAGGGGTGATTTCGATTGATCATTTCGTATTATAGGTTTTGATTTTAATACTATAGATCGTAGCATGTTAGGAAATCTTAGTTTTGGGATTTCTAGGTTTCCATGGGTGTATACCAAATGGTGTCAGATTGTGTCAGAATGTATAGATTCATTGATTTGTATGATATAGGAACATTACTGACGAATAAAACATGTTATATTGTATGTTATTGATGATGAATGAGTGAATTTATGGTGTCGGAATATGTGGCACGTTTTGGGATGAAGAGAAAAATGGTTTTCGGAAATGATGTTGTCAAAACTGAATTTTTGGGTCTGAAGGTCGTGGGAACCGGTTCCCCAGTGGGAGAACCCGGGTTCCAGCTTTTTAAAATGGTGAAAATGGCATTTTTGAACTCAGGAACCGGTTCCTGTGTGGGAGGAACCGGGTTCCATGTTGTTTTCCAGAAAAATATGAAAATTTTCTTCTGGGAACCGGTTCCCTACCTGGAGGAACCGGGTTCCCCATACATTTTTCCAGGGGCGCTGTTTTTCTGAAATGTGGGAACCGGTTACTCCCAGGGAGGAACCGGGTTCCACTGAAAACTTTTGAAAATTTTTAAACTTCACAAATTCATAACTTTCAAACCGTAAGTCCGTTTTGAGCGCCGTTTTGGACGTTATTTCCTAAATTTAATGCTCTACCTTATGAAATGAAAATATTTTAGAAAACTTGAAATTATTTTGGAAAGGGGTCGGATTTCGAAACAAATGATTATTAACTGACACATAATGATGTATGTGTAGTAGAGGACCTTTGGTGATGGAGATATTGGTAATGTGTAGATGTAATAGCATGTTTGTGCTGATGTTAGATGTATGCATGATTGGTTGAAATATCATGTTGATTGGTTTGATTCAGTTATGTTAGATGAATGTATACATAGACTGATTGATGTTGCATGCTAGTGATGTGCGTGCATTTGCATTGTTTGGTGAAGTTAATTCCCATTGTGCGGAATTTGACTTGGATTGCCGATAACCGATACCCGAGTGAGGATGGGTGGTTAGGCTGGATTCGTGTCCGGATGGTTATGGACGAATCGATGATACTGTATCCGGTTGATGATGGATCAGTGCTGGGTGACTTGGTCACGTGTCGGTACCGCATGCATTGAGTCTGCATTTGTGTTGTATGGAATTGTAACATGTTAGGATGTCTTCCAGTGTTGCAATTCTTTTGTTGTCTATTGATGATGCATGATGATTTATATGAATATGATGGTGTGTTGGATTCTGAATTGTGTTAAGTGGGTGAAATAATATGCTTGTGCTATATTGTTAAATGAGAAGCTTATAATATGTTTTAATTATGAGAAGTCTCACCCTTACCTTACAATTTCAGATTAAAGTTAGCAGCTGAGGAGTTGGTGAGGATGGCTTTAGAGCTTATCTTTTAAGTCCGCGTGTCAGTGTCATGCTCTGATTAGATTGTAACACTGGGGAACGTTTAGTTAAGAGACTTGTTATCATATAATTGTTTTGGCTTTGAATTCTTTGGGAACCATGATGTTTATTAAATTTTGGTTTTTGGTATTCCGCTGTGTAAGACATGGTCTTAAATTGATTGAATTATTTGGATGATGATCCTCAGTGTAGCATGGCTACTGTTTGAATGAAGTTTTATTTTATCTATTAATTGTGACATCCCTCATTTGCCGTGTTAATTCTGATTAAAGTTGATTTTGATGTTAATTTAATTAATATATTCGGGGTATTTAGATGGGGTGTTACAACTTGTATGGCACAACCTTGTTGGATCTATATGGGACAAGTCCAGGTAAGCTAATAACCAACAGAGTAACTAGAGGCTTGCTGCAATAGGTCACTTCCACAGGAGTGGGAATATCAAAAAGTGGAACAATGACATTTACATCATCAACGGAGAAATGTTCATCAGCAGAAGCATATTCATCATCATATTCTTCAGACAAACTTTTGATCATATTGACATCGTTGTTAAAAACCAACTCTACTTACTACAATTTGAATAATTCCCTCTTCTAACAGACGTTGAATATCTCTTTTCACAATATCACATCCATGATGATTTATGCTACATACTGGGCATTCACTGTATTGGTTCAATTCTTACCCTTCAATGAAATTGTATGCGGCATGCAAATTCATCAGATCAACATTAGTCTCATTCACATAACGAATTTGCACTTCTCTAGGAAGACCATAAACAACATTTACTTCAACTTCAAGCTCGTCCTTCATCTTGATTACTTGAATAAGGTTCCTATCCATCATATCTTGAAAGTCAATCTTTATCTTATCACAACCACGAGTATATTCGCTGCACATATTACAAGAAACATGGTCATGGGAACAATAACCAACTCTACAGAGAGCAGCATGCATTTTCACAAGATCTCAAATGATCGAATTCACATCATAAATCCTTATTTCTCCGTCAATCATATTCACAACATTTCCATGCTCGGGCAACGAATTCCCTTGCACATTAGGACCCATGTCTTTGAAAGAAAAAATACCTGATCTGACCATCTTTTGCACTTTTGACTTCAACGAATAACAATTCTCAATATTGTGCCCTGGAGCTCCTTGGTGGTATGCACAAGTCTGATCATCCTTGTAATACCACGACAAAGGATTTGGAACAGTTTGAGGTGCCCCTGGTTGCACCAAGTGCCTCGAATCAATGCTAGATACAACTCTGTATTAGTCATTGAAATCGGATCAAACGGTTCTCTCTTTGGGCCTGCACTTGCTGATATGCTTTGTTATAAGGGATAGTAGTTGGAGCAACAACAACAACAGGGGTGACAGCAACAACATGTTGGTTCTGAGGACGTCTACTAGGGGGCCTAGTTCTCTTTTCCTGAACAGCAGCATTAACATCTTCTTTCTTTTTAGAAAATCCAAAGGATGACTTATTAACTCCACTCGATCCTTCTTCCTTCGACAATCATACTTCTCAGACAACTTCGTCTAGACGGATTCCCATGCTTACCATTTCTGCAAAATTATTAGATGCACTGGCCACCATCTTCTTGTAATAGAAAGGACCTAAAGTCTTCAAGAAAACCTTAGTCATTTCTTGTTCACTTAATGGAGGTATAACCTGTGTAGAAAGCTCACGCCATTGCTGAGTATACTCTTTGAATGATTTCTTATCTTTCTGAACCATTGCCCTTAGCTGATCACGGTCGTGCGCCATGTACATATTGTAGTTGTAATGATTCACAAAAGCTTCACCCAAATTATTGAATGTATGGATGTCACTGCTGTCTAGATTCATGTAGCACCTTAAAGCCTCACCAGTCAAACTATCTTGAAAGAAGTGAATGAGCAAACGCTGGTCTTC
This sequence comes from Vicia sativa, assembly GCA_021764765.1. Lineage (NCBI taxonomy): Eukaryota > Viridiplantae > Streptophyta > Magnoliopsida > Fabales > Fabaceae > Vicia > Vicia sativa. The sequence continues at coordinate 260,279,763 of CM038793.1, forward strand.
ATTGTGAGTGGACATCCTTCTCAAATACACCATTAAATGCTCACGAGGACAAGAATTTCCCTTGTACTTCTGAAAACTCTAGAACTTTGGACTTAGTAGGGACTTTCATATTGGGAACTAAGCACAAATCATTAACATTATCACCAAATAGCTCTTTCCCCTTGAGGGCTTTCAACTCTTTATGTATCTTGTCTAACTATTCCTGAAATCCATCCATTTGATCATAGAAGTCTAAGCTTACACTTGGAGAAGGAAGTGCATTATCAAACTCTTTGTTGAAAATAGGAGTAGCATGCACCACAAGAGGTGCAGAAACAAGAACAGGTTGGGCCAAGGAGGTCACTTGAGCAGCAGGGTTGTAACCTTCAGGCATGAAATTCCATGGCATTCCCCAAGGATAACCAAGAGGCATACGGTGCTTGATGGTAGAAACAACTGGCACAACAGAAACATGAGCATATTGAACTTCAGAGATAACAGTTGTCTATTGAGGTGGAATGGTACGTGGAGAAGGTGGAGGAGGTAGTGGCTGATTCTGAGCAGCCACCAAGTGTTCCACCATAGCAGTCAAGTTGGCCATACTTGTCCTCAAGGATATAACCTCTTCGCACAGCTCATGATTCTCTTGCTCTAGATTTTCCAAATTCTTCTTGGAGTTGGCTCGAGTGATATACCGATGCAACATCTTAAAGACTGAACGAATCTGAGATACGGATAAGACACCTGGGAGAGTATGAAAATGCAAGAATGTGTGTGTCATGATGCATGACATGCAATGCATATGATTCATTTTATTTATCATTATTATTATTGTTGTTGTTCAAGGAACTTAATAACGACAATTTAATTTTCAAAATATCAAAGCATAACACATTTGAAGTAAACTCATATCATTAATAAAATATTTTGAGGATTACAATTCTTCAATACATGTTTGAATGAACCCAAGTAAAATAGAGTATAGTATAGAATGGATTGTTATCCCTTTTGCAGGTTTATTTGATTAGTTCAGCTGTGTATGATACACATTCTGATCACGCATACGATATGCACCCCTTTTGTCTATATTGCCTCGATGGTTATCTCTTGTAGGTTTTCTGTTGTTATTCGGATGTGTACGACACACATTCTGATCATGCTTATTGATGCTTTTACGCATTGCTCATCAGATTTCTTTAATGCTTGTCAGAAGTTCACGACGTTTTCCAGAGTATTTTGCTTGCTTTAGCTTTTATGGATTGTTATCCGTTTGGTATTCTCTTACCCTTTTACAACTTTCCTAGATATCACGAGAAGTAGGGTGTTTATCGCTTTCTTAGATATCATGAGAAGTAGGAAAAGAGCGTGGGCTCGAAAGTCACTATTTAAAGACCTTTAGCAGGCATTTCGTAAATTGTGTGCTAATCGTGTTTGGTTTGTTTAAAATCCTGATGTGCTAGGAGGTACTTTTCAATAACCGTGTACTTTTGTGCTTGTATAGAGGTATAGAGCTATAGACTCCCTTATCCGATCTATTGGTCGTAAGACTGTGATTTCTCCCTCCCAAGTTTACTCGATGTTTTCCTTTCCTCTCGCGGGATAAAAAACATTCGATGGCAACTTCATTGATATTTTATCTAATGATTTTATCAATAGTTTCGCCTGTCAATTGAACTAAGTTGTATTAGACATCCTTAGGTTCATTGTGAAAAAAATGAGCTCAAGGAGAGAAGGGATGATCAAGTTATGATCCTTTAAAGTGATATAAGATAAATGAAGTATCAATCTAGAGAGCTTGCAATCATATACGTTCAAAACAATCTTCTCATCAATTAAAATCCTTGAACCAAATAATATTCATGCTAGAAGTCCTTTTAAGTGTCAAGTGGCTTTGGAATCATCTACAAACTTCACACAAACACTAAGACATGGTCCTCAGAAGTTCAAAACCCTAGTTTCAAAGCAGATGGTCATGATGTGGGGAATTCTTCAACTTTAATGATCTACTTCAGATATGGAGCACACATTCAAGATGAGAGGCCATAGTAGATGGAAAGAGAAATCTTCAATGAGAAACAAAATTTCCAAACATTGAGAAGTAGGGAGAGAAGGAATGAAAGTAAACTTATGAACCTATTGAATTCTTGAATAAGAAACTCTTGTATCATCCACCTACATCACAACATCTAGAAAACAAATGATATAAACATCATGATTAGCCAAGTATCAATCATCACACACAAGAAATAAATACATTCAAAGGTGCTTGGTGATCTCCCAATGGAAAACGCAAAGATGGGAGAGAGAGAGAGAGAGAGAGAGAGAGAGTTCCACTTTGTGATCTTTGTGCAATGCAATGGCATGAGATGTTAGAGAATCTTAGGGGGGGAAATTGGGGTATACCAGATTCCCTTATTTAAGTGTCTTTTATCCGGAGATAAGATGGAAACCTTCGTCGCGACAGGATAGAAGATACTTAAATATAACACAAGCCCTATTTTTGGCCCTAAGATGCCATGCAATACTAAATGGTTATGCAATGCAAGAGAATGATCTTCACAGGGGAAACAAGATAACAGTAGGGAAGAGAAAAATAATAAGGTCTCACTAAGAACGACAACTCCACCAAGAAGACGAAATAATGGGGAAAGAAACTCGATCTCATGGGAGAAAAAAAAGACAACAACTCCACTAGGGAATGAGGACTCTACTGTGTTGGGCTAAAGCCCAAAGAAGAGACATAATAACGTCGACTCAATACATGAGGAGGAAGAAAAGAGGAAATAACAAAAACAAGAGAGCCATGCCGAATTTCCAAAGATAATAGACCACCAATTCCAGCGCAAACAATGAAGAACTTCTGATCAACAATGGTTGATAAGACAACATCGATGATGGAATAAGTTTCCCAAGATTTCTGGCCTTTCCTCAAGACCGGGATTCAACTTCTTCTTTAACCAATATATTTCATCTAGGAAGGGTAACAAATTGACTATTTAGTCAATGATCTAAAATCTCTCCCATTAGCGTGTTCAGACGAATCTTTGATAAACTACCTCCCATAATGACGAGGCTACCATTCATCGATAAAGAAAATATTCGACAAGATACCTCTTATAAGGACGAGGCTCCCATTCATCGGTAAAGAAAATATTTGACAAACTACCTCCCATAATGACGAGGCTACCATTCATAGAAAAAGCAAATCTTAGACAAACTACCTCCCATAATGACGAGGCTACCATTCATCGGTAAAGCATATATTCTACAAACTACCTCCCATATTACGAGGCTACCATTCATCGCTAAGGCAAATTTTCTACAAAATACCTCCCATAATGACGAGGCTACCATTCATAGGTAAAGAAAATCTTACCACAAATGGTTATCGGAGTCGTTCTGCAATGAGCTTGTAAATCATCCATCGGAGATAAACGGCTAATCAACAATAAGCTTGTAAATCACCCAAAGTAAAACCACAAAGAAACGTTCGACAATGAGCTTGTAAATCACCCAAAGGAATACCGTAAAGAAACGTTCAAAAATGAGCTTGTAAATCACCCACAGATACGTTCAACAATGAGCTTCAATCTGCTGGAGAGATACTGCCAATCAACAACGAGATATTCCCCGTCGAAGCACCAAAACGAATCACATGGGAATTAACAGACTTGATGGGGGATATTGGTTGATCAAATAAAGTGACCTCCACCTGCTGTTGGGAACGAGGTACTCGTAATAATACCGTTGGAGGATAAAAACGGACTTCCTAGAGAAAATCAAATTCAATCCTGCTAAAGAGATAACGTCGTCTCGTGTGAAAATAAATGCACTTTCCATCTAGAATTTATAGTCTAAGGAGAACACAATAATAACACTGCTTGAAGACCGAAACACAAACCATGACCACTCTGGGGAAGAGAGATTTGAATGATCACAAATGTCAGATAAAAGGGTCAAGACTCTATTCTTTCTCAAGAGATAACTTAGTGGGGGCAGATGAAAAGGTAAACACTATCTGCTTAAGATTGGCATTCTAATGGAAACCGGACACAAATAAAACATCTATGAATGCAAATAATCAAAGCATTGTAATTCTTCTATGCATGATATATGCATGAATTTATGTGTGAGTGTGTACATGCATGTATACTGACAAAATAGACACACTACACTGAGGATAATCATGGAAGGCTGACTGGGTAAGGACAACACTCGACAAAAGCACTCTTAACATAAAGATCTGCATAACAAACCAACAACTGAAGGACAACGTCCTACTTTAGGGTTCAGTCAAACTTCAATCACGCAATGTCTAATCCCAACGGTAGGCATGCTACAAACTTCTCCAGACCCCACCGAGGATAAAATATTGCATGTGATGCCAAAATGCCTCATCAAAGCAGTAATTATACACGCTTTTCTGGTAAGAATCCAAGAAACTTTATGGGGATATCCATCTTTGTATTAACATCTCATGCTTGAAAGAAAATTGTTACAGGGATCCTATTGATACTTTCTTCGAACATCATCAATCTTGTTTAGGATTAGGACCATGCCATTTCATCCGTTTGATTCACATACAAAGTAAACACACTTAAATTGCAAAAACATTCACAAGTATTTTCTATTGAATCTGTTACTTTTGAAATGTATTTTCAATAATAAAAGAATATTTTTATGAGATGAATAATATAAGATTGCAAATAAATTGGATAAAGGCTCAAATTTTATTAATAGAATGGTAGCCTTCCAATAGCATGACTCCATGGATGATTACAAAGTTTTGAAAATGGAGAATACATGGAAAAGGTACATTCTAAAACAATGACCGATATCCTTCCTAATAACTTTTAACTCCTGTATTGTATGCTTCAGTTGAGGTGTGAAGATGATCCATGCAAATTGTTGCTTCCATAAAAGTCCCTAACTTTTGTCTAGACTGCCCTTGCAGGTTTTCAACCTACCGGGAAATTTATTTTGTTTATGTCTCTAACTTTTGCCTAGACCGCCCTTTTGGGTTTTCAGCCTATCGAGACACTCTTTTTTTCCTAAACCGCCCTTTCGGGTTTTCGACTTAGCGAGCTGCCCTTTTATTTATTTAGGCAAAGTATTTCTTGACTACATCAACATTCAGAGGACGTGGGAACTTGTAACACCCCAAATCTACCCAACGTGTATATAAATCAGAGTGCCAAAATTTCAACTTAAAACTTGAGGCATTACATTTTCAAAACTTGAAAACAACGGTAAAACAACTTAATTGTAACAGATACATAGCACATAATAAGTAGAAAGACTTTAAAACACATTAGTTCCAATAATTCAACTTTAATAATTAAACTGCAGCGGATTCTCAACAAAAATACTTGCAAAATAATCATAGCATCTTTTAAACAACTGAAAATCACCAACAGATTCTCAAAGTAACAACTTTTAGCTCAACTGAAGAAAATTAACATAATAATCAAAACAAGCGTTCATTCCCCCGAGTGCTACGTATCAGAGCGGCGACGCCAAAAGCTACTAAATTCTTTACTCCTCGTTACATGCACGTTACCAATATAAAGGCAACAACGAACAAATAGGAAGGGTGAGATATCGAAAAATATAAGTGAAAGTATGATAACTAATATATTAGATATAGAATCATACAATATTCACCGCTTCAAACAACTACAACATAACAATCAACAAAACAACATAGTAAATAACAACAACTTCATGATGCAACTCAAAATGAGACTCGACTATGCACATGCATGTGGATTCATCGGAGTAAACTCCCAACTTAAAATCATGTCAGGTTATCGAGGCATTCAACAAGGCATAAGCCTTCAACTTCAACTTGGTGCCATCAAGGCCAACTTAATCATGCAAGTGCTATGTATGCGACAATGACCACAACATCAACAACAACTTAAACAACAACAACTTAAACATGCATCAATGGCATCAACTTGAATCAACACTGGTCGTTCGACCTACAACTCAAACATGTCCATGAGTCGGGACAATTCAACTTATTTGACTGTGCTTGCAATTCAACACATTCAACATCGTCTCGACAAAATAAAACAACCGAGATTTCTCACTAATAACTACAGACTACTCCGACAATTTTCAATTATCACCGGACGACTAATTTTACCGCTTAATTCTACTTAATCACTTTAATCCGACTACTTACTTTTCTTTCGTGTTATTCCTGTTACAGGTATGGTTCTGCTATAAACACTAACTGCTACTGTTATGCACACACTGCTATTCTACAATTAAACTGGTAACCTGCTAAATGCTAATTCTACTAAAATAATAACCCTACTATTTAATTGGATTAATTCCTGCTATTTTAATTAAAACTACTATCTTCTACTACTAACTATTATTATTATTCATATACTAGTAAGATGTTATAATTTATTAGACTGAACAAGAATTTTAATTAAAATAAAACGTTAATTCATAGAAGTCTCAGTATTATGCCATCATATATATATTACATGATCCTATCACCCATCCTTGGTTTTCAGCGCTACAGTACGGCCCTATATACCAGTTTGAAATTGCTATCAAATTGTCATATACTCTATTCAATTTCATTATAGTATAATCCATGCTAAAACAATGTTACAGTACCTTTATGAACCAAATATTTATATCTTAACAATAGTTATCTACTAAATAAATCACTGTAGTATCACTTGGATCTACCTCATGAAATTAAGGCTACAATATACTTAAAGATACATATGACATATATTCAACCCGGAATACTTATTTTTCCAGAAAATAAACCTCTATCTATCAATATAAACACACATGAATCATATAACAACACAGTGCAAACAACATCAATGACAGACAGTATAATTTAACCGCAGATTGATCAATTTCATCACAAAACAAAGGATTGACAACAAATTATACGATCCTAAATCTCACGTAAAAGTTATCATACAATCGATTATATTAGTCGAACCCCACTCTTTACCTTTGGATTGAAGAAAGCTCAAAAAATCGATCGAAAAAACAACAACTCTCGGACTGCAATTGAGCTTTTCTCCTCACTGGTAGCAAACTCTTATTTCCCAATTTTTCCTCTTCTACGGCTACGTGATGTTTTTTTTTTTCTTTTTGTTTTCTAAGTGATACTATTTTTTTTTCATATACTACTTATGTCACTTAAAATTATATTGGGCCACTATTTCTCACATTGGGTCCACTAATTAATACACCTCAAAATGTTATTTCACCCCTATAATTATTTCAACCTTATTTAATTAATAATTCTAAAATTAATAATAAATTCTAATATTATTTTTGTCCCGACTAATTTTACCCGGCTATCAACTTAACGATTTAAACCACAAATTTGACATAACCAAGAATTTATCGAAAAATATTTGATAATATTTAATTAAAATATTTAATTAAATACAGGTGTTACAACTCTCCCCCACTTAGAATATTTTCTTCCTCGAAAATTTACCTGGTTCAAACAATTCGGGATAGGAGTCTCGCATCTTGCTCTCCAACTCCCATGTCATGTTTTCTCCAACAACTCCTAACCAGACAACCTTCACCAATGCAATCTCCTTTCCACGCAAAATCTTCATCTCGCGATCTGCAATTCGCACTGGCATTCTTTCTACGGTCAGATTATCCCGTACTTGCACATCATCCATACGAATCTCATGAGATAAGTCTGGAATATACTTCCGAAGTTGCGACACATGGAACATATCATGCAAATTCGAAAGATTCGGCGGTAACGCCACCTTATAAGCAACCTTTCCAACTCTGTCCGATATCTGATATGGACCAATAAAGCGAGGAGTAAGTTTCTTCGACTTCAACACTCGTCCAACACCGGTCACTAGTGTAACTCTCAAGAACACATGATCACCTTCTTGAAATTCTAAACTTTTCCTCCGTTTATCATGATAACTCTTCTGTCTACTCTTGGAAGCTTTCATTTTTTCACGGATAAGTTTCCCCTTTTCGGTAGTCTCTCGAACAAGTTCAGGTCCAAGTACTACACTATCTCCTGTCTCATGCCAATACAATAGAGTTCTACATCTCAGACCATACAACGCTTCAAAAGGTGTCATTCCGATACTAGAATAGAAACTATTATTATATGTGAATTCTATCAATGGAAGACAAGTGTCCCACGAACCTCTTTCTTCAAGAACACATGGTCGCAGTAAATCTTCCAATGACTGATTCATTCTTTCTGTCTGGGCATCAGTTTGAGGATGATACGCCGAACTCAATCTTAACTTAGAGCCCAACGCGTTCTGCAAACTCTGCCAAAAATCTGATGTGTACCTCGGATCGCTATCTGACACAAAACTCAATGGAACACCATGCACCTTAACAATCACATTGGTATAAATCTCTGCCAGCTTTGGTACCGGAAAACTAATGTCAATAGGTATGAAATAAGCCGACTTTGTAATCCTATCAACAATCACCCAAATTGAATTATGTCCTCGTATAGTGTTAGGTAATCCAGTTATGAAATCCATCGAAATACTATCCCACTTCCATTCTGGAATCACTAACAGTTGCATCAACCCTTCAGGTCTCTGATGCTCAACTTTCGACTTTTCACAAGTTAAACATGCATACACAAACTGCGCAATATCACCCTTCATTCCAGGCCACCAAAATAATTTCTTCAAGTCTTGATATATTTTAGTAGCTCCCGGATGAATGCTTAACTTACTTCTATGCCCTTCTTCAAGAATTAGTCTTTTGAGCTCTACATCATCAGGAATACAAATCCGATCACGAAATCTCAACACATCTTGCGCATTCAAATTCAAATCACTATTCTCAGACTAATCAATTCCAACCATCGAATCTACTAGTTTCACATCCAACTTCTGAGCTTCATTGATCTTATCCAGGAAAGCATTGTTAATCTTCAACATTCCTAGCATAACACTCTGCGGTTTCGTCTCGCAAACAAGACTCATATCTCTAAATTGTTCAATTAATTCCAGCTCTTTAACCATCATTGCCGACATATGTAAAGTCTTCCGACTCAACGCATCAGCCACCGCATTAGCTTTACCTGGATGATAATTCAAACCAAAATTATAATCTTTTAATAACTCCAACCATCTTTGCTATCTCATATTCAATTCTTTCTGGTCGAACAAATACTTCAAACTCTTGTGGTCGTTAAACACTTCAAATCTAGAACCATATAAATAATGTCTCCAAATTTTCAATACAAACACAACTGCAGCAAGTTCCAAGTCATGCGTAAGATAGTTCCTCCCATGAATTCTCAACTGTCTTGACGCATAAGCAACAAACTTTCCATCCCGCAACATCAACACATAGCATCGCCGGAAATCATAGCATCGCCGGAAATCATAAATTGATTCAAAAACATCAACACATCTTCTTTAATAAACTTCCTTATCAAATCATGTTTTCATAAAGTATGATTCTATTTACAAAAGGAAGAACAACAAAAGAACAATCGACAAGACAACATAAATATTCCCCCCGAGTGCTACGTATCAGAGCGACACCGACACGACTAACAGCAGCTATAAACTTCGTCTTCACAACCTGCACGTTACCAATATATAGGTAACGGCGAAACAAGTAAAGGGTGAGATACTCCAAAACATATAATTAAAGACATGATAAAATATATATATATATAGTTTTGGAATTGTAAAGGATATAAGTTAATAAGTGCATTCCAACACATATCCAAACCTCACTTACTCTTATCGTCGTTCTAAAGTGTATAATCTATACTTAATCGTCTTAGCCTCATCGGCACAAATCATCACAACAACACGTAAACCTCCATCACCGCGAAATCGTCACAAGCTAATACATCGTTAATTAACACGACAATCATAAACAACAACATTAACCAACAACATTAAACAATGCTAATAATATAAGCAACATAAACAAATCATCACAAAATTGGCTAAAGCCCATCTTCGCTTTTGGCATAAAGCCCATCATCGCTTTTGGCATAAAAGCCCATCTTTACTTTTGGCATAAAAGTCCATCATCGCTTTTGGCATAAAGCCCATCTTCACAAACACCATCGCAACCATCATCGCAAACATCATCACAAACATCATCGCAAACATCATCGCAAACATCATCGCAAACATCATCACAAACATCATCGCAAACATCATCGCAAACATCATCGCAAACATCATCACAAACATCATCGCAAACATCATCGCAAACATCATCGCAAACATCATCGCAAACATCATCACAAACATCATCGCAAACATCAAATAAAACTCAATACCAAAAGACTGCAAAATAAACATAATGGACTCCATGAGACTCGACTATGTTATGCATGTGGTACCCATCGCTTTGTCCGTAATTAGGGACACTTGGCATAAAGCCGATCTTCGCCCGGCATAAAAGCCATCATCACTTGGCATAAAAGCCCTTCGCCATAAAAGCCTCTTCGCTATGCAATGTATGTGACTCGACAATAAAACAACACAACACCAAAACATCATCATCGCTCAACAAAATTGGCATCAAGCCCACATCGCCATAATTTATCCAAAACAAGATAAATATATCATCGCATTATAATTGCATTATGCAAAACGTCACATATAATTCATCACCATCAAAATCATGCATTCACAAATCGGAAGCATTTATCAACAACATTAATATAATCATCATATTATCATGTACAAAGACATAACTTCGCATCGCATAATCAACAAGTATTTGCTAACTAATACATTGTCGCAAAGATTATGTTTAATCACCCCACCTCATTATCAATTTGCTCACTAAATTCTATATACGGAAAGATAGTCAAACACCTATCATCTTCGCAAAAGCCATCTCTAATAATCGGCATTACTCCTATTCGTCAACGTCTCAATCGGATCGTCCATACGTGTCCTAAGTCCACTAAATGAATTCTGATTCAATTAAACTGTAATTAAGCCTATTTCGGGTCATCTCGCAAAAACTCGCAACTTCTAAAAGCCAACCTCACCACTAAGTTCTACACCTCAAACTTAGCTAGCACGTCAATTTTCGTTGAATTCGGAGCAACCTGCTCCGTTGTCGAATTTTCCAAAATCGGAAAATCGGAACACAATCGGGTTCCAAAGGAAACGCGAAAAAATCAGAATTTTGGAGGCTATAGGAGCATCAACACGGGCCCCCGTGTGCATCAACACGGCCCGTGTTGAAAAGCCATCAGAAACACAGAAAAAACACCATGACAGTAAATCAACACGGGTGCCCGTGTGCATCAACACGGCCCGTGTTGATTGGCCTGCATAACCAAAAATTTCTCTACAAGAGGGAAACATGGCCGTGTTAATCGACACGGCCCGTGTTGATGGACCTGCGTGAAAACTTCATCTTTTTGAGTTTTTCTCATTCTTCTACCATGGTTTTCTTTCCTATTTCAATACTCTTAAATCTACAAGCTAGCACCTAATACATCCACAAACCATACTCTTAATCCAACTCTTCTAAACCATTCCAACAATCAACCAACAAAACCCTATAAATCAACTATCAATTTCACCCCCAAATCCAAAATATATCTATCAAAACCTAACAATATGAGATGGAGAATCAAACCCCTTACCTCTAGCTTGGTTGATTGCAAGATGCTCCATCAAAGCCCTAACCTCAAGCTCTTGCTCATGATCTTCCTCATCTTCTCCTCCTTGCTCTTCTCCTCCTCAAAACCCTCTTCTTTTCTCTCCCAAGTTTCTATTCTTGGTGTGTTTGGAAAATGGGAAGAAAGCAAAGGAAATGGTTTTTATAAGTTGTTTCCTACTAGCTTCCAAGTTCTATGTTTGGTTTTGGTATTTTGGATGGAAGGAAAATGAGGAGAAATGGTTTATATGAAATCTTACTAGCAATAAGGGTGAAAATCCAATTCTCATCAATTAATCCTCACACCCCCATCTATTCTTATAATTCAACACACTAATAATATCCATCAATATTATTAATTCCTTTCATTCAAATAACTCCGGGGAATTAAATATCGGATCCTAACGAAACGCGCCAAATATATTAATAGATATATTAATTAACACAAACATTCTCCAAAATAAATATCGATCGGTAATTGAAAATATTAATATAATATAATATTAATTAAAACAGTATGCTACAACTCTCCCCCACTTATAAACTTTTCGTCCTCGAGAATTTCAACCAAAATGAACAATACGGGACATGCCTACGCATTCGTCCACTCAAACCTCGCGTCAATTAAACAACATATAAAATACACCAAACACAAGGGCATCTCCCTAACCATAACGTCCAAACAAGAACAACCATGCCGAGATGCAAAGCCCATACAATGCACTCGGAAACCAAATAACACTCAACACCCAAACAAATCGCAGACACACCGGTTCACTCGAGAACCAAACAAATAAGATTGATACTATTCTAACGCCTCAACCATAGATTTATTCATACACTCGAACCGACACCTCGGAAATGAGTCACCAACGATAGGAACATAAAGTCCTACAACACAACACCGACACCATCGCTAAATCGAAAACAACAAAATGGTTATACAAACCAAAACTGAAACAATCAGAAAAGGATAAAACCACGCGTGCTACGCAAACACGAAAAGATGCCTTCATACACGCATAAATACGAACTCAAGAATTACACTTGCAGTTATCGCTCTCATTCTAGAAAATCACAAGGTCACATCATCCTTGTAGAACACCAACGACAACCCTTGATCAATAACAAGTTACATGACGTAATGTAATGCGATACAACACCCATCCTAGGACTTACACGGATGACTTGCGACTATAACTCACTAGCCCAAATCCAACAACCTCGCTCGCTAATCGATACAAGGCTTGCTATCTAAACCATGTCGCCACTTTTATGCATAAGATGCCAACAATAAAACAACTTGGTTAATCCTCAACTTCACAATTACTCGAATGGATACGCTCAAAGCGTACCCATCAAGACACCTCGCAATATCGCTTCATCAACTCAAGAATCACTCTTTCATTCTCGATTGATCAACGCTGGTCCTCTAAAATAGACATAGTTTGACCTCTTCCAATACTGTCCAAACATTTCACTTGTGAAACTTTGACGATACACTTGACTTCAACGAAGTCGTCCCTTTAACAATTCAATTCCCAAAGTATATAAGTAATCACTATCATCGCACCGTCAAGAACAATCATTACAGTGCTTCTCATTCAAACACCTTTCATAATTTTTCCATCGTCCCAAGTGGTAACTCAATCACAACACTCTCTCAAGAACTCTACTCATCAACGTCATCTCCTACCCCTGTAATTACAACACATGTTAGACTTAGAACCATAACATTAATATCTATGGAATTCAATCCTAAACACCGTCGCGACTGACTTAGTCACGAAAGAACACCTTCCTTTATAAAACATCAATCATCTTAAAGTACCTGTGGTTACCAAACCACCATCAAATTCTCACCGTCAAGACTGATCTTAGTCGCAATCTAATGATCCACTACGACCATTAGTATCCGACGAAATCCATATGTTAGTGGTGAACAAATCCTTAATAACCTTTTGAGCTTAATCTCAACAAGCGTCTCAAAACAAACATGCAACATTCTTCAAAATAATAAATCCCAAATCTAATATTCTTGGGTTATCCTCAATATCAACTTACTAAACTCAACAACAGACGAAGTCTCTTTATAGATCGTACCCAACTTGAATTATCTTCAACAATCTCAATCTTCTCGTCGCTAACATCTGCACCTAAAAGGTTCCAATGGGCACAACCGCATCAAACTCTAACTCATGCGTCCGACAATTTTTCCTTATGAAAATCAAATTGTTCCAAGGTAGCAATACACTTTTTCCAACTCTATGCCGAAATACATCTTAAGTCCAAAATGAAATATCATAATACACCACACAAGGTTCTTTAGTACAAAACAAGACCAAAATCGAAGCATTCGCTAAACTTTTCACCGGCTCAAACAAATTCGCTTCTCATTATGAAGTCCAAACAGCAACTCAACCATCTCGAGTCCAAAATACTCACGATCAATACCAACTTGTAAAAAGATCTTCCATCAAATCACAAAGCTACCCATCCAAAACAAAAGAACTTCTAAACCCTAAATTAACCCCTTAAAGTCTTCTACAAGATACAAAATAAATCCTCGCGGAACTGTCCAAAATATCACTGTCTAAGTTGCTTACTTAACGCACTCATGTCCAACAGTTCAAAATTCTATCTTTAGATTACTCGGCATACACCGGTCTAACTTCACTTCCAACAATGCAAAGCTTGGATGCTTGCTACGATTCCTTAACTTCATGTGAACCAAATAATATCCATGAACACGAAATAACTCTTACAGCTACTCATGAGAGTACTGTCTGAACATCCCAAAATCATACCTGACGCATCAGTCACACTAATGACATCAACAAACACTCCCCAGAACCATACACTATCTTGTAAAGCATTGTCTAAACATCTTCACCCATCACACTAACCCAGATACGGACTTCACATCGACCTCTCTAAACACCTAAACTCCAAATGATTTCTTCACTTAAATATCAAGCCTCGAGTAGACACTGTCATCAACATCCACGCTGTTCCCGACTACCAACGACACACCAACTCGGGTAACCTTTTCTCTTCTCGAACAACCCAACGGTAGCACTCTACGGTGACCCGCTCGAATAACCAAACTCTGCTCAAACCAATCCTCAAGTTGACTTTTCAACTCTAATTCAGAAACAAACATCCCTTAAGGATACTTCGAATCACAACTAGTTCCAGAAACTAAATCCATCAAAATTTCACTTCGCACTACGGCGGTGAGTCACTCACATCTTCACACTATGCTTCGGAAGAATCACAACACGAAGCTCGCTTGCCAAAGTCTTGCTTCTCCCCAAAATCCAAATTCGCTCACAACTCAAGTAACCATGCACTACCTTGTGCCAACACATTTGCTTCACACACTATTAAGCTGGAAAGACAAATCTATCTCAACCAACACAATTCCCGACTACTATCAACAAGAGATTAAGGATGATCAGTCCCTCAATTTGTCAATAGACAGTCGACAATCATGATGGTGACATAAACCATCTCTACCAAGCTACAACAGCGTCTTCAAACTTACACTATAACTTATAACACCGCTGAGGCTCCAACCCTAAGCCCAAGCGCCACCAAGAAGTAAAAATTCTCCCCCACTTGTTTCAAACTCCTCACTACAGACAAACAATTTGAAACAAACAAGTACCGACAGTATTTCACACACATGTCGCATACAAAAGGGTTAAACACACTAATAACTTGGTCGACAGACCGACCTGCTCTGATACAACTAATGTAACACCCCAAATCTACCCAAGGTTTTATATACAAAAATCAGAGTAATTTAAAATTTCATAAAGTAAATATCTGCCACATCATCAAACCAAATCACCTTAAAGCTTTATTTTAAAGTATAAATCTAGGATACATAGCATCAGGAAATCATAAATTGATTCAAAAACATCAACACATCTTCTTTAATAAACTTCCTTATCAAATCATGTTTTCATAAAGTATGATTCTATTTACAAAAGGAAGAACAACAAAAGAACAATCGACAAGACAACATAAATATTCCCCGAGTGCTACGTATCGAGCGACAATTACGACTAACAAGACTATAAACTCGTCTTCACACGTTACCAATATATAGGTACGCAAACAAGTAAAGGGTGAGATACTCCAAAACATATAATTAAAGGCATGATAAAATATATATATATATATATATATATATATATATATATATATAGTTTTGGAATTGTAAAGGATATAAGTTAATAAGTGCATTCCAACACATATCCAAACCTCACTTACTCTTATCGTCGTTCTAAAGTGTATAATCTATACTTAATCGCCTTAGCCTCATCGGCACAAATCATCACAACAACACGTAAACCTCCATCACCGCGAAATCGTCACAAGCTAATACATCGTTAATTAACACGACAATCATAAACAACAACATTAACCAACAACATTAAACAATGCTAATAATATAAGCAACATAAACAAATCATCACAAAATTGGATAAAGCCCATCTTCGCTTTTGGCATAAAGCCCATCATCGCTTTTGGCATAAAAGCCCATCATCGTTTTTGGCATAAAAGTCCATCATCGCTTTTGGCATAAAATCCCATCATCGCTTTTGGCATAAAGCTCATCTTCACAAACACCATCGCAACCATCATCGCAAACATCATCACAAACATCATCGCAAACATCATCGCAAACATCATCGCAAACATCATCACAAACATCATCGCAAACATCATCACAAACATCATCGCAAACATCATCGCAAACATCATCGCAAACATCATCGCAAACATCATCACAAACATCATCGCAAACATCAAATAAAACTCAATACCAAAAGACTGCAAAATAAACATAATGGACTCCATGAGACTCGACTATGTTATGCATGTGGTACCCATCGCTTTGTCCGTAATTAGGGACACTTGGCATAAAGCCGATCTTCGCTCGGCATAAAAGCCATCATCGCTTGGCATAAAAGCCCTCTTCGCTTGGCATAAAAGCCCTCTTCGCTTATGCAATGTATGTGACTCGACAATAAAACAACACAACACCAAAACATCATCATCGCTCAACAAAATTGGCATCAAGCCCACATCGCCATAATTTATCCAAAACAAGATAAATATATCATCGCATTATAATTGCATTATGCAAAACGTCACATATAATTCATCACCATCAAAATCATGCATTCACAAATCGGAAGCATTTATCAACAACATTAATATAATCATCATATTATCATGTACAAAGACATAACTTCGCATCGCATAATCAACAAGTATTTGCTAACTAATACATTGTCGCAAAGATTATGTTTAATCACCCCACCTCATTATCAATTTGCTCACTAAATTCTATATACGGAAAGATAGTCAAACACCTATCATCTTCGCAAAAGCCATCTCTAATAATCGGCATTACTCCTATTCGTCAACGTCTCAATCGGATCGTCCATACGTGTCCTAAGTCCACTAAATGAATTCTGATTCAATTAAACGTAATTAAGCCTATTTCGGGTCATCTCGCAAAAACTCGCAACTTCTAAAAGCCAACCTCACCACTAAGTTCTACACCTCAAACTTAGCTAGCACGTCAATTTTCATTGAATTCGGAGCAACCTGCTCCGTTGTCGAATTTTCTGAAATCGGAAAATCGAAACACAATCGGGTTCCAAAGGAAACGCGAAAAAATCAGAATTTTGGAGGCTATAGGAGCATCAACACGGGCCCCCGTGTGCATCAACACGGCCCGTGTTGAAAAGCCATCAGAAACACAGAAAAAACACCATGACAGTAAATCAACACGGGTGCCCGTGTGCATCAACACGGCCCGTGTTGATTGGCCTGCATAACCAAAAATTTCTCTACAAGAGGGAAACATGGCCGTGTTAATCGACACGGCCCGTGTTGATGGACCTGCGTGAAAACTTCATCTTTTTGAGTTTTTCTCATTCTTCTACCATGGTTTTCTTTCCTATTTCAATACTCTTAAATCTACAAGCTAGCACCTAATACATCCACAAACCATACTCCTAATCCAACTCTTCTAAACCATTCCAACAATCAACCAACAAAACCCTATAAATCAACTATCAATTTCACCCCCAAATCCAAAATATATCTATCAAAACCTAACAATATGAGATGGAGAATCAAACCCCTTACCTCTAGCTTTGTTGATTGCAAGATGCTCCATCAAAGCCCTAACCTCAAGCTCTTGCTCATGATCTTCCTCATCTTCTCCTCCTTGCTCTTCTCCTCCTCAAAACCCTCTTCTTTTCTCTCCTAAGTTTCTATTCTTGGTGTGTTTGGAAAATGGGAAGAAAACAAAGGAAATGGTTTTTATAAGTTGTTTCCTACTAGCTTCCAAGTTCTATGTTTGGTTTTGGTATTTTGGATGGAAGGAAAATGAGGAGAAATGGTTTATATGCAATCTTACTAGCAACAAGTGTGAAAACCCAATTCTCATCAATTAATCCTCACACCCCCATCTATTCTTATAATTCAACACACTAATAATATCCACCAATATTATTAATTCCTTTCATTCAAATAACTCCGGGGAATTAAATATCGGATCCTAACGAAACGTCGCCAAATATATTAATAGATATATTAATTAACACAAACATTCTCGTCGCAAAATAAATATCGATCGGTAATTCGAAAATATTAATATAATATAATATTAATTAAAACAGGGCGTTACAGAGCCTATGTCAATCTCTTCTTCAACTCGGTAAAACTTTATTCACATTGAACATCCCACACAAAATCTTTGTCTTTACAAGTCAATTTGGTTAACGGAAGTTCCAACTTAGAAAACCCTTCGATAAACCTTTTGTAATAACCGGCCAAACCCAAAAAGCTTCTAATCTCAGTCGCTGACTTTGGAGTTTCCCATTGCAACACAGTGTCTACTTTAGACGGGTCCACAACAATGCCACTACTCGAAATGACATGGCCGAGAAAACTAACCTCTTTCAACCAGAATTCACATTTGGATAGCTTCGCATACAATTTCCTTTCTTTCAAAATCTGCAGTACTGTCTTCAAATGCTCTGTATGCTCTTCATCCGACTTAGAGTAAATCAAAATATCGTCAATAAACACCACTACAAATTGATCCAAATAATCATGAAAGATATGGTTCATATACTCCATAAATACTCCTGGCGCATTGGTAACACCAAAAGACATCACAAAATATTCGTAGTGTCTATAACGCGTTCTGAAAGCCGTCTTCTGAATATCATCATCTTTCACTTTAATCTAGTGATAACCCGATCGTAAATTAATCTTACTAAACACACTAATTATTTAACCCTAATTTTCTAATTAATGATTAATTAGTTAGTTAATTAAAGAAAATATAAAAATAATTAAAGAAAATGGAAAAGAAAAAGATTGGAAAAAGTGAAGAAAAAAAAAGACTGGGGGATGCCAGGGATTGAACTCGGTCCCCCAGGGTTACCAAACACACGCCTTGCCATCTGAGCCAATGGATTTAGTTGTTATTGAATCACAACCATATGATCAAAAGTGTTCTATGTGTTTTGTTTTGAATTTTCAACACACGCGTGTGGGCCCTAGTATCATTGAGCAACAAATCAGATGAAAGAACGATACCACGCCTGCAGTCAACGTTTCAATGCTTGAGTCCTTCGCCGGAGCTAGGGCTCTGATCATCTTCTCCGGCCAGCACAAAACCTAAAAACCTACAAAATGCATCGACTAATGAAAATGAAAATCCCAGATCGATTGTATTGATCCTTGTGAGCACGATGGTGGGGTTATTTCGTCCTGAAACTGTCTGTAAATTGAGATTCGAAGCTTCTCAGTTTCAAAGCCCTAGCAATGGAGTTTTACGATTTGGCCATCAAAAAATTGCTACGATGGATCTAACCTGCTCTAATGAACCTCAGGAAACGATTAGCAATGTTAGTTTAAGTTAACACACAATAAAAGTCAAAGTTCATGAATGTTGTGCGATCGGAATTCATGATACGCATGATTCAGGGAGCTCTGGCCATGGTTATGGACCTGTACTTACTCTTTGATACCTCAGGAACCACAATTGATGCTTGAAAGTGCTTGAAACTGGCTACAAAAAGGAATTCAATGGTGCAAGTTTGCTTGAAATTTTTGAAGTTCAAACCTTAATGCTTTGGCTGAAAATTCCGTGTCTTAAAAGTCTGAAGTAAATTGATCATAATGTCCAAATAAATGTCATGACATCAGTTAACTCTGCTAGAGTTCATGACCAGTCTGTTGAAAGAAGAACTATGAATCTAGTCTAGAAATTCTCTGAACTGAAGTTGGTCAATTGTTATTCAAAAGGATGGGATGTATTTGAATGTTCAAGAAGAGAAAAAGGGGTATGTTTGCTAAGGAAGTTATAGCAATTAAAAGCGTGTGCGAATGTCATTAAGGGGCTTAAATTTTTAAAATATCACTCAACGGTATTGCATCATAAGACGCAACATATAAAAGGCCTACCCCAAGTTCAAATATTTCAAAGTCTCCCCACATGATATACTCTTCCCGAAAACCACAAAATATTCAACCTTAATCCTCAGAAAGACAATCTTCAACGTTTCTCCATCAAAATATCTCAACATACTACTTCAGGACCAAGCAACATCAACGAAAGAATACCAACCGAAGAAGCCCTAAACATTGCTCATATTTCAATTATTTCGTGCTCGGATGCAAGACCTACAAAGCTTCACACCTGCCATGCAAGAAGACCAAGAGAAACACCTATTTCAGTTGGAGGTAATGTATATGAACCACCTATTAATGTTGATCTTGATCAAGATATAGGATATGTAGATAGGGTCATAAGGAGATTATTTGTTGATACCCTACAAGTGGGTCTACCTGTTGAAGGGATCAACATCCCTCTTGTTCAAATGCCTGGTGAAGTTGCCCCAAAAGAGCATACTGAATCATCCATGAGGAAAGAAGCAACTCCTCAAGAAAATTTTGAAAAAGAAACAATTCTTGATGAAGTCATAACTGATGTTGGAACGTCACCCTTGAAAAGAGTTCCTCAAGGTAAACAGGATGATTCATGTAACACCGGTGATTAATTAAAATAAATTAATTAAGAAATATAGAGTATTTTCCGATTAATTTAGTGATTAAGTCGAATTGTCGGTAGAATTGTTAAATTAATAATCAGATAGAATTAGCCGAAAGTGAAAATAATATTAGAATTTATTTTTATCTAGTAGAATTATTAGATTTAATATAGATATTAATTAGGAGGATAAATTAGTATTTTTAGAGATAAGGAGCTATATAAATTAGGTGACCTAGAAAAAATAAGGATTTTATTGTTGCTTGCAAAACTAAAAGAACAAACCATAGCCGCGTAGCAGGAAATCAGAAGGAGAGAAAGGAAGAAAAATTGGAAACCAAGGGTTGCTAGGAGGGATCGTGTTGTCTGATAAGTTGCTATTTTCCGATCAAATTTCCGAGTTCCCTTCAATCCACAGGTAAGGGGTGGGGTTCGGGTTTTATAATCGATCCTAGGATAATTTTTATGTGGGGTTTAGGGCTGCATAATCACACTGTTAATCCTGTTTCGTCGGTAAATTTTCGTTGCTGGAATGAATTATATTACTTGTTGTGTTAAATTATTCTGTGATGTGTTGTTATGTTGTGTAATTGATATCGATTTACTACTCTGCTATGCGTTGCCGTTTTGTGCGAATTATGTTGAATCGATGATAGGGGAGGCGACCGTCCCTGCGTGGCATAGGAGGAGGGGAGGCGACCACCTCCTGTGGAGAAAGAGGGGTGAGACGACCGTCCTGGGGAAGGAGGCTTCCATCTCCTTGGCTTTGGGTGAGGGTGAGGTGACCGCCTCAGTGTGGGGGTGGGGGCCTCAATCACGTGATGTGGTCATGTGCGTTCTGTTCAATGAATTGCTTGCTGACTTAGGTGTATAATGGATGACATATTGCTAGTGGAGTATGACATAAGAATTAATAGTCTTAGTATGAAGGAAATAGAAGTAGTAGAAGATGAATAAATCAATTGGCAGTAGATGGAATTACCCTTAGCAGTAGCAGTAGCAGAAACCATACCAGAAAATAATATTTAGCAGTAATAAATGATGACAGGCAGTGTAGATTACTTGGGAGAATGATCCATAATAATGCAGAAAAGTATTAAGTAATGACAAAATTAGTTACTAGAATAGTTAGGATTAATTACTAATGTTGCAGAAAATTAAATAGGGCAGAAAATAACATTTCTGGTCGAATTAAGCGTAGAAAATAGTTCATCGGAATTAGACGAAACTTTATGGGACAATTCGGGTATACAGATAGTTAATTAAAACGGTGTCAATTCGTTGAAATTCGCGTTAGTTGCTTGATTGTCGATACATCCGGAACGTGTTGTTTATGTCCGAATTGGATGATCTAAGAACCGTAAATTTAAGTGGCAAAAGTTGAAAATGACGTTGTTGGATTAAAATTACCATTGCATCGTGTTGAGGTTGTATTTGGTTGTTGACGTTGATGTTGTTAATTAACTTGATGCCATTTGGTGCATGATTTTAAGTTGTCGTTGTTTAAGTTGTGTTGAAGACTACACCTTCATAGCATGTGCATTTCAAGTTGGCCTGGATTGGCACCACATTGTAAGTTGAAGGCTTATGCCTTGTTGAATGCCTTGATAACTTGGCATGTTTTAAGTTGGGAGTTTACTCCAAATGGATCCACATGCATCTGCATTTTGTTGAGTCGCATCCGAGTCGTATTTTAAGTCGTTGTTGATTTTATGTTATTTTGTGGATATCTTATGTTGTTGATTACAGTAGAAATTATTGTATGTTTCTTTACTTAAGCATATGAATTATCGTACTTTCGCTTATATTATTCGACATCTCACCCTTTCTATTTTTGTTGGTCGTTACCTTTATATTGGTAACGTGCAGGTAATGAAGAGTAGGAGGATTAGTAGCTTATGGCGTCGTCGCTCTGATACGTAGCACTCGGGGGGAAAACGAACGCTTGTTTTGTTTATGCTTATGCATTTATTTCTGTTGAACTAAATTCTGGTTTTGAATAGTATTTATGATTTTCCGTTGTTTCAAAGATGTTACGTCGTTTTGAATTAAATATGTTGAGATTTCTGCTGCGGTTGATTATTCCAACTTGAATTGTTTAAGTTTAATTATGGAGAAATTGTTCTTATTCTTATGTGTTACGTATCCGCCAAGAAGTAAATTATTTTAATGTTGTTTTCGAGTTGAATAAATGTAATGCCTCAAGTTTTTAGTTTTAAATTTTGGCACTCTGATTTTAAATAACGTTGGGTAGAAATGGGGTGTTACAATTCAACTGTGGAAAGGACTAGAGAAAATATAGATGAGGTTGTGATAGATGTAGACACTCTGTCTGATAATGAGTTCATCGTTAATGTTAACCCTGGGATAGCCAAAAGTCTATAAACAAGAAAGGGCAAAGTTGTTACTTCCAACACTCCATCCAAACCTTTCAAGAAGAAGGTTATGTATGGAACTCCAAAAGCATGGAGCAAAGCTACTCCATCATCCAGCAAAAAGAAAATCAGATCAGAATATGCGAACACACGAGTTATTGACCTTTTATGTACATTTAAAGAAAATATAAATTAAATTATTTAAATTATTTATGCATCCAAATACGGAAAAAATAAATTGTTTTTTAATTATTTATTTTACTAATATATTTTTAATTGTATGAATTCAAACACGGACAAAATATATTTATTTATGTTACTAATATTTATTTATACAATTAAAATAATATTTTCAAATACTATATTATTAGTTGGTATTTATAAAATTAAATGATTTCATAAATATAATTATAAATAATGTCAAAATAAATTTAATATTTACATACAGAAAAATATACGGTTGATCTAAATATTTGTATATATGAAAAAAAACTATATTTATATTCCAAATATAAATAAAAAAATATTTTTATTTTAAAAATAATAATTTTCTTTGTTAAATAATTTTGTCCTTATAGTTTTTAATTCCTATTATATTTTAGAAATATATGTGTGTAACGCATCAATATCCATTTGAACGTATGAGTGTCAATTAAAGAAAATAAAAATAAATACATTTAAAATAATGTAAGAATCTAAACAGAAAAATGTGTTTTTTTAAATTATTTATAATTTAAGAGAATATTTTTAAGATAATATATAAAAAAATTGAAATATATATTATTGATGTATATTGTAAAATAGGTTGGTTTTATTTTAAAAATATGTCATTTTTAAAAAAATAATAAATTATTTTAGTAAAACAATTTGTTTTTCTTATTTATGTAAAACAATTTAGTTTTTATTTTAAAAATATGTCATTCTTTTAAAAATAATTATTATTTTGATAAAACAATTTAGTTTTTTATTTATATTTTTAAAAATAAAAACGTGCGACTAGCACTTTGGAAACATACAAGTATAACATTAATATGAATTAAAACTTTTCCGAAGATATATTTATGCAAAATTAATTGAACCTAAAACTCAGTGTTTTGAATTAAAAGTGATTACGATACATTTCCAGAAAAAAATTTAAATAATAATGACTCACTTAAATATCATATAAATAAAATAAAATATAACCCTAAAATTTTAAAAAAAATTATGAGTTTTCATCAGTGGTGAACTAGCACTAGATAAAGTAGTGTCCAACCTAAAATGGCTCAAGTGGTCCACATTTTAGGGACCATTTCATAAACCTAAAATAAGTTTGAAAATGAAAAGTAAAATCCATCTGACAATATGAGAATTTGACAAATATAAAATCTTTATCGTTATTTTGATAGAGCATAGGTTATATAAATAAAGTAAACTACATTGCTGAAAGTGGTCATTTTTCATTATAAAGTTGTTGTCTAGCATGTTGGGGACTTAAAACTAATTAATTGGAGGTCCTCAAATAGAGAGTGTTAATGAGCTGTAAAATTGTGGTCCAGGACGTTAATTAAACATGGGATTTGGGACATTTTCGAAAATCAAAGTGCACGGACTCATAAGAAAGCATTGAGAATGAGAACCCCTTATGTTGCTGTAAATCTGGGCAAATAGAATTATGCCACGTACAATTTCTTTTGCAGGGAATCAAATAGCATTGTGAATTTTATAGTAGTAGTTTATTGTATGATATGTTTACTTTAAAGTACGATGAGGATGATTGCTCAATAAAAAACAAAAAACAAGAGTAAATTAATTAACTTCTCTTACCTATATTCTACTACTAATAAGTTACATAAAAGTTTTTAAAATAAAATTTTTTAATATATATTTTATTTTATTTATATTTTAACCATATGATATTTAATATAATTTTATTTATCTATTTGTTGGACTAATGTTTTTTCTTTCTTTATTTATAAAAGTATAGAAAAATATATTATTAAAAATTAGTCTCTTTTTTATATATTATAATAATAAATAATAGGTTTAAATGCAGTTTTGGTCCTCCTAGTTTCAAAATTTTGAAGTTTAAGGTCCCTTAGTTTAAAAGTCAGGTTTTTGGTCTTAATTTTTGCAATCTCCCTCCATCTAACAGTGAGTTTGATGACTTGACAAGAGGATTTTTAACCATGTCATACATTCTAAAATTAAATAATTTGATATTATTTTAAAACATTAAAAATTATTATTTTTTATATTAAAAAAATATTTTAAATAGAATTGGGATGAAAATGTGCCCTAATTTAATATATTTTTTAATATAAAAAAATAATTTTTAATATTTTTAAAATAATATTAAATTATTTAATTTTAGAATGTATGACATGGCCAAAAATCGCCTTGCCAAGTCATCAACTCATAATTAAATGAAGGGGATTATAAAATTAGGAGACCAAAAGTGCATTTAAACCTATATAATATTTGATAAACAAGAAAAAAAACTCCCTTAATCAAAAAGGATTTTGTTATGATATAAGATATCTATCCAGAAATTTTCGTAATTTAATGATATACTTGATATCATTAAAAATTTGACATGTTGAAATTGTAATTATATATATATATATATATATATATATATATATATATATATATATATATATATATATATATATATATATATATATATATATATATATATATATATATATATATATATATATATATATATATATATATATATATATATATATATATATATCAATCATTATATCTAATAACAAGAAGTAAAAGGATTAAAAACAAAAACTTCAGAATATTTAATCATCTAAAATGTGTCGGATATGAACGATAATTTATTATTTGTGTGAAAATAAAATATGAATGAGATGAGTTGGTATTAGGAGTCGCAAAATATGTTAGATCCGTTGGATCGGTCCGTTTGATCCGTCATTTTTTGTGGGTTAAATTGAGGTTTTTGACTCAGTGCGTACTTTAAGTTGGTCCGCTCTATCTCATCCGCTTAAAAAAGCGGACCGAGGCAGGACTAGTTTTGCGTGCGAGTTTTTTGTTAAAAAAAAATTTATTTTCTACTTCGAATTAAAACAACTTTAACTATAAAAATAATATTATTCTCTTAGGATTACGTTGATTAAATTGTATTTTAAATTATTATACATACAAATTAAATTATAAGCTCAACATTCTTTTTATAACTTTCTAATACATGTGTTGATTGAAAAATCTTGAAATAAAAGAACAATTATATGACATGCAAAATTATTAAGTTTTCAATAAATTAACTCACATGTTTTCTTTATAAATAAATGTTGGTTTTAAGAAAAGAAGAATCTGATTAATGTATATGTGTGACAAATTTATGATTTAACTATTAAGAAATCAGTCAATATAAGAGTCTACATGTGTAAGCATTGAGAAAGTCAAGTGTTGATATTTTATGCACTACTATTTTATATATTGCGATGTTTTATGTAGTGTAATTGTTATCATTGTTTGTCTTGTGTAAAATATTAATATTATTCTTTAGTAGTTAGATTTTAAATAGAATTAGGACGATATGTAATATTTAGTTTTTATTTTGATATTTTTTATTTATTGTGATTGAGTTTATTTCGTTATTTTTTGGTTGTAATTGATCTTTATTTTTTTTTTGAACTATTTGGACTAACACATGTTGAAGTTCTATTATGCGTTAAAAAAATATTTTGTCTATTCTTTAGTAATAATTAAAAATTTTAAAAATTATGTAGTAAATTAAATTTTAAAATAAAATATATATAAATACGACAGGTCGGCCTGCAAAACCGTCAACTCATTAGTAAATAGAGGCAGACTTAATTTTTGAGTCCAAACGTTTAAATTGATCCGCGTCGTCTCGCTTTTAGAAGGTTTTAAACGGGGCGGGTCTAAACGGACGAACCACCCGCTTAGCCACCCCTTGTTGTTATTAAGTATTTTAAGCGTCACACAATTAAATATTATGAGATAGATTTCAAATAATAATGTGTTTTAGATGGACCAACAATAAGTGATTGTTCTCTCAAATGAGATATTTAAAAGATTCAAATCTTCAATTCTTACGCAAATTTTTTTTTGCTTAAATAAAATGAGTGAATTTCTTAACCCATCCCATAAGGGTGGAGCGCCCTTCACAAAATTGAAAGTTTATTTTCGGTTCGCACAACTTACTGTAATTATTGAGTGAAACTGGAAATATATTTTTGGTTCCATACTAAATAATGTAATATTAAGAATTTATTCTAAATTTGGTCTCACAAAAACACTTTATTCTATCAGTAAAATAAAACAATTTGATTTAACAAAATAAAATCAAACATTAAGATTTAATTTAGACAAATAAAAAATTCACCGTACGTTTTGGTCTAAAAATTCAAGCATTAATAATTACAGTCTTAAAAATATTGGGAAATTATTTAAGACTGTAATTATTGATCATAATTTTGTCGGATTTTTAGACCAAAATATTTTTATCTGTCTAAATTAAATCTTAATATTATATTTTATTTTGTTAAATCAAATTGTTTAATTTATCAATAAAATAAAGTGTGTATGTGAGATCAAATGTAGAATAATTTTCCAATATTTGATGAACAACTAGCGTCTTAAAAATTACACATAGGTTGAAACCGGAAATATACTTCTGGTTCACACCCAATCCTTTTCAACATGATTTTTATGATATGGGGTGTTAACCGGAAGTATATTTTCGGTTTTCAGGGGCAATTTGGAAATTTCACCTGAGTGGGCAAGAAAGTCATGGGGTGAATTAAGAAATTCACTAAAATTATTTCAAAATAAACAGTTCTAAATAATTATCTATAAAATAGTTTATCAATCTTCTAATACAGATAGAGAAAAATCTGAATAGAAAATTTCCCATTTAGAAAAGAGATTGTTACACGGATCTTGTAAAATTTGTGATAGAATTTATGTTAAGGTGTACATGTTCTCATTTTCATTAAAAAAAACGTTTAAATTTAAGGGTGTAATTTATTATCTCCACTAGTGAGAAATTCATGTTATTGTACGGGTCTCTATAGATTTCACATCACATGATCTAATAATGACTTGTAAAGTTCTATCTTATATATAAATTAAGGTAATAAAAAATAAAATGAAAAAAAATTGTTAAATTTTGATCTGAAGAGTATATTAAAACTCAAAATTGACATGATAGATTTACTAATTGTTAGTTATGTAGATTGACAACAATTTTGGTAAAATATTCTGTTCAGAAAGTGTCATGAAGAATAATATATCAGCAGATTTTATGAAGATGTCACAACAGATATCCTGACATGGGTTACAAACCTGAACTGGTTTTTTAGTTAAGAAACATTAGGAGTCAGTTTGTTTTAAATTGTATGCTCGAAGTATGGTTTTTAACTTTTTTCTTCAACATTATTGAATAGCTTTTATCCTACTTTCATGGAGAAAGTATAGGACATTGTGAAGACTTAATGTGAAGCGCTTATGGGCTAACCCTAGCTACTGTGATCTTATAAAAAGGCATGCTAACCCTATTTGCAGAGTTAGCCACACCAGAGAATATTGAATGTACTGAGTTTAAGTTTTAGGTTTTATGTCTTTGTTCGTTTTTACTTGTGAGCCACTCTAATATTGTTTAATACTTAAGGTGGACGTTAGATGAGTTGTAAGTTGTTAATCATCAATAAGCTAAAATTATGGTGCAACACCAGTCACAGATGTCACATAAGGATGTCGAGACATTTGGTCTGACATTAAAACTAGCACAGTCAAGGTAGAATACATTAATGCAGAAAAACATAAACAACACACAAAATTGTTCACTCAGTTCAGTTCAAACCAACCTACATATGGGGGCATACCAAGCCAGGAATGAAGTTCACTATCAGCAGTATTAATTTGGAGGTAAACTTCCCCGTTTACAACCCCTCACTTAATCACTATCCAGTGACCTTTCTACCTAGGTCCTCCCTAGATATGAGATATCCCAATCCCACTTCCAATCATCGCGATGATGTCTAGCAGTCAACATCTCAGTCACTGCATCAATAAATTGATTTCTAATAACTCTTCAACACTTGAAAAGTAGAAGACAAACTTCTATCACAAACTACCTAAGAGTTAAAAGCCTCTTGCTTTTAACTTAGGACACATCTTGGAGTTGCATCATGGCTTCCTCCAAGAATAATAACTCATCTCATTACTTCACAACTTCTGAGTGAGGATAACTATCCTCTTGTCTACAGGCTTCGAGGTAAACTTGGTGACCTTCCTACAACCCGGGAGGTTCACTCTACCTACTCTCCTAGAGAGTTGTTACAAACTCAGCCCTAAAAACTATATCATGATAAATCACTGATGGTTCCAAACTTAGGTTACAAAGCTTCTATTTATAACCTATTACCCAACTGGATTTGGGTCTTCAAATCATAACAACCTACTGCTAAAAATGTTCCACAATATTCTTTAAAACAGCTTGCTAAAACTGCTCCAAGATATTCTCCACAAATGTAGGACTTTAAGCAACAACAATTAAGTTGTAGTTGTTGACGCCATCAAAAAATTTTATTGATTCGATATAAATAATAAAGTTGCCACCGAGATTTATTTATTCCAAGAAGGAAAGGGGAAATATTGAATAAAACCCATGAGAGAAAAGAAATGGTCGACACCAAGAGATGTAGAAAATTTTACCACGTACCCTTACATTTATTCCCATACCCCTGCAATTTTGACATCTGGACGAAATTGCCCTTGTATAAATACTAATTACCTTTTTTTTTTCACTTTTACCATTTTAACTTCTGAAAAACAAGAGAGAGATAATTTTTAGACAAACCGGAGAACCCAAGAAGCCTACATCCGGTCTTTATTTTTCACTCCGGAAGACACAAGAGTAAGTTTTCCGGTTTATGCATTGATGAATTTTTACAAACCGGATAACATGGTAACAAGTTATCTGGTGTGTTTTTGAAAATTTTAACACACACCGGAAGTCACGTGAGTGGGTTATCCGGTTTGGGTTTTACACTCCAGAAGTCACGTCCCAGGGTTATCTGGTTTGCTTCCGTCACTCCGGATAACCACTGCTTGGGTTATCCGGGTTGTTCCTGCGTATTTCGTAAAATTTTCCTGTTGGGTTATCCATTTTTGACCTTTTTTTTCTGTGGTTCGCAGACGAGGAGCGGGTGACAATAATGTACGTAGAAGAATAGAGGGAGCGACAACGTCACCGTGAAGCAGACAATGCAGAGGGACATCAGCCGCCTGCAGGGGATCAGGTGCATCCACCTTTTCCAGGAGGACCCACTGATACTTCTCTTTTAATCAGATATGATGGTCACATTGCTCGTCATCTTTGGTTTGGCGAGGTAAGTTAATATTTATCATTTTATTTTGAATAATTTTTATTTGTTAAAATTTATATATTTTATAACATGTTTAGTATAAATTATTTTCAGGAGAGACATCCTAAAAAAGAGTTAAAGGTTGTTGCACATGGAAGCAAATTGATCGGTTGGGTTCCACATATGCTTCCTCCTATTATAGAGCACTGGTTGTTGAATTCTGGTCTATCATCTCTTCAAAGAACCAGTTTGTCGAGGATTGACCAACATCTGGTATCGGCATTTGTAGAGCGATGGCATCCTGAAACATCGTCATTTCACATGCCATTTGGTGAAATGACCATTACTTTAGACGATGTTTCATGTCTTCTCCACGTGCCGATTAGGGGTGACTTGGGTGACCCTGCAGAAGGGTTTACTGATAATGACGTTATTAGATTAGCGATTGATCTTATGGGAGTTTCGTTGGAAGAGATTGCTGAGGAGGTCCAATTTTGTAGAGGTCCTTACTACAGATTGGATTGGTTAAAGATTATTTTTGAGCGCTGGCTGCTAATGTTTGATTGGCCGCCAGAGCGTATATGATGTTGTTATTGGGTTGCACCATTCGATCGATAAGACCTTTACTCGGTGGAGGCAAAATATTTATCAATATTTAGGATTTGGATGGATGTGGTAGATATTGTTGGGAGCGTTAATGGTTAATCTTTACCGCTATTTAGGTGATGCTTTTTCTATTCTTGCAAAAAATGAGTGGATATGCCTCTATAATATATATATATATATATATATATATATATATATATATATATATATATATATATATATTTATCGTTATTTATATATATATATATATATATATATATATATATATATATATATATATATATTATCTTTAGTTATTTATGAATTTTATTTATATTATTCATGGTGTAACAAAGGTCGGATCCACGAGTATTTTTCCTCTATTGGGAAAAGAGGTCTATATGGGATTTCGGTAGGTAGTCCACACTCCGAGGGCGATGAAGTGGTGTTACGCAATCCACTACAAAGGTCGAGCAACATAGGGTGCTGTTAGATGCATTGACACCGGATGATGTCATTTGGCGTCCTTTTGAGGATAACCGACATATACGTCCATTTGATGATATATGTCTATACAAGGGTGGTCTGAAATGGTATGGTACAATAATGCTATATCTACCCGACAGATGTTTGTGTAAGTTTGGATACAAACAATACATACCCCACCATCCTCCTACTGTTGAGTCTCTTGATGTGGATGTAGACTGGTTAAGCTATGTTCATGGGGTTTTGGATGTTATTCGTGATGCAGTTTTTGCTGTTCGACCATATGATGTAGTTGATGAGTATCTGGGTTGGTATTATATGGTGTCACATCCTCGATTGGTAGCATTACCACAAAATAAGGAGAGAGAGATCCCAGTGCCTGTTTATGCTGATGGACTAGAAGACGAGAGGTTAGCCTATATATCAGGTGAGCTTCATCGCTACTTGCAGCGTCACGGTGCAAATGAGGAGGACGATGAGTTCATTGATATTTTTCGATCATTACGTGTAGCTCAGGGCGGACCACTACCTCAGGGAGGACCGATACCATATCCATCTCCATGATTTGCCTTGTATTTTTATCTTATATTGTTTTTAGACTTATATTGTATTTTTGCCTTGTTTATTGTTTTTAGACTTATCTATTGTTTTGTGCACTCTTTTAATATTTCTACTTTCCACAATCCTAAAGATAAAAATTAAAATAAAATCTAAAATATAGCATGAAAGATATATGTCAACTTAATCCAAAATCTAGCATGAAAGTCATATGTCAAATGAATATAAAACAAAACAAAGACATCTGAATCCAAAATCTAGCGTGAAATAAAAATGTCAAATGAATACAAAACAAAACAAGACATAACAATTATAGTTTAATAATATATGGCGCTACTACAGGTGTAAGACGCTGCCAATATTGTAGTCGTCCGCCAAATCCTATCATCCAAGAAGTCGCCTCTTTTGTGCAGAATTGTTTCCAAGCCAATGTGACGGGTGGTAACGGAAATCCTTCGTTCATGTTTACCTTGTTATAAGTAATTGAACAAATAAGTATATGCGTAATAAAACAAATAAGTAAAATGAGTATATATGTAACTTAAAAAATAAGTATAAGCGTAACTTAAAAATTAATTACATCTACCCAATGATTTCCATCTACAAATCCAATGCAGTAAATGGACACATTAGGTGAATGTGAAGTCGTCATAGGAAAGAACGTTAAAGAAGGAAAACCCAAAGAGACAACAATGACATTATACCGATTAGCTATTACATAAGCCATTTCAGGTAATGTCATCCATTTCTCTAGTGGTTGAGGACCTAACTTTGATATCATCAACGAATCTCTCACTATCGAAAAACGAGGTCCAAATAACTTTTCATACAGCTTGCTTTTAGGACCTTTAAGTTCATTATCCAAATCACGACGAACAATTGACCATCCATCCGATCCATAACCATGAAACAATGCAATGACTCTAAACCCACAATTTCCATCCTTCATCACATCAAAAATGTCATCAATAAATGGTCCGATATGTGCGGAAATTGTGTAATGTATTTACTACATGGTTTCTTCTCGTAGGTTTGGGATAATCGTGAACATACCCTCTTTGAAGACTTTTGGGAGTTCAAGTGCGCCGATCAACATACGTGATATGAAGGATCACGATAAACATCACATCCCAGGTCTCTTCCCATTCTTCTTCACTCCTCCCTTGGTTTTTATTTTTTCAAAGGGTGGCAACATTTTTGATGTAGGGATAAGCAATTTCACACACCCTACTCTTTAATGCTCTTTTCCCGACAACATCGCTGCCTGTACTTTTTCCAAATTTCCTCAATTGCATGGGTCATGTCCACCCGATCCATCATCTCCATCCACCTCTTGTTTGCCTTCCATACTTAGCTTTCTCCAATGAATGTGAATAGCCTCTATTGGTATTGGATCACCACTCAAGGTATATCTCCTAACTCACAAGCACAAGGTAACCCATACACTTTTCTATGAGTACACCCGCACTTTTGGGTGTCTGTACCAATATCAACCTCACCCACTCTTCAAAGAATATGCCTCAAAGCACTCTAGATACGATCCACGCAAATTTCCATAAACGGGCTAGTGTGTATGTTCAACTTCATAAAACTCTTCTAAATGAAGCTCTAATGTTTCCCAATTGTATCTTAAGATTGCCATTCATAGCCTCCCAAAGATTTGCACATATCACCTAAACTATTCTCCAACATTTGCTTCAATTTCCAATGTGCGGATTCAACCCTTTAAATAAATTAAAAACAAGTCTACAATAAAATTAATATAAAAACATTGACTAAAATCAAGATATATTAACATATGCATACCTATTGGTCGTGGTGTTTCCCAAATGCAACACTTGATTAATCCATGCTTCATTTAATCTATATCTATGCGGAGACAACCATGTATCTTTCACATAATCAATAAATGTTGTAAAGTCAACACATGCATGCTCAAGTTGTTGCAACCGCTGTTGATACTCCACCTCATCACTAGCCCTTACAAGTTCATACCACATTTTCTATATCGACTCGCATGTCATCCACAACATATTCCTTACACTTCGCTTTCACATTTTGTTGATGAAATCGACAAAGCAAATTGGTTGTTTTAGGAAATACTGCTTCAATTGCTTTCATCAAGGCAAGATCTCTATCACCAACACCACTTGTGGCCAAAACCCGCCCTTAGTAAATAACCTGCTTCAACTTATCCAAACCCAACAAAAATTTCCTTGCTCCGATTCCATATATGCAAATGCAACAAAGAAATGTCAACTCAATGGATGTCACACCAACTATTTCAAACAGAGGTTGTCTATACTTATTTGTCTTGTATAAGTATCCATAATCAACACAACAGAAATATATTCAACAACTTCATCGATTCTGTGATGAGCCTGTAAAATATCCTCACAACTTCTCGAATCATCTTTTTCTCCGCTCCAGATACATAATCTGATTCTCTACCACTTAAACAAATGTTATTGCTCTAGGCCCCTTATATCTTTCCTGTATTTTACTTGTGTTTATATATTTGCGTGATCCGAGTGACATTTCCTCGATCTCGCTCCCAATGACAAAAGTATGGTCTTGGTGGAACATGACGCTTTTGTCAACAATATGTTGTTGTTCTTCTACATTAAGTCGACTTACAAACGGATGTCCTTCAAATGTATCGTAACCCATGATTGTGAACTCCACATTTTACATCAATCTTCCATCCTAACCATCTTTTGACGGTGGATCTAATTTTGAACGGACAACCACATTTCTTACTAGCACTCGTGTTTCACTTTCTCCTTCTTTGTATTTTCCACCTTTATCACAACCAAATATTACTTTATCACTTCTTCCTCTCTTGCCTGCTTTTGGTATCCAACGTGTTATTATAACGGTCACTTTATTCCCGATTCCAATCTCCTTAACCCATCTTGTCGCCTCTTCTCTTGTGGCAAAACGCTCGCAGATGTAAAATGTATCGTGGTATCTACGCATGTCTGGTTTTTACCGCATGTCTGAGGAATAACACCTGTTTAACAAAACAAAAAAAAACGAACCGGATAACTACACAACATGTTATCCGGTTGGCAATATAATACAAACCAAAACACAAAGGTTATCCTGTTAATATTGTTAACCAGATAACTTATGGCTTGGTTTTCCGGGTAAAAATGCATTTCGGATTTAGCTATGCCATGTTATCGGTTTGTGAAAAATTACGTACCGGATTTATCCATTTTGAGTTATCCGGTTTGTTAAATTTCTGGTTCCTTGTCTTTTCCGTACGCTTTCAGAAAATAGTGGAAAAAAAAAATCCATATAAAAATAAAAAAAGTAAAAGGATAAAATTGTAATATTAAAAAAATTGTAGGGGTATGGGAATAAGTGTAGGGATATAAGGTAAAATTTTCGTGTTCACTGATCCAAACTTAACCAACCCATAACGCATAAATTAACCTAACCCATTCATTTACGAGTATACCCAATTCAACCCAAATAAACTCGTACAATTTTGCTTCGGGTATCGGGTTTGAGTTTCACAATCCACAGACTTGTTGATCCAATCCATTGATGTGTCATTAGTCATTGATAATTCCTTAAGATTATAAGTTTGAAAGAACAAAATATATTTTAATTACACAAATCACATAATTAAAAAAATATTATGTTGAACTATAATTTACTAATTTAAATTTTATATTTATAATAGATTAAAAATAGAATAATTTGAATAGAAAAATAGAGTTTTGTCTTTGAGTAAAAAACTTTATCCGCATTCTGAAAATTTAGAATAAAATTTAAATGATTAGAATTAAAAATAATATAAAAGTTTAAAATCAATTATAGTAAAAATTTCTCTATTTAATAATTTCTTTTTATAATACTAATTGATCCAACTTAGAAGAGCACACAGTAATATAATTCTATGACATAAATAGATTTCAATTTTATTTTGTCAAAAAAATATCATTAGATAGAAATATCAATTACAAAAAATTCCTAGTAACTTAAAATACACTTGACATTTAATAAAAGGTCATATGTTAGTAAGTTAAAATACACTTTTATGATTAGAAGAAAAAAAAGAATACAGTAAAATGTTTTTGTGTCAGATTTTGATAAGTCAAAATACTCTTAAAATTAAAAGAATATAAAAAATAATAATATGAATTCTACTTTAATTCCTCCATTTAATAATTGATTTATATAAATTAAATTATCAAACTTTATTATTTTTTACTTCTAAAACAACGTCCATAATATACTAAAATTAAAATCATATCATTCATGTTAGTGTTTATTCAAAATCAATCTAAAATCTTTAATATTTTTTAAATTAATTTTATTTTTTATAAGCATGTTGTTATACTATTTCAATACTTAATTATACACATTTTGATAATTTGATATCTATTTACAATTGCATTTTCATATTTTATTTGCATTTTATATATGAAAAAAAGAATTTTATATATGAAAAAAATAATATTATATATTTAATTCAATAAAAATAACAAATAACAAAATTATTAGACCCATTTTAATTAAAAATGGTTATAAAGACCAAAAAATATGTAAACCACTAAAAGTTTGGTACCACTAAAATTTTATATGATCTTGGGATTTCAAAAAAAATGAAAAGAACCTTACCATTATAAGAAAACTATTTCCTTAACCAACTAAAAAAGCATGGATGATCGGTAACTCTCTGAGAGTAGAGTCTTCAGAAAAAATTAATAGAACAAAAAATACTCACAGTTAAATAAATAAACCCGTTAAGTTACAACTGATCTTGAATAAAATTTTCAAATCTCAATTCTTACACAGAACTGTAAGAACACCTTCCGTTTACACTTCAAATTCGCCTTCTCCAATACGATCTCATAGATTCGACAAAAACACGTGAAAAAGGAGATGATGAAGAAAATGATGGGGAAAAGGGAAGAACAAAAACGCAAATATTTCTTTAATCAACAAAAAAACCAAAGTTTGATATACATTAGACCGGACAATACAACAAACACAAATAATAACAATAAAGAAAAGAAATAACAGATCTAACTATAACATATAAAAACCTACGAACAAACAAATTTAAAATAAGATGGGTATCAAACACAAACAACTTACAGAGAAGAAGGTGATACAAATAAATGTTGAAATCATGTCTATTTATAGGGGAAGGAAAAAGGCACATTGTTTGGAAGATGAAAAGTTTAGAACAAGGATTTTGAATAATCAATATTTGTCATTACCAAAGCAAGAGAAAAGTATTTAAATTTGAACAGGGTAACAAAACTCATGAAGAAAGCGTGTAAAATTTCACCAATAAGATACAATTGTTTTGAAATAATGCCATGTGATTGGACCAAATTATAAAAGTTTAATTTTGTCCATATTTATAAAGTGTAATTTTGAGATGTTATTTATGCTATTTATTAGTGATAAATATTTAAATAACTTTTTTAAGATGTTATTTATGCTATTTATTCCATCAATCTCCTAATGCATCAACTATTATATTTAAATAATATTATTTTGAGGTGTTAAAAAATATTAATGAACTTTTTTTAATTTCTATCA
Organism: Vicia sativa; assembly: GCA_021764765.1. Taxonomy (NCBI): domain Eukaryota; kingdom Viridiplantae; phylum Streptophyta; class Magnoliopsida; order Fabales; family Fabaceae; genus Vicia; species Vicia sativa. The sequence goes on from CM038793.1 coordinate 260,317,418, forward strand.
ATCTTTATTTTGTATTTATTCTATCAATCTTTAGTGCATCAACTATTAAATTTTTTCCATTAAAACTTATTATATGTAAATATTATTTTAATTGTATAACTAAAAATAACAATAATAATAATAATATTTTAAATATTTGTCTAAAATTGTCAATTCAAAGTTGTGTCTGGAACATGTATTTTCGTACTTAAATATTTCAATCAATATTTATGATTTATTTTTAAGTGATTAATCACATCTTAAACCTTAAGTAACAACTTATTATAAAGAAAAATAAAATCTAATTAACAAAATAAAATATTGACATTTTAACCTAATTTTTAAACTTCAATACTATTTAGTATTTACTATACACATTTTGATATCTATTTACAATTACATTTTCATATTTATTTGCATTTTATATTTGAAAAACAATATATTATATATTAATTCGATAAAGATAACAAATAAAAAAATTATTATACCAATTTTAACTAAAAAAATGCTATAAAAAAAAGTATGTAAACCATTACAAAAAATTGTAGAACTAAACATTTATATGATCTTTGGATTTAAAAAAATGAAAAAATATTTTCTGTTCATTATAAATATTAGTATCAGATTATAAAAAATAATTCATAAAAAATTATAAAAAACTGTTATTAAAAGTCAATAATTGGTATGGTATCACATGAAACAAATCAAAGATTTCCAGTATCTTTAAAAATTAATGGCATTAGTTTTAAATACTCACTCCCAATAAAAGTTATTTATTAAATTATTTTATAATTAATTATTTGACATTTTTAGAAGATTATCTTCAAAAATAACATAGTACAAATACAACATGATACAATAGAAATATTTAGAATCGTTGAATACGAAAAAGAACACATCTACACTTAATATGACCATAGAAAAGTAACTGATATCAGTCCACGTGCAAAAATACATCAGAAGCTCATTAAAAAAGAGTAAGTCTATAGCAATCCAAAGAGCAAACTAAAAAACCAACCATATGAGCTGTTATAGCCCTTAGTAAATGAGTTGCTACCGTCCTTAGTAAATGCATGAAAAATACATTAACTTATTCATGTTTCAACCGTGAAAATAAAATTTTCAAAAATCAATTAACTTACATATGGTTCAGATGTTTGGTTGCCTGTACATTATCGGTACATCAATCCAACAAATTGTCACAAATATATGGAAGATATAAATAAAAAATTTGTTGAAAGAGATCACAGATCTAAAAAAAGAAACCATTACATAATACCTTTTTTCATGTACTTCTGGAAAATATGGACACAATCCCAGAAGAATATTGCAAATCATAACACATAATCACAACAAAAATCTATTAATCAAACAATAAAACAGATAACAATGCAATACTGTAATAGTGATTATGAAGGACATTCATATTCAAAATGAAGAAAAGGGCTGAGAATCGTCACATATTTTTAACCTAATTAGAAGATTTTGAAAATCTGAAAGATGAAGCAAAATGATTGGAACTGTTGAATAGATGAATAATTCATATTGAGATGGTTAGGACTTAGGAGGTATTTATAGGAGAGAACATTGAATGGTTAGGGTTTACAGCATGATGATTATCCATGGGTGGCTTTAGGAAGAAGAAGGTTTTTACGTGGGGAAAAGGAGAAAATTGAATGCAGAAGAGAACGCAGGTAATGATGAAAGAAGAATCAGGATTTGAAATACTGCAATTTGATTGGACCAAACATTAAAAGTGAGATTTTGTACTGCATCTGATTGGACCAACATATTAAATCTATAAATTCTCCATATTAAAATAGTTTAAAAAATAAGGCAATGCAATTTGATTGGACCAAATCAAAAAGTATATTTTTTGTCCATATTAAAAAAGTTAAATAAAATGCTAAATTATGATTGGCTAAATGCCAAAAAGGGCACTTTAGACTTTTCCAGAACATCCTATTTTCTTATATGGTAGATAGATAGAACAACTAAATGAGAGTGATTAGTTTAAATTTTCTTTTAGTAACTTTACTTGCACCAATGTGGTCCCTTATTATTAAAAATCGTAAAAGAATATTTTATTTGATGATAAAATATAATATTTTATTTTCAAAAAG